>OY743225.1:58067713-58536201 GCA_963555765.1 Orthonevra nobilis | reverse complement strand
CTGTATTTTTGTCAATAAAAGGTTCTCAGATCTAAATTTTCAACTTTGTGTTCAGTTAAAGATGCTTGTGACTGTCAATACCGTAGAAATTGTAATTTGCCTATTCCGGAAAAAAGTGCATTTTGAAAGAATTACGCAAAAAAGCCTCGGATTTCTTATTTCTGTATTTTTGTCAATAAAAGGTTCTCAGAGCTAAATTTTCAAATTTGTGTTCATTTAGGGATGCTTGTGACTGTCAATATAATAGAAATCGTAATTTGCGAATTCCGGAAAAAAGTGCATTTTGAAACCATGGGCCATAGTCCAGCAGAATTACGCAAAAAAGCCTCGGATTTCATATTTCTGTATTTTTGTCAATAAAAGGTTCTCAGAGCTAAATTTTCAAATTTGTGTTCATTTAGGGATGCTTGTGACTGTCAATATAATAGAAATCGTAATTTGCGAATTCCGGAAAAAAGTGCATTTTGAAACCATGGGCCATAGTCCAGCAGAATTACGCAAAAAAGCCTCGGATTTCATATTTCTGTATTTTTGTCAATAAAAGGTTCTCAGATCTAAATTTTCAACTTTGTGTTCAGTTAAAGATGCTTGTGACTGTCAATACCATAGAAATTGTAATTTGACTGTCAATACCATAGAAATTGTAATTTGCCTATTCCGGAAAAAAGTGCATTTTGAAACCATGGGCCATAGTCCAGCAGAATTAAGCAAAAAAGCCTCGGATTTCTTATTTCTGTATTTTTGTCAATAAAAGGTTCTCAGAGCTAAATTTTCAAATTTGTGTTCATTTAGGGATGCTTGTGACTGTCAATATAATAGAAATCGTAATTTGCGAATTCCGGAAAAAAGTGCATTTTGAAACCATGGGCCATAGTCCAGCAGAATTACGCAAAAAAGCCTCGGATTTCATATTTCTGTATTTTTGTCAATAAAAGGTTCTCAGAGCTAAATTTTCAAATTTGTGTTCATTTAGGGATGCTTGTGACTGTCAATATAATAGAAATCGTAATTTGCGAATTCCGGAAAAAAGTGCATTTTGCAACCATGGGCTATAGTCCAGCAGAATTACGCAAAAAAGCCTCGGATTTCATATTTCTGTATTTTTGTCAATAAAAGGTTCTCAGAGCTAAATTTTCAAATTTGTGTTCATTTAGGGATGCTTGTGACTGTCAATATAATAGAAATCGTAATTTGCGAATTCCGGAAAAAAGTGCATTTTGAAACCATGGGCCATAGTCCAGCAGAATTACGCAAAAAAGCCTCGGATTTCATATTTCTGTATTTTTGTCAATAAAAGGTTCTCAGAGCTAAATTTTCAAATTTGTGTTCATTTAGGGATGCTTGTGACTGTCAATATAATAGAAATCGTAATTTGCGAATTCCGGAAAAAAGTGCATTTTGAAACCATGGGCCATAGTCCAGCAGAATTACGCAAAAAAGCCTCGGATTTCATATTTCTGTATTTTTGTCAATAAAAGGTTCTCAGATCTAAATTTTCAACTTTGTGTTCAGTTAAAGATGCTTGTGACTGTCAATACCATAGAAATTGTAATTTGACTGTCAATACCATAGAAATTGTAATTTGCCTATTCCGGAAAAAAGTGCATTTTGAAACCATGGGCCATAGTCCAGCAGAATTAAGCAAAAAAGCCTCGGATTTCTTATTTCTGTATTTTTGTCAATAAAAGGTTCTCAGAGCTAAATTTTCAAATTTGTGTTCATTTAGGGATGCTTGTGACTGTCAATATAATAGAAATCGTAATTTGCGAATTCCGGAAAAAAGTGCATTTTGAAACCATGGGCCATAGTCCAGCAGAATTACGCAAAAAAGCCTCGGATTTCATATTTCTGTATTTTTGTCAATAAAAGGTTCTCAGAGCTAAATTTTCAAATTTGTGTTCATTTAGGGATGCTTGTGACTGTCAATATAATAGAAATCGTAATTTGCGAATTCCGGAAAAAAGTGCATTTTGAAACCATGGGCCATAGTCCAGCAGAATTACGCAAAAAAGCCTCGGATTTCATATTTCTGTATTTTTGTCAATAAAAGGTTCTCAGAGCTAAATTTTCAAATTTGTGTTCATTTAGGGATGCTTGTGACTGTCAATATAATAGAAATCGTAATTTGCGAATTCCGGAAAAAAGTGCATTTTGAAACCATGGGCCATAGTCCAGCAGAATTACGCAAAAAAGCCTCGGATTTCATATTTCTGTATTTTTGTCAATAAAAGGTTCTCAGAGCTAAATTTTCAAATTTGTGTTCATTTAGGGATGCTTGTGACTGTCAATATAATAGAAATCGTAATTTGCGAATTCCGGAAAAAAGTGCATTTTGAAACCATGGGCCATAGTCCAGCAGAATTACGCAAAAAAGCCTCGGATTTCATATTTCTGTATTTTTGTCAATAAAAGGTTCTCAGATCTAAATTTTCAACTTTGTGTTCAGTTAAAGATGCTTGTGACTGTCAATACCATAGAAATTGTAATTTGACTGTCAATACCATAGAAATTGTAATTTGCCTATTCCGGAAAAAAGTGCATTTTGAAACCATGGGCCATAGTCCAGCAGAATTAAGCAAAAAAGCCTCGGATTTCTTATTTCTGTATTTTTGTCAATAAAAGGTTCTCAGATCTAAATTTTCAACTTTGTGTTCAGTTAAAGATGCTTGTGACTGTCAATACCGTAGAAATTGTAATTTGCCTATTCCGGAAAAAAGTGCATTTTGAAAGAATTACGCAAAAAAGCCTCGGATTTCTTATTTCTGTATTTTTGTCAATAAAAGGTTCTCAGATCTAAATTTTCAACTTTGTGTTCAGTTAAAGATGCTTGTGACTGTCAATACCGTAGAAATTGTAATTTGCCTATTCCGGAAAAAAGTGCATTTTGAAAGAATTACGCAAAAAAGCCTCGGATTTCATATTTCTGTATTTTTGTCAATAAAAGGTTCTCAGATCTAAATTTTCAACTTTGTGTTCAGTTAAAGATGCTTGTGACTGTCAATACCATAGAAATTGTAATTTGACTGTCAATACCATAGAAATTGTAATTTGCCTATTCCGGAAAAAAGTGCATTTTGAAACCATGGGCCATAGTCCAGCAGAATTAAGCAAAAAAGCCTCGGATTTCTTATTTCTGTATTTTTGTCAATAAAAGGTTCTCAGAGCTAAATTTTCAAATTTGTGTTCATTTAGGGATGCTTTTGACTGTCAATATAATAGAAATCGTAATTTGCGAATTCCGGAAAAAAGTGCATTTTGAAAGAATTACGCAAAAAAGCCTCGGATTTCTTATTTCTGTATTTTTGTCAATAAAAGGTTCTCAGATCTAAATTTTCAACTTTGTGTTCAGTTAAAGATGCTTGTGACTGTCAATACCGTAGAAATTGTAATTTGCCTATTCCGGAAAAAAGTGCATTTTGAAAGAATTACGCAAAAAAGCCTCGGATTTCTTATTTCTGTATTTTTGTCAATAAAAGGTTCTCAGAGCTAAATTTTCAAATTTGTGTTCATTTAGGGATGCTTGTGACTGTCAATATAATAGAAATCGTAATTTGCGAATTCCGGAAAAAAGTGCATTTTGAAACCATGGGCCATAGTCCAGCAGAATTACGCAAAAAAGCCTCGGATTTCATATTTCTGTATTTTTGTCAATAAAAGGTTCTCAGATCTAAATTTTCAACTTTGTGTTCAGTTAAAGATGCTTGTGACTGTCAATACCATAGAAATTGTAATTTGACTGTCAATACCATAGAAATTGTAATTTGCCTATTCCGGAAAAAAGTGCATTTTGAAACCATGGGCCATAGTCCAGCAGAATTAAGCAAAAAAGCCTCGGATTTCTTATTTCTGTATTTTTGTCAATAAAAGGTTCTCAGAGCTAAATTTTCAAATTTGTGTTCATTTAGGGATGCTTGTGACTGTCAATATAATAGAAATCGTAATTTGCGAATTCCGGAAAAAAGTGCATTTTGAAACCATGGGCCATAGTCCAGCAGAATTACGCAAAAAAGCCTCGGATTTCATATTTCTGTATTTTTGTCAATAAAAGGTTCTCAGATCTAAATTTTCAACTTTGTGTTCAGTTAGAGATGCTTGTGACTGTCAATACCATAGAAATTGTAATTTGCCTATTCCGGAAAAAAGTGCATTTTGAAAGAATTACGCAAAAAAGCCTCGGATTTCTTATTTCTGTATTTTTGTCAATAAAAGGTTCTCAGATCTAAATTTTCAACTTTGTGTTCAGTTAAAGATGCTTGTGACTGTCAATACCATAGAAATTGTAATTTGACTGTCAATACCATAGAAATTGTAATTTGCCTATTCCGGAAAAAAGTGCATTTTGCAACCATGGGCTATAGTCCAGCAGAATTAAGCAAAAAAGCCTCGGATTTCTTATTTCTGTATTTTTGTCAATAAAAGGTTCTCAGAGCTAAATTTTCAAATTTGTGTTCATTTAGGGATGCTTGTGACTGTCAATATAATAGAAATCGTAATTTGCGAATTCCGGAAAAAAGTGCATTTTGAAACCATGGGCCATAGTCCAGCAGAATTACGCAAAAAAGCCTCGGATTTCATATTTCTGTATTTTTGTCAATAAAAGGTTCTCAGATCTAAATTTTCAACTTTGTGTTCAGTTAAAGATGCTTGTGACTGTCAATACCATAGAAATTGTAATTTGCCTGTTCCGGAAAAAAGTGCATTTTGCAACCATGGGCTATAGTCCAGCAGAATTAAGCAAAAAAGCCTCGGATTTCATATTTCTGTATTTTTGTCAATAAAAGGGTCTCAGATCTAAATTTTCAACTTTGTGTTCAGTTAAAGATGCTTGTGACTGTCAATACCATAGAAATTGTAATTTGCCTGTTCCGGAAAAAAGTGCATTTTGCAACCATGGGCTATAGTCCAGCAGAATTAAGCAAAAAAGCCTCGGATTTCATATTTCTGTATTTTTGTCAATAAAAGGTTCTCAGATCAAAATTTTCAACTTTGTGTTCAGTTAAAGATGCTTGTGACTGTCAATACCATAGAAATTGTAATTTGCCTATTCCGGAAAAAAGTGCATTTTGCAACCATGGGCTATAGTCCAGCAGAATTTGTCAATAAAAGGTTCTCAGATCTAAATTTTCAACTTTGTGTTCAGTTAAAGATGCTTGTGACTGTCAATACCATAGAAATCGTAATTTGCGAATTCCGGAAAAAAGTGCATTTTGAAACCATGGGCCATAGTCCAGCAGAATTACGCAAAAAAGCCTCGGATTTCATATTTCTGTATTTTTGTCAATAAAAGGTTCTCAGATCTAAATTTTCAACTTTGTGTTCAGTTAAAGATGCTTGTGACTGTCAATACCATAGAAATTGTAATTTGCCTGTTCCGGAAAAAAGTGCATTTTGCAACCATGGGCTATAGTCCAGCAGAATTAAGCAAAAAAGCCTCGGATTTCATATTTCTGTATTTTTGTCAATAAAAGGTTCTCAGATCAAAATTTTCAACTTTGTGTTCAGTTAAAGATGCTTGTGACTGTCAATACCATAGAAATTGTAATTTGCCTATTCCGGAAAAAAGTGCATTTTGAAAGAATTACGCAAAAAAGCCTCGGATTTCTTGTTTCTGTATTTTTGTCAATAAAATGTTCTCAGATCTAAATTTTCAACTTTGTGTTCAGTTAAAGATGCTTGTGACTGTCAATACCATAGAAATTGTAATTTGCCTGTTCCGGAAAAAAGTGCATTTTGCAACCATGGGCTATAGTCCAGCAGAATTAAGCAAAAAAGCCTCGGATTTCATATTTCTGTATTTTTGTCAATAAAAGGTTCTCAGATCAAAATTTTCAACTTTGTGTTCAGTTAAAGATGCTTGTGACTGTCAATACCATATAAATTGTAATTTGCCTATTCCGGAAAAAAGTGCATTTTGCAACCATGGGCTATAGTCCAGCAGAATTTGTCAATAAAAGGTTCTCAGATCTAAATTTTCAACTTTGTGTTCAGTTAAAGATGCTTGTGACTGTCAATACCATAGAAATCGTAATTTGCGAATTCCGGAAAAAAGTGCATTTTGAAACCATGGGCCATAGTCCAGCAGAATTACGCAAAAAAGCCTCGGATTTCATATTTCTGTATTTTTGTCAATAAAAGGTTCTCAGATCTAAATTTTCAACTTTGTGTTCAGTTAAAGATGCTTGTGACTGTCAATACCATAGAAATTGTAATTTGCCTGTTCCGGAAAAAAGTGCATTTTGCAACCATGGGCTATAGTCCAGCAGAATTAAGCAAAAAGCCTCGGATTTCATATTTCTGTATTTTTGTCAATAAAAGGTTCTCAGATCTAAATTTTCAACTTTGTGTTCAGTTAAAGATGCTTGTGACTGTCAATACCATAGAAATTGTAATTTGCCTATTCCGGAAAAAAGTGCATTTTGCAACCATGGGCTATAGTCCAGCAGAATTAAGCAAAAAAGCCTCGGATTTCATATTTCTGTATTTTTGTCAATAAAAGGTTCTCAGATCTAAATTTTCAACTTTGTGTTCAGTTAAAGATGCTTGTGACTGTCAATACCATAGAAATTGTAATTTGACTGTCAATACCATAGAAATTGTAATTTGCCTATTCCGGAAAAAAGTGCATTTTGAAAGAATTACGCAAAAAAGCCTCGGATTTCTTATTTCTGTATTTTTGTCAATAAAAGGTTCTCAGATCTAAATTTTCAACTTTGTGTTCAGTTAAAGATGCTTGTGACTGTCAATACCATAGAAATTGTAATTTGCCTGTTCCGGAAAAAAGTGCATTTTGCAACCATGGGCTATAGTCCAGCAGAATTAAGCAAAAAAGCCTCGGATTTCATATTTCTGTATTTTTGTCAATAAAAGGTTCTCAGATCAAAATTTTCAACTTTGTGTTCAGTTAAAGATGCTTGTGACTGTCAATACCATAGAAATTGTAATTTGCCTATTCCGGAAAAAAGTGCATTTTGCAACCATGGGCTATAGTCCAGCAGAATTTGTCAATAAAAGGTTCTCAGATCTAAATTTTCAACTTTGTGTTCAGTTAAAGATGCTTGTGACTGTCAATACCATAGAAATCGTAATTTGCGAATTCCGGAAAAAAGTGCATTTGAAACCATGGGCCATAGTCCAGCAGAATTACGCAAAAAAGCCTCGGATTTCATATTTCTGTATTTTTGTCAATAAAAGGTTCTCAGATCTAAATTTTCAACTTTGTGTTCAGTTAAAGATGCTTGTGACTGTCAATACCATAGAAATTGTAATTTGCCTGTTCCGGAAAAAAGTGCATTTTGCAACCATGGGCTATAGTCCAGCAGAATTAAGCAAAAAAGCCTCGGATTTCATATTTCTGTATTTTTGTCAATAAAAGGTTCTCAGATCTAAATTTTCAACTTTGTGTTCAGTTAAAGATGCTTGTGACTGTCAATACCATAGAAATTGTAATTTGCCTATTCCGGAAAAAAGTGCATTTTGCAACCATGGGCTATAGTCCAGCAGAATTAAGCAAAAAAGCCTCGGATTTCATATTTCTGTATTTTTGTCAATAAAAGGTTCTCAGATCTAAATTTTCAACTTTGTGTTCAGTTAAAGATGCTTGTGACTGTCAATACCATAGAAATTGTAATTTGACTGTCAATACCATAGAAATTGTAATTTGCCAATTCCGGAAAAAAGTGCATTTTGAAAGAATTACGCAAAAAAGCCTCGGATTTCTTATTTCTGTATTTTTGTCAATAAAAGGTTCTCAGATCTAAATTTTCAACTTTGTGTTCAGTTAAAGATGCTTGTGACTGTCAATACCATAGAAATTGTAATTTGACTGTCAATACCATAGAAATTGTAATTTGCCTATTCCGGAAAAAAGTGCATTTTGAAACCATGGGCCATAGTCCAGCAGAATTACGCAAAAAAGCCTCGGATTTCATATTTCTGTATTTTTGTCAATAAAAGGTTCTCAGATCTAAATTTTCAACTTTGTGTTCAGTTAAAGATGTTTGTGACTGTCAATACCATAGAAATTGTAATTTGCCTATTCCGGAAAAAAGTGCATTTTGAAAGAATTACGCAAAAAAGCCTCGGATTTCTTATTTCTGTATTTTTGTCAATAAAATGTTCTCAGATCTAAATTTTCAACTTTGTGTTCAGTTAAAGATGCTTGTGACTGTGAATACCATAGAAATTGTAATTTGCCTATTCCGGAAAAAAGTGCATTTTGCAACCATGGGCTATAGTCCAGCAGAATTAAGCAAAAAAGCCTCGGATTTCATATTTCTGTATTTTTGTCAATAAAAGGTTCTCAGATCTAAATTTTCAACTTTGTGTTCAGTTAAAGATGTTTGTGACTGTCAATACCATAGAAATTGTAATTTGCCTATTCCGGAAAAAAGTGCATTTTGAAAGAATTACGCAAAAAAGCCTCGGATTTCTTATTTCTGTATTTTTGTCAATAAAATGTTCTCAGATCTAAATTTTCAACTTTGTGTTCAGTTAAAGATGCTTGTGACTGTGAATACCATAGAAATTGTAATTTGCCTATTCCGGAAAAAAGTGCATTTTGCAACCATGGGCTATAGTCCAGCAGAATTTGTCAATAAAAGGTTCTCAGATCTAAATTTTCAACTTTGTGTTCAGTTAAAGATGCTTGTGACTGTCAATACCATAGAAATTGTAATTTGCCTATTCCGGAAAAAAGTGCATTTTGAAACCATGGGCCATAGTCCAGCAGAATTAAGCAAAAAAGCCTCGGATTTCTTATTTCTGTATTTTTGTCAATAAAAGGTTCTCAGAGCTAAATTTTCAAATTTGTGTTCATTTAGGGATGCTTGTGACTGTCAATATAATAGAAATCGTAATTTGCGAATTCCGGAAAAAAGTGCATTTTGAAACCATGGGCCATAGTCCAGCAGAATTACGCAAAAAAGCCTCGGATTTCATATTTCTGTATTTTTGTCAATAAAAGGTTCTCAGATCTAAATTTTCAACTTTGTGTTCAGTTAAAGATGCTTGTGACTGTCAATACCATAGAAATTGTAATTTGCCTGTTCCGGAAAAAAGTGCATTTTGCAACCATGGGCTATAGTCCAGCAGAATTAAGCAAAAAAGCCTCGGATTTCATATTTCTGTATTTTTGTCAATAAAAGGTTCTCAGATCTAAATTTTCAACTTTGTGTTCAGTTAAAGATGCTTGTGACTGTCAATACCATAGAAATTGTAATTTGCCTATTCCGGAAAAAAGTGCATTTTGCAACCATGGGCTATAGTCCAGCAGAGGTAAGCAAAAAAGACTCGGATTTCATATTTCTGTATTTTTGTCAATAAAAGGTTCTCAGATCTAAATTTTCAACTTTGTGTTCAGTTAAAGATGCTTGTGACTGTCAATACCATAGAAATTGTAATTTGACTGTCAATACCATAGAAATTGTAATTTGCCTATTCCGGAAAAAAGTGCATTTTGAAAGAATTACGCAAAAAAGCCTCGGATTTCTTATTTCAGTATTTTTGTCAATAAAAGGTTCTCAGATCAAAATTTTCAACTTTGTGTTCAGTTAAAGATGCTTGTGACTGTCAATACCATAGAAATTGTAATTTGCCTATTCCGGAAAAAAGTGCATTTTGCAACCATGGGCTATAGTCCAGCAGAATTAAGCAAAAAAGCCTCGGATTTCATATTTCTGTATTTTTGTCAATAAAAGGTTCTCAGATCTAAATTTTCAACTTTGTGTTCAGTTAAAGATGCTTGTGACTGTCAATACCATAGAAATTGTAATTTGCCTATTCTGGAAAAAAGTGCATTTTGAAAGAATTACGCAAAAAAGCCTCGGATTTCTTATTTCTGTATTTTTGTCAATAAAAGGTTCTCAGATCTAAATTTTCAACTTTGTGTTCAGTTAAAGATGCTTGTGACTGTCAATACCATAGAAATTGTAATTTGACTGTCAATACCATAGAAATTGTAATTTGCCTATTCCGGAAAAAAGTGCATTTTGAAACCATGGGCCATAGTCCAGCAGAATTAAGCAAAAAAGCCTCGGATTTCTTATTTCAGTATTTTTGTCAATAAAAGGTTCTCAGATCAAAATTTTCAACTTTGTGTTCAGTTAAAGATGCTTGTGACTGTCAATACCATAGAAATTGTAATTTGCCTATTCTGGAAAAAAGTGCATTTTGAAAGAATTACGCAAAAAAGCCTCGGATTTCTTATTTCTGTATTTTTGTCAATAAAAGGTTCTCAGATCTAAATTTTCAACTTTGTGTTCAGTTAAAGATGCTTGTGACTGTCAATACCATAGAAATTGTAATTTGACTGTCAATACCATAGAAATTGTAATTTGCCTATTCCGGAAAAAAGTGCATTTTGAAAGAATTACGCAAAAAAGCCTCGGATTTCTTATTTCAGTATTTTTGTCAATAAAAGGTTCTCAGATCAAAATTTTCAACTTTGTGTTCAGTTAAAGATGCTTGTGACTGTCAATACCATAGAAATTGTAATTTGCCTATTCCGGAAAAAAGTGCATTTTGCAACCATGGGCCATAGTCCAGCAGAATTAAGCAAAAAAGCCTCGGATTTCTTATTTCTGTATTTTTGTCAATAAAAGGTTCTCAGAGCTAAATTTTCAAATTTGTGTTCATTTAGGGATGCTTGTGACTGTCAATATAATAGAAATCGTAATTTGCGAATTCCGGAAAAAAGTGCATTTTGAAACCATGGGCCATAGTCCAGCAGAATTACGCAAAAAAGCCTCGGATTTCATATTTCTGTATTTTTGTCAATAAAAGGTTCTCAGATCTAAATTTTCAACTTTGTGTTCAGTTAAAGATGTTTGTGACTGTCAATACCATAGAAATTGTAATTTGCCTATTCCGGAAAAAAGTGCATTTTGAAAGAATTACGCAAAAAAGCCTCGGATTTCATATTTCTGTATTTTTGTCAATAAAAGGTTCTCAGATCTAAATTTTCAACTTTGTGTTCAGTTAAAGATGCTTGTGACTGTCAATACCCTAGAAATTGTAATTTGCGAATTCCGGAAAAAAGTGCATTTTGCAACCATGGGCTATAGTCCAGCCGAATTAAGCAAAAAAGCCTCGGATATCATATTTCTGTATTTTTGTCAATAAAAGGTTCTCAGAGCTAATCAACCAACCTCTCTGTAATCGTGACCTATTTATATTTTTTTTTACTGACCGAGTGGGCTTATGAAGTAATAAACATTTCCTTGAGTTCTTTTTTTATAATTCTTCCGTACAGAGCCAACAAATCGATTGGGAGAAAATTGGAAGGCTGTGTTTTGCACAATGGTTGGAGTCTGAATAAGGACGTAGAACTTCATATTGATTTGTTGCATTCTCTCAGTTCGCAGTATTTTTTCGTCATTATTTAAACGTTTTGTCCTCACTTTCCTGGCAAAATTATGTCTTCACAGCAGAGTTAATGAAATCATCTCCAGCAAAAAATTATTTTTACAAGTCCAGCATGACAAGCCGAAAGAGAATACAGTACAGAACGACTTTGTATCAGATAATTAACGAAAATTTCAGTGATGCTTCCATAAATATGATGCCAATGACAACTGGTGACTGGGCGCGATTCGAAAATTCATAAATCGAACCTGGCGTTTAAGCCATCAAATAAGTAAACGCCGAAGGAATACGCAGGAGTTATAATGAAACCTCATTCATGTAATGCGACTGTTGGACAGAAGTAGAAAAAAAGGACAGATCCCAACAAATGTCGGTTTCCAGTTGGCCTTGCTAGTCATTCTCACCAAATGTGTTTTAAAATATCTGTAAATATAATTTGTCGAAAAAAATCTTACCGTCAACTTTATGTTCAATTTATTGTAACGTATTTCCTGTCTGACTGTTTGACACAAAGCCGTAAGTGCATGCTTAGTCGCCGGATAGACATTGAAAGCTGGCTTCGGTACCTCCAAGACTTTATGCCCCAAAATGCTGCAATAAAGAAAGAAAACGAACTCATAAAGCCGGGCCGTCATCAGTGGGTTCTTAAATGCGATGAATAAATCCAATTTAATGGCTTAAAATGAAAATGCCTCGCATGCCTACACGCCGCAGTCACACGGCATATTCTGCCCGACCAAATGTGCATCCCTATAAATGTAATTTTTAATTAATAAAAGTTTAATTTCATTATGCCAACCGTAATTACAGCTTCATTCATGTTTACTTAATTCTTCCCCAACAGTTGGACGTAAGTCATTGGCGTACTGCAAAAATAAGGTTACTTTACCACTTTCGTGGATTACTCGAGTGGTTTTTGGGACGCATTTTGGTAAAATGTCGACAGGCGACAGGACATTCACATTGTTTGGGCGTGCAGCCGGAATGTGCAAGCAAGTTTATCGTGGTCGCTATTGGTGACTAAAAGTACGTTAAATGCGGACAGACGCACGCAGCAGACTGCGTATTTCATGGTTTATTAATTTTTGTTTTATTCGGACAACATCAGTTGGATAGTATCTTATGGATTGCAATTTACACACAGTCGTTTTGTAGTGCGGGCAATTTAATTGTGATTATTAAATGGATGTAATGTGAATTTATTTCTCGCAGCAACATTAAAAATTAAACATTAGCAAGTGTGGAATTCCGAATAAATAAATCTTGCAGCGAAAGCAATCGGAACGAACAGAACAGCAGTCGGATTGAATTTGAGTGGATTTAAGGAAATTCATTCGTTTATTGTGTGGCCTTAGGGTGGATGGATGCGGCTCCCTTGTTTACTTGAGGGTGGACAATTCAATATTTATGGAACGCTCATTATTAAATGATTGTTTGATTGGTGAGTCGATAAACACCAAAAGGGTATTGCTCTACTGTCTTAAACCGTATGGTTGTGAATGTAATATTTTGTTTTTTAAAACTTCATTCTTTTTATATTATATGTGCAGAGAGAGCACACATTTGCTGCTTGGAAAATTATATTTACAATTCGGTTGAACTTTTTCCATTTTCATTGCTATTCTATTATTCTGATTTTTTCTTATAGTATTCAATGGGTTTTTCCTGCGCGTAATCTTTTTGGCAAAATTTAATAACGTCATGCAAAAATGTATGGATATTAAAAAAACCTTTTTTACGTTTTTCCAAATTATTGCAGTAATTTTTTTTATGTGTGCACGTTTGTGGATTAATTAAAGTAATAATTTCTAACTTTTTTTGTGTATAACGCGAATATGTTCATAATTTATGATTTAGTTTTTAAAAACCTCGAAAATAAATAAATAGATAAAAATAAAAATAAAATGGACTGCTTCAAGCGAGGAAAATCTTTAACATGCCAAGCAAAAGTGCTTACGTTGAAAATTTACAAGCAAAATTTGGATTTCGCCATCAATCAACAAATAGCGCTCTCATATGAACACCTGCGAAGAAAACATCAGAATTCGTCGGACTTTCAAAGAAAAGAATCAAACTGGGACACTACGATCACCCAAGAAAAAAATTCCTAATTGGCACTGGATCACTGATTGGACAATTTCGATTAAGAGGCCATAAGAAGGATAATCCACTCCCTCCAAAAATTTGACAATTAAGTCGAAACATTGAGGAGCCTTAATGAAAAATATATTTACTTGAAAAAAGCATAAGTAAGACATCTTTCATTTTGGAGAGTTCTGAAAAGCAAAGGATTCAGCTTTCTCAAGACGAACCTTCTGCTAAAGGACGGACATAAAAATTCAAAGAAAAGATATACCCGGCACATCAGGAATATCCGTGAAATTGGGTACCTTTCCATCTCTAAGGTTTTGTTTTGACCTTGTCTGCACCATAAACAAGGTTGAAGATCACACGAAGTCAGCGATAAGCGAGTGTAAAGTAAAGAGACACTTGGGGTCCTGCTGGCAAGAGTCATCCAGAAACTTCTGGCGAATCTGCATCGCTGTTCCAAAAAGATAACCAAAAAGAAGCCATTTTAGTTGACTCCGAAGTCGCACTGACTCCATCTCAAAGATACATACAAGTAAAGCAGAACTCGATCTTGGCCCTGATCGATCCCCCATCGACTCTGCCTCACGATCATAATTTCATATTGTTTCTTTAACTTTCTGGCTAAGATGATTATAAAAGTTGTGAAATCGAAAAGTCGCACATCTTTGGTTTTACTTTACAATAGGTGCCATCGCAATCGATTTCGTTTTGCCACTTTTAAGCCTGTTCTATGTGTGTCCTTCACAAGAGGAATGTCTTGGACTAAATGAAGTACGAAAGGATTAAGAAAGCCTATTGGAAAAGGATTCTGGCTTATTATTGCACATGCTGGTGGATCAAATTGATTTGTCGATGGCGCTCTTCTCATGTTCAAATCTGGATCGAAGTCTACCATAATGAGATGAACTTTGAAAATTTCTACAAGCGGTTAAGAGACCAGGTTCCGCAGCAGCTGGATAAACCGTCAAATATATAAAAATATTAATAAATTAAAAAAACAGTACGCCAACTTCATCAGCAATGAAATATGAGTTAACTAGCTAAATGAGCTATATGATATAGTTTAACGAAATAAGACGGATCTGCAGCGTGAAATAGACAACTTGGTAAGATCAACAGACCATGGAGTACTCAGGCTACCACCATACCATCCGGACTTAAACCCAATTGAGAAATATGGAAGCCATCAAGAAATTAGCAGAAGAAGAATTCGCAAGAATTACGGTCGAGGAGCGGAAAAGTACATGCGGTAAAGCCATAAGGACAGAAGACAATTATTTGACATATGAACAGAGTTGAGATAACTTCACCGAAAACTATATATCTATAACCATTCTTCGATCAAATTGTCACCCACTTCACTAAAAAAATAATGAATGCATATTCCGCACATTCTCTTAACACTAATTTTTCACATTTGGCAACGGAGGCTGATGTTCTGTGAATATAAACACCTTATCGACCAATCGTGTTCAAGAAACTGATCTGTCTGCGTTAAGAATTAACTCCGTAAATGTGATTTTTTCTTCTGTTTCGTATGGAATGACTTGAAAAGAGAAAACGTACGCGAACTTACTGCTTACTCATTTGGAACGAAATAGTATAGCAACAAATAACTCAACTTTAAGCCAAATGAAAAATTCTAGTTATATACATAAAAAAAACAATAATCCCAAGATGGAGGCTCTGTACGATGGCAAGGAACCCTTCGTTTGAGTGTTCGACTGGATCCTGGCTTCCTGTTTAATTTAAATCATATCTCTTGATGAATGATATTACATGATACTGTTCATCGAGTTTTGTATTTAATTTTTTTATAATATCAAAAAGACTCCAGCGAATTGGTATTGACATTTTCACGAATGTTTATAGAGCTTCTCTTAGCCATACAAAAACGTAGATCAAAAATGATTTAGATCATTATTTTGCATTTGCAGCGTAACTTTGATAAAATTCAACGATTCCATAAATCGGAAACTATTTTTTCCAGGACTCCATTCTCTAGGGCCGATTCTTGATGGAAGTTTAAGATCAATTTCCAAAAGTACGAGACCATTCTGTTCAGAAATCCTTTCTACCTAGCTCACCGGAGATTCTTCGGTTCAGTAGAGCGGTATTAGACTGCGACAGAGCTGATTTCGTAAGGCAATATGGGTACTGTTGGTGGTTGGACGAGGAGTAAAACTCAGTCGTCTATAATTAATCATTGGTGTTTTTCAGGTACATTTAATAGCATTTCGCATGGCCTATCAGCCTGTCCGGCTTTCCTTTTATTTAAGGTAGATTAAGTAGGTTATAACTGTTAGTTTAAGAAAGGTTTAGATCCTCTTGTTTAAAGACTAAATTTAAGTTTAGTTGTAAGTTAAGTTTGTAGGTCTAGATTTAGTTAAAAAAAAACAATTAACTTTCACAAAATACCTATATTTTAAATTTAAATATAAAATATAGCTCTAAGTCGAAAGACATACCTTAAAATGTAAGTTTAAGCTTAAAGTGCCCGCATACGGCCAGTGAGTTATTCAATACCCAATTAATTAACTTAGCTAGCTTCAAGCCAAGCATGTAAGGAAAATTCATTAAATTGAAAAAAAGGTGATTGACAATCACTCGGTTGAGTACAAACTGTGAAGAAAAGCTTCTGGGCCGGAGTCATAGTCGGAAATAAACTGCAGGTTCAACTTCCGCCATTTTCGAAAAATGTAAGATGCACACACGAATGGTGAAGCTAGGTCCTGGCCCTCAACGGAGCTGTTGTGCCACTTATTCATTTTTTTTCCTGACAATTTTAGCAAGTTATTTTATTGTTATTTTTATGTTTTCTCATAAACATACTTGGATTTTAATTCACTCTATAAGTCTAATTTTTTATAAGTACTGAAATGTTTGCTCTGTTTGTAGGAACTCCGGATATTTAGCTTTAATACAAATAAAATAATTACCTATTAATTAATATGATGTGCGAACGTGTTCCTTGGGCCTTCATTAGTTCCACTGATTGCATTATGCAAGTGCAAGCTGCTATCACGTTTAAGTTGAAAACATCTTTAACTTCACCAGCGCAACTATCTAAAACATATTACAAGAGAAAGGTTCATTGAATAGACAGAAATATATTTGTTTTTCGTTTTAAATTAACATAACTTTTAGTATTTCAAAGAAAGATTTTGATGCCGATTATTACAAGGAAAGGAAAGTAAACATATAAATAAATAAATTATTATAAAATTTTGCGATTAATAAATAAAAAAATAAATAAGTCGAGAGTACCTGCAGAAATTAGTAAATGAGTCATAAAAAAATAAATAAATTAAAATAGAAGATAAATAAATTATTTAAGAAATATGTTTTTTCATGAAAAACTAAATAAAAACTTATGACATACGCAATTAATACAGTAAAAGGAAATCATCAAATCAGAAGGATATCAGATTATGCTCATTTGCGCAAGATGATTCATTTGAGGTTAAGAATATGGTTGGAGATCAATTGCACGATTGACATATTGATTGGTCAGTACACGGAATTTCGTGTTGCGATGCCTTAAATTCATAGATGATGGTTTGAAAAATGCAGTTTTCTCATTTCTCTTGTGTCGGATATGGTGGATTCAGAAAATCACCATCAGGCGTCGCGTCATGACATGACACCATAGCAATGGCGACCTGCTGCATGAAACGGAATAATTGCCAATTTTGAGGCATTGAAGTCAGTTGGGATTTTGAAAAACATGCTCTCTGTATGGGGATCCCTATTTATTTTTAGCTTTATATCATTTTTATTTTTCTTTGTTATCGCCATAGAAATTCACATTCTGTATAAATTGCAAGTGTCTACTTATATGACGGTTCAAAAGATACAGCCCTGTGACAGACGAAAGGACGGACATTGAAACCTAAGTAATAAACTTACGTTGGCACCCTTGAAGTGCGGAACCCTTAAAAGAGTCGAAAAATGTTTGATGTCATTTGCTTTCGTTTTCGATGATTAAATCTTATAAAATACCAGTAAATAAATAGTTGAGCAAATACAAATGGATAATTAATTCGAAAACAAACTCGAAAACAAACACATCTGCGTACTGATTGGAGTCGGCTATAAACTACAGATCTAACTTCAGCCATTTTTACGGAATGTTGAAGCTAGGATCTAATTCCTAAGAGGGACTGTCGCGCAAAAATTTGTTGTTGTGAAGCTCGAAAGCGAGCAAATTAAAAAAAAAACAAACAAATATATAAAATAGGGTCCCTACGAAACCACCGAGTCAGGTAAACCAAGTTTGGTTTTTTGAAATTAATACCATCCGATCACTTAACTTAGTTTATGGCGATATGTATAGTATATCAATCCAAATTTGTCTAAGATCTTCAATTTCCCTCGGTATTGTTGTTTTTTTTTTCTGTTTTTTCTGATCAGTTTCAACAGAAACCGATAGTTTCTCGATTGGCCGATTTGATGGTTGCTAGCTGTTCGGAAACTACAACTTTCCTAAAGTTAACGCAAACTGTTGATTTCTACGCCGCATATATTTTTGCACTATTCTTCAAATTGCCATCGCTCCTTGAACAATCTTGGATGTCCTTTCTACCTGTAAAATTTCAGATTACTTACTGCACAAAAAGTATGCTATAATAGCTATGTTCAGAATTCTAAGGACTAAAATTTGAGGCGAAACCTAAAATTCTGAACGGGAACTTGACTGCAAATGCAGTTGACATTCCATATGTCAAACGTATAATTATTGAAATTTTATTTTCAGATTTCACTTCCAATTTGTTTGTGAATTGCGTTTGTTCATAAAATTAGCGGGAAATTAAACATTTCCAAACGCGAATTGTTTATACATTTCGTTAGGATCCAAAAGATCAAAAGTCTTTAATAGGGGCAACTCAGAAAATGAACTTTCGCTATTTGTTTCAAACGATTTGCAGCGCCAATCAAGAATTATGCAAAATTCAGCAATGTTTGAATTGCCTGAACACAAAAAACAGCCAGTTGACTATTGACATATTTAAATGGTTTTTCATCATTCATTCCCTAGACAAATGCATTGCAATCAAAAAAATAAAAAAAATATTTTTTGCAGCTTTGAATCATTTAAAAAAAAGATTTGCAAATTTTATTTTAATTTTTCACACTTTTCTCTCGAAACTATCAAAGTCGCCTTCATCCGCTTTTGAAAGTGTCCATGCTTCTGCACCATAAAGTAGGACGGGGATGATAGAGGTCTTATAGATCGACACTTAAGTTCTTTGAGAAAGGGTTTTACTTAATTGTCCTAGCCACAGGTATTCTTCGTTTGAAATCAGCGTTAGTGTTATTTCTGTGTTTGCAGCGAAGCCTAAGCAAAACAAATTCCCTAATTACCTCAAAGTTAGAGCTCTATATGTTAACGTTCTGACCCATACGTCGGATTTGGGTGTCCTTTCTTGATGACAGCACATGTTTTTTTTTTGCCCTCATATCCCGCCAAATCCAGCTTTGAGTTTTGTCTGAAAACTCATAAATGCAATGTTGACTTCAAGCTACGTTCCCTAATTATATCAATATCTTTGGCTTCTGCGAGTTATTAAACAGACCTTATAAAGATAGTGCCTCTGGTGTTGACACGGCACTTTTGCACTATTGTTTCAAGTATCATGTTGAAGAAACTACATGACATCACCTTGCCCCAAACGTTGTTTGACATCAAACGAGTGACGTCCTTGCCGACCTTAATGGAGCAGCTTGAGTTCTCCATTGTCATCCTGCTCGAAAGGACGAATTTGTATGGGATGCAAAACCAAGACATGGATTCATTCATCTCGTCCCTGTGGCCGAAATAGAAACCAAAACAAACCTTGGAATTGATGAAAAGGTGATGCGTGCGGTTTTTCAAAGATCTGCCGATATGTTAATATTTCGTTTATATTTAGAACTTTCCCACATTGTTATGGATCTATCAGGTTCTTGACGTATGGTTTCAAACGTTCACATAATACGGCAGGAAAGGTTTTGCGGGCAATGTTGAAAAGATTTATACTTCAATAATTGGCACACCTAAGATGGTCTCCTTTCCTCAAGTTAGGGCAAACAATTCTGAGATTCCATTAATCTATGATGGTTTATTGTGTCTTTGCCGCCGCATTGAAAAGTTCGGCAGTTAAAGTTGCTTTATTATATTATATATAAGCTTACAAATATATATTATTGCCATCTTTACTTCGTCTAGGTCGGGTAGAAGCTGTTGGCCTGTTGGTTTGGGGTCTGTAACCCTGAGATAGATGTTTTATCTATTGGTAGAACCTCTTTCCTGATTCTTAATCTGTCAACATCCTCGATCGTGCGTTTCTCATGCTCACTCATAGATGTTGGTACAACTTGAGAATGTTTTGCACGAGATTAAAACAGCCAGAAAGAACACTTGAAAATGTATGTGCATAATTGTTTTAGAACCCGTTTTTTGGAACTAATGGCCGATTGCATTTATTGTTCTGGTTAATAAAAAACAAGGGTAGTTTCGGAATTCTATTTTGTGCGGGAGTTTTTTTTTTATGGAAATTGTGTAATCAGATTGTTACTGAAATTGTTTTATCTGTGAACAAAATGTCCAACCAATCGAGTTAGAAAAGATATAGGACCAAAGTGAATAGAACTCTACGTAAAGATAAGATGTGTCAAATTTGGAGTTCTATTACGACAAGTTTTACTTTGGAAGTTGAATTTGTTGTCGAAGTTGTTTTTCAACTTCACCAATGAAGTGTTTTAACTCGTTAGGGACAGACAGCCAGAATTAAGAAATAATATGCAGGTTAGTTAAACTAGTGCTAAGCTCATACTGAAACGTCACTTACAAATTATTACTGTTCTAGTGAAAAAAAGTTGAGAAAATTGTTTTGAAATGTGATAGAGTAAAATTTGTGAAGAGAGTTTGGCTTTTGATTGCCTGATTTGAATCGTTTTGCAATATAAACATTGTCAAAGACCGCTTATGTCAACACCTTGTCCGAGTATTGCAATTTTATCCATGTGTTTTACTTTGTCATTTAGCTTTTTCTTGATGCTTCTTCTACGAATTCAATTGCTTCATGTAAGTTGCGTCATGAGTTTCGTTTTGCTAATATAGTTTAACGATAAAAAAAGCGTCAAGCTACAGCAGGTTTTTTAAAAAAAAAAAAAAAACTGGTGGCTCCATAATTGTTAAGTTAGGTTTAGATTTTAAACTTTAGATAAGTTCTTAACTTAGTATTAAAGTCTAATTTTAGTAGCGTTTTAGCCTTAGATTAGTTTGTAGTTTAGTATTTAAGTCTCATTTTAGTATAAAACATAAATATCCAGATACTAAGTTTTCTTAAAATAAATAATGGTGGCTCCATAATGTGTCAGTGTTGAAGACTTCATTCGGAGTTATGAAAATTGAAAAAGATTTATAAGATTCACATTTCTGAAATGATTTTCCAAGCACTGCCGTGAAAAAGTGAATCAAGGAAATATGAAATGGTCTCAACTTAATACTGTTTAAGTGTATTTGTAAGTCTTTATCGTTCATAAATAACTTAATTTAATGAATAGGCTAAATAAACATTATTTCAATGAAACTTATGGAGTTAAAATTAAAAGAAAAAAAAACATTTTATATGAATTTGTCCGGAAACTTATCAACGGAAGTGTATAAATTTATACTTTATATTTAAACTATAAATTGTTTTGCTTTTGAACAAACGTTCGTATGAACACAAATATGGACATCTTTCTTTAAACAATGGAATCCGACTACTGAGACTTCGAAACGTGCAGATATGTAAAAATCATGAATTCCAAAATTCGGACGGATTACATGAATTTCCTGATGAGAAGTTAATAATGACTTTATTATAACAATAAAAGTCGTATAGTCTTACTTAAAAAAACACCTTTAGTTGATCTCAATCAAGTGAAGCAGAATTTAAGCCGAAAAAATTGAAATTTTTTAGCAAAATTAAATTTTCTAACGTTTGAGGAATCCTTTATGATTTTAGGGTTCAAAATGGTTTAACGCGTTGACATTTTCGAGTTTAAATCTCTCTTCCGGTTGGTCTACTCAAAACTTGTTACATTTAACACCGACTTTCACTTACCTAACAAAAAATTGGCCACCGTTCTGCCAGCTCCATTTACCAGCAGATGCACTGCACCAAATTTTGCTTTGATCTCTTCGAACGCTTGAGTAATACTAGCCGTATCCGTGAGATCGCATTCTATCGCAACGATTTTCCCATTTCCAGTTATCCTCGTGTTCAGCTCCTATAATAAATCGCACCGTCATAGCTCACAACTCTTTTGCACATATCACAGCCTTACTTCAATCAAACCAATGCGTCTTGCCAACCCGATAACGACCATCCCGGCATTAGCCAAAGCAACACAAACTTCTGCCCCGATCCCTACACTAGCTCCCGTAACGACCGCCACACGTTGTTCCCAATAATCAGCCATAATAATCTCGTGGAATTTTAAAATCCAACTAAAGTCAGGTATGCAAAATTTATCACCTATTTATATGTTCGCTTGAAGTAAGTCAGATTTCCCGATCCGTATTTGTAACAGGGCCCTTATGGAGGTGGCTCTCCTGACCGCACGAGACTGTCTCCATAGTTGAGCGATTTTATGAATTCACCACGTAACGCCACTGCGATAGAATTTCCTTAGTTGCATGATCAACAATTCGCACGACCACACACGAGTTAATGCACTCAAAGATTCGCTTCTTTCGATGCAAATGAGGGCTTCGGAATTGTCGCAAAGCCGAGATCGCAAATCAACCACAAATATTACGCAACTAAGGGAAAGGGAAATAATGTGTGCATTTGCGAGTGACGATATTTTTATATGACATCCAAACTTTATAAGCATTCAAGACTCATAAAAATGTGGGGCGATGCTTTTGTTGGCCTTATTATGAAGATTTTTGCTATTTAAAGATAAAAATGTATAACCCTTAAGCCATATTAATTTTGACTATAACAGGATTGGGAAGTGCGTCTCAAAGCACATATCGTTCGAACTCCAACTCGTCTCGAATCAAACTACCGACAACTGCATGGACGCAATGTTAAGCGAGGTACACACAAAATATAATCCTTTTTCTTTTCATAGGGTTGATGGAATGGAAATCATAAAGGCCATTTTTGCAATAAAATCTGATGCAATTGGGATCGATGAAAAGCATTTCATCATATTTGTCTTATCAGAGAACATCAACAATAATCCACCAGCACGTTCAAGCATTTCAAGTGACATTTTATTGTCACCAGCGCTCCCCCAACAGTAGTTTTTATATCCCAGTGCACCGACAACACACGGCCTTTTGGTGTAGGTACCTCTACCCTGAGTTTTGAGAACTTCTAGAGCCACATACTGTGGCGTGCCGCAAAGAGTTTGCATTACAGAGTTGTTTTTTATGGCCTTGCTTAGTCCAAAGTCGGAGATTTTTAAGAGAGTCTCCTCGTCAGTTGATTTCAGAAGCACATTATCTGGTTTGAGATCACGATGAGTGATGCCTCTATCATGCAAATACTTTACGGCATGACACATCTGGTAAAAGAATAGCTTTGAAATCCTGTCAGTGAGATGCCTGTTCGCATTGATACGCTTCAAAAGTTCGCCACCTTGCATTTACTCAAGCACCATAAACACTGAGTCTGGCGTATCCACGGTGTTGTGCATCTTAATTATACATGGATGTTCTAAAGGTTTCATGATTCTAGCCTCGTTCATAACCCTCACAGGATCATTCAATAAATTGACTTTTGTCGAATCAGCCAGCATGTTTTTGCGGACATGCTTCATGGCATACTTTTCACAAGTACGAATGTCATACACCAGGCGTACCATACCACATGTACCACGTCCCAGCTCCTTACTAATGTAATAATTGGATGCTATTGATTCCGGCAAATTAAGTCCATCATTCAAGTTAGAATCCTTGAATAAAAATGCATTGCACTTTGGATGAGAAAAGCCAATTATGTCATTATTCTGCCAATTATATTGCCAATCAGCTCACCATTTACAAAAGTCCCATTTCGAGACAAATCCTGAATTAAAATCGGTTTGGATAGCTCGCAATTTTCGCTGCTAATCTGAAAATGGACCTTTGATACGCGAAGAAATACTTTCTCTGGCAATTGTTTGATTTTGAGAGTAAAATCGTTGCCTTCCCCCCGTCCAACTTCGAACTTTTCCTGACACAGATCCAACGTTTTTATTTTGACGTTCTTTCCATATAGCCTGCCCCAGACATTCTGAATGGGCTGAGACTCCATTCGTGTCCATGAATTGGACACTTAACTCTGGGTTGCGCCTTGTGTGTCGGGTGCCGCCTTCTCACCAACCATAATCATAGACTTCTGACACACCAAAAATTTACAATTTACAAAACAAAGAATTTGGACAAATAAGTGCAATAAGTGATTAAGACGCATTTCCATCCGATCTAGAGCAAGCGTTGGAATTTGTGGAAATAAAGAGATATAACAGGAATTTGCGTGTGTTTGTATTCTATTTGTCAATTGTCAGTCTGCATCCAAAATTTCTCAAAATGATCATCCCAAGCATACATCCTTATCTCAGCCTTGTTTTGAACGCCATTATTATGACATCTATATTCCCCGAAAATTTGGAAGAAGTCGAAAATTGTCTCACTTTTGAAGTATCGACCAATATCAATTTTGCCTTTTTTGTCAAAAGTGCTCGAGCAACTCGCGAGTTGGCAAATCTCTGATTACTTGAATAGAAATAAACATTTTGCAGAATCCAAAGCAGGATTCAGAGCACATTAGAGCTGCACGACCGTATTACTTAACTTAGTTGAGAATATCCACTATGAACTGGACAAGGGATACACAACATCTTTTGTTTTGCTTGACTTTTCAAAGGCATTTGACACAGTCCCACATAAGCAGCTCATACAGAAATTAAACGATTATTTTAAATCTGAGCCAACTAAGCTTATTACAAGTTATTTCAGTGGTAAAGGTCAGGTTGTTTGTGCAGACGGGGGTTGGCTAGATTTTCTTGCAACAAATGCAGGCGTTCCTCAAGGATCTATTCTTGAGCCTTTGCTTTTTACTATGTATAATAACGATCTTCCTCATGGCCCAAGCCACTGCAGACCTCGTTGAAATATTTCTTAGCCATCTTGTTAGTATAGCTGATAATGCGACAGCCTGAAGAAATGCTGATCTATCACTAGTTGTTTAATGGTCGAAGACCAAGAAAATTCAAGCGATAGTAATTTCTCGCGAAGTTACCGACACATCACTGTGAATGGTGATCAAATAAGTTATTTCAAAACTGTATGGCGGACTCGCGGGTTCTTTACCCCGCTGGAGCTTGTCTTCCAGTGAAAATTCAAATGATATTACTCAAATCTCTCTTCATGCCCACCCTGCTTTATTCGCAGCCAGTCTTTTGTGACCTAGATAGCTTATGTTAACGAAAAATTGAAGTTGCGTTTAACAGCACCGTGAAAGTTCATCCATCACTTTGAGTACACAAATATCGTTTTTAAAATGCCATTTAAGAAATATCTGGATCTGAGGACTCTGATGTTCTTGTTTGATCTCAAGTCAAGTGAAAAGCCTCAATACTTTTTCCACTGACTCGTTAAAGCGAATTCAACTAACACCAATGCTTTCATTGTACCTAGTTACCACTCCTCTTTAATATTAAAAGACTGAATAATAGGATTAGCTTCGAAAAGAAACTACGTCGCTATTTTAATATCTTGAACTAAACAGATCTTGAAAATTCGCAGTAAACATGTCTCTCCATATTTCGTTTTATTTTATTTTATATAATTTTCATATTTCACTAATTTATTTTATTTTTTATATTTTAATTTTATTTTTGATCGTACGTTAAACTCTTTGTGTAATTTTAACTCTTAATGAAATTACATTCTTCAAATGTTATATATTTGCATTGCAATAAATACAAAATACAAATAAAAATATAGAGATCGTTTTTTAATTCTGCAATCGCTCGGCTAAAAGAAAAAAGATAAACAGGAAATAATAAGGGCCTTATTTTTAAGCAAAAAAAAAATTTTTTTTCGATTGTATATTTTTTGTCGCTATGTCAATAATTTCACTTAAAACTATTCAAAGATATTCAAACTATTTTTAGACGAAATATTAAAAAATGAAACATGTAAAGATATAAAATCAATAATCATATTTTTTGGCGCAAAATTCCCGTAGACTATAACCCATAATTTTCAGACCTGTTTGTTGGCAAACTCGATTTTAACCTCAAATGACCTGCTCGTGGTTACTAAAACGCCATTGAAAAGTGAAAAGTAGTCGAAATATAAACAATTAAAACATTTGAAAATACAAAATCAAAAATCTTATATTTTTTTCGTAAAATTTTCGTGGGCAATAACTCATCAATTCATTTGCTCCTATTTTGACTCTGAGTCTTAAACTAGAACACGATATTTTGATTCTTGTCCTAATGCTGTATTCATTTTCTGCATAATTTCCGCTGGCGAATTAAAAATGAAACTTCTTTCCTGGTACTAAAAAGACAATAAGTGCCTGCATGGCATTGCTTTTTAAGACATTAAATAATAACCGTTTTAGGGCGGCATTGATTGTTTGAGTTTTGCGACTTTCTGAAGTATTGACTGAAGAGTTTTTGAGTGATTTGAGATGTTATTCCACGAACACTATGTTGATTATATTCGGATTGTTGATTTAAGAACTAATTTTTTTTCGACAAATGGCAAGGGTTGGCTTGAATTTATTGCCAAATCAGAACGATAATTTGTAATGTCAAAATTTGGAATTCCAAAAAATAAATTATAAAAGCTACGAAAATTTAAATTAATGACGTCTTCGTTGGCTTGATTGGAAAAAAAATATTCATATGTATAAGGTGCTTCAACAAATGCGTTGGGAGGCAATGTTTAGAGTATGAGGATGGACCTCAATTGGTTTTTTCATATAGTATAATGGAATAATTCTTCGCGTTTTCAAAATTGATTTACCATATATCATTTAGAGCCAAACTACAAGTTTCTGTGTGTATTCAAAGCTTAGCTTTTAATGTTATGAAAACATCGCCTGGAAATTGATTTTCTTTAGTTTCGTGCTGCATGAAATTGTCATTGTATCTTGGAGTATCGCGAAACTTCTTGCGGAGCTTCTATTAGTTTTTGTCAAAATGCTTTGGCTTGTTTCCGAGATTTCGGATATTCACAAGTTGTTAGAATGCACTTGAAAGTATGACTAATGAAGGGAAGGATAATGGGGAAAAGGAGTTTAAGAATTTTGGTATTTATCTCATCTTCGCCTGTTGCTTTATAGATGAAAGAGCTTCAAGCATATCTTCATTTGTGAATCAAGAAAACCCGAAGCCTTCATTCGAGGTTTGTAGAACCCACCAATTCTATTAATTATTGTGAAAAGTAAATCTGACAAGTACCAACACTCGATTTAATTCAAGTCTTGATCAAACTGACGACCATTTGAACTTTTTATATGAATCACTTAATTATTCAAATCTCATAATATTCGATCATCCAATTGAGGCTTCTTCTATAAAAGGAAAAGTCGTTTTCTTTTTGTATTTGATAAGTAAACTGCAAAAAAATAAGTCGGTCAATTGCTTTCAATTAAATGGAGCCCATTCTTTGATTCTCATTCAATTTTCTGCTTTAAACACGTGGATTTGTACGTGGACTGGACGTTTTTGTGATGGACCCGATTTTTGCTAAAGCGTTTGGAAATATAGAAATCAAAGGAGGAGAACGCACTTTGTTCGTTGAAGAGGCACATGGAAGACTAAGGGCAACATAAGGTTGCGCGTGTTGATGCAAATAAATAAATAAACTTTAGGTGACAAGGGGAATCAAGCGCATCAGCTTACAATCGATGTATGAATAGTATAAAGGCTAATTTAGTCGCTGAAAGTTGAACGGACAAACCTGCACTGGACTGTCTCGATCCTAAGTGAATATTCACCTTAAAAATAAAAGCAATTTTGGCATACATACTCAAGAAGTATGAAGAAGAGGGAAAGAACCTAAGAGACATAGAGATTAGCGAAATGAATTTTTTTCGAGGACATGTCAATGTGCGATCGAAAAATGTAGTCTCTTTGGCAGAGATCAAGAGGATCACTTATCGAATAAGCTCCATTTGAGAAGTTGAAGTCATGGCTTCCGAGAAAATGTTTCTGATTATTTCCAATCAGGAACTGTCCCATCTATTGTTGTTGACAGATTTTCTCATTCTGGACTACATCCCAATCGGACTAAAAATTTCCTTATAAATATACTAAATTGATTTAATACTAATTTAACATTTTTAACTTAACTAACCCCTTTATAATATTTTGTATATAAAATTATTTTTTAAATTTATTTACACTGCAATAAAGTTATGCTATACTATACTACTATATTCTTTATTCATATATTTACAATTTGTGCATTAACCTTCACACATAGAGATATGTTATTGTGGATTTATTTATAGACCTTTTAATGTTCTAGAATTCGTCTATAGAATGCTATTAGGGGATTCCGTGGAGTGGCATTTTTCAGATGCTTACATTTTATTTTTTTTTCTAAAGGAAACAAATATATAGCTTTTTGAGTGCGTTTTTTTTTTACTTTTGTTCATGATATACAGAACGTTAAAATGTTTCTGTTTGAAAAAAAAATCAAAAATAGTGGATGTTGCAGCTCCGCGAATAAAAGTCCTCAAATCACGGGACGTAAACCCCCTAAAATCACTGTCCCCTCTTCGTTGTTCTGAAACACAAATTCAAAGCATATTATCAATCTGTGACTCTTTGGTCATAAAATCACAGATGGGTTTTTCGTTTAGTACAAATTTCGAAAAATGGTGGCAGTTAAAAAAAAATTGAATTTTCGAGATTTTTTTCCGCATGAAAATATAAATAATAAATGCAAAAATGTCTCTATACAAATAAAGGTCCATCATTCCATGAAGACATATTTTCTGAGTATACTCTCTACAATAAAGGTCGATATGTTAATTACAGTGGTCAGGAGAATTTCAGTCATTTTTAAAAACGTGTTTTCGCGAAAAACGCGTTTAAAGTTTCTTAATGCGTTAACACAAACGTTTTTATAATTACCGCGAATCGGCAATGCCTGCCAATGCATCCCTCCGCTTCTTCTAGGTACTCATGTTGAGCCGTTAATAGCTCCCGCTGCTCAATCCGGGCCTTTTTTGCTGCGTCGGTCACCTGCCTCTCCGCTCACTCGATTCTTGCTTTGTCCAGTGAACGGTCAAAGCGCGCTGACGGGGTCAGTTTCAAAAGCGTTTAAATATCATAAGCGTTCGAAATCTGGGAAGCGCTTCGACAGATTTATTTCTACTTACTGTAATAAAACAAGTTGATTTTTCGAAAATTTCAAGGACAAAATCTCTCCCTACCTTTAAGGCAATTTTAGTAAAAAAAAAACACATTCGATCGACCGTTGTTTCATCGACTTAATTTTCAAAATTGGTGGCCGGGGAATTCCATCTTCTATTAACGAAACTTGTCCTTAAAGTACATGATAAATGTTGTTGAAAGAAGTTTTTAAACAGTATAAGCAATTTCGATATAAACTAACAAACTTTTACTCTTTATTACATTGTGTATTAACTTTAAAAAATACGCTGCGAACATTAAAATACTAGCGGACGAGAAAAAACAATAATTTTTTAACCAGGATTTTCTACACGGTTTTATTATTTTTTTTCACAAACATCTTAAACGTAAAAGAGGTTAACTTAATACATTTCAAAAATAAGATAAATATTACGAGCAACTGTAGCGCTTTAAAAATAATTTACATTTTTGATACATATTTATCGAAAAAAAAATTACGGAAATGTCTTGGTCCAGCTTGGTGGTAAAGTTGGTAGAGCGCCTGCCTTTCAATTGATTCAATTGATAGGTCCCAGGTTCGATTCCAAGACTAGTGGTCTGGTTTTCCAAATCTGGTCCAGTCACCAATTGCCATTGGGACCAAGTTAATGGCACTATCACTGGGTTGGTCGACCAATGATAGTAGTCTAACTAATGGGTGGCGTTGTTTTAGTGGTTGTTGTATCGGCTTAGTTCCTAATTCGTGTTTTCAAAATAGCGGTTTGTGTAGATTGTGTGTAGATGGCTCTGCTGTGAAGGCATAATACTGACAGGGGGTTGTTTAAGCTAAATCTTCCAAAATTTCAAAGTTCATAGATCATAACCAATGTCGAATAAAATCCTGCGAATTAGGTTAAAGCCAATAGGTCCCGTCCGTCCCGTTTCGGGCTCCACCCACGGAAGTGAGTTGAAACCAATTACACCTGAGTTTCTTAAAATCACTACAAAATTTTTCATTCTCCTCTTAATTCTTCCACTCGCTCTGTGCTACACGCATTATAAGAGTCTTAATATCTTGTCTCCTGGTATGCCGTACCATGCATCCCGAATAACTTCGGTACGGTTTATATGCTTAGGGTCGTTTTCATGCTGTAGTATCCATTTTAAAAGCATTTGCCACTCCGCAAATGACAATATTATATTTTGCAGGATACCCACACATGTACATACATACCGTCAATACGAAAAATGGGTTCTGTACCATAGTATGAAAAACAGCCCCATATGATGATTTTCGAGCCTCTGTGTTTCACCGCTTTTGTGGTATATTGAGATAGGAATTCTGTGTGAGGGGGCCGTCTTACAAACTGTAGAGATGAGATTCAACATCGCCAAACAAAATAATTTTAGACTCAACAGTTCAAAAAATACCATATTTCGCCATTTGGAAGCTGGTCAATCAGCATATTTTTTTGCGAACGCAAGGCGTTTTGCCATTAGTTTTTTTTTTAGAAAAGGTGTCTTTTTTCGGGGACTTCGGGCTGATAAACTAGCTTCAAGGAGTCTTCTGCGTATTTTCATTGATTTATACTTTATAATATTATACAAGATTAAATAAATAAAGGACATTCACAATTGGATTTTTCTTCCACAATAGTATAAACATAATTAGTAAAGTTCTATATTACGAGTACAATTCAATACGCCAGCTAGCCGCCTCATACCAGTTCATTGCACGTTTTCGCAGTTCAGCACAGATTGCCCCCTTAAATAAGGCCATAAGAATTCACAAATACAAAAGACCTTAAAAATAAAACGATTTCATAGCCAGAGGCAGTGTGCTCTGCACACCCACTCTAGGCTCAACTCGTTCTAACATATAAATCACATCCTGCCATATACAGAGTAATTTAGTGTCAAGAATACGAATCTCCAGTGTTTGCTCCTTGCTGGCTTGGCTCTGGTCTTGCAATGAGTACGCTTCGCGTCCTTTCACCCATTCCTTTAATCATTTATTCTTTTCAAAGCACACACAGCACAAAGGACCTCTGGGCCGGCACGTATTCCGTCTGCTGGAACATTATAACCGGGCAACCAAGGACCGAACGAACGAACGAAACAAGAGGATTATTATGTCTTGAGTTGTTGCCAATTTCTTACCCGAAGATTTTGTAAAGTTATCATGTCGCCGATTTGAGGCGAACCGAAAACAGTAAAGGGGAACCTGAGCCAGGCATCCTGGCAGCCACCACTTCAATGTTGCACCAACAACTAGTGCAAAAGGACGAGCACCCAAACAATTGGCAGCGGCAGTGTTGTTCCTCATTTGCGGAACTCAGTAACTTGCAGCGATTTAACAACGGAAGCATGTGGCATCGTCGTCATTGGAGTCATTGTTGGCGCGGCTGTTGCTTCAGATATAGCAGGACAAAGCTTGGCACTGGTGGAGGTGGTGATGGCCATCCTTATTGCCATTGTTGTTGAGCGTTTTTCCGTCTTGTTGGACAAAGGAATTGAATTAAATATTTTGCTTTATTCTTTCGGGGCATTTGACGATGCGATTGAGTGAATGTGCAACAATCTTTCCGAGTGATAGTGATCAGGATTGGTTATACTTGTAGAAGTGACATGGAATATGATATGTGGATGAGCTAATGGATACCGACTCTCCTAATATTGCCAATGGCAGTGGCTTAATTCGAAATAAATGTTGTACGCTTTTTGCATTACTAAGTGGGTTGTTGAGTCCATAAAACCATGGAGCAGGAGCGAATTGAGAAGAGTATGCCAGATTGAAGTTGACTTTATAGTTTGAAATAAATTTATTTTAAGAAGTAATTAAAATGTTTTCGAATTGATTGCACAGAAGTACCTCAGGGTAGCCTTCTGGGTTCCCTATTTCTTACCATGGTTTCGTTTGACATAAGTTAGCGATTTTTAAAGTGCTCTGGACGGGTTAAAATTATAACCCTATTCGGCGGATGCTATAAATGTTGTTTGTGGTTGCAACTGTCAATTTTGTTTCGATATTTTTTAAGTTCAAAAACAGAACTTGAATCGAGAAGCCAAAGAATATTATGCTCCAAGAGAACGCGGCGTACTCAAGACGCAATGCCCGATTATCAGTCTGAGTTCATCACAAATGATGCGGTCCATTTCCATTTGTATAAATAGGTAAACAACTAAAATGTGCACTCATGGGGCCTTGAGAATCCACACATCATACATGAAGAGTCATTTCATGAATTGTCATTTAAGCCGGAAATGTCATCGGGACGCATTTCTCCAAGGACGCCGTGTATAACATGGTTACTGTGCCTGGTGACCGATTAAGAATCCTGACCGCGCGTACTGCAAGCATGCTTGAAGCATCAACTATTTCGGCATCCTATTGACCAATATCAAGGGCGCATAAAAACATTTACAAAAAGAAATATGAAATTACTCCTCAGTGTTGCGTTAAGTTGCCACGTAACAAACCCCGGAAACGTGAAGCAAAAAACTCAAATTTTTGAACTTTTGCTTCGCTTTGACATTTGAGGTGGCCAGTGATTGTGTCTCAATCACCATCAAAAAAAAATTGTGAAAGAAAATGAATGTAAGTATTTATTTTATCCTTTTTAGAGTTTGTCGTTTGAAGAAAAATTAATTGCGCTTGTCCGGGAGGATGACTTCCTTTTCAATACCAAAAATAGCAATTATTATTAAAATATTGTGAAAAGGAATTTGCAGTGGCAAACCATTGTCGATATATTGAATGGATCAAGAAACAAGAAACATTTTTTTATGTGTCCACATACGTATCTACAATAAATAACCCTTATTTATAAGTCAAACTGTCAAGCAGAAGCTTCAAAGTGTTTGTCAATAGAGGTGTTTCAGTGTTAATGTAATATCATGCTGGCCTTCCCCAAGGTTCAGTTATAAGTCCTGTTTTGTACAATGTCTTCACGTCAGACTTTCCGCATCTTCCAAACTGTGATAGTGCAATATACGCTGATGATACAGCAGTTTTTTCATCGCACCAATTCAGTCTCAATATTGAGACGAATTTGCAGAATGCCTTCAGACTGTTGAATAACTATTTTAATATATGAAAAATAAAACTAAATGCTGGAAAAATGCAAGCTATCTTTTTTTAGCAGAAAAAGAAAGCATTGTTTCATTCCGGTGTCGACATACACTGGGATAACAAGAAGCTTACTTATAAACATCATGTGGCGAAAGTTATTCAAAAGACTAACAAGGCCACCAAAATGCTCTCTGTATCCTCTTATAAATAGAAAATCGTTAGTGTGTATGGAAAACAAAATTTTATTACATAAAATCATATTCTAATCCATTCACCTCCATGGATGCAAAGCTTGGGGAAACTGTGCAAATAGTCATATTTCAAGACTGCAAATCAAGCAGAATAAACTCTTAAAAATGATGCTCAATTTGCCTCATTCTATTCTGCTCATGATCTTCATTCACAAGCGAACGTTGAATTGATCTCCGACCGTATTTTGAAGCTTAGACAAAACTTCTTGAGTAAATGTATATATTCGGGTAATCCTCTGTTATATGCCTTAGTTTCTTGATCTCTATAAGACTGTGTTAATATATTTTATTATTTATTTATATTTTCTTATTTATTTTACACATCTATATATTTATTTATTTCTTTATTTATTTATTTATTTAATTATTTTATTTTATATATTTTATTATATATACTTATTTATTTATTTTCATCTATTTATTTATTACATCTATTTTTTTATTTTTTTATTTCATTACTTCATTATTTACACTATCACTTGATTATTATTTTTTTTTTTTTTTGTCTGTCTTATTTGTTCATTTATTTGTTACTCACAAACAATTAATGTTTATTTATTGACTTATTTATCTAAAAATATCTATATTTTCTTTTTTTTAATTTTTTGGACAACACTTTTTATTTATTTTTATTTTTATTTAAATATTCTCACATGAAGATTTTTTCTCGTAGCTTCAGATTCTTGATCAATTTTTCCATATTCTTGTATCGTTGCAAAAAAAATATATTTCAGTTGTAAGATATAGTACGCATCGAATCTCTGTGTAAATTGTTCGACAAAAATCATGTAATCTTTAAAACGAAAATAAAAATATCTGTCTATCAATAAGTCACATTTATTTGGCTACAGCTTTAAGACGCATTCAATGTGTGGCCATCAAATAACTTAGTTTTATAACGTTGCAAACCGTAGTGAATCTGCGCCTTATTCAACAGGTGTCTCCAGTCAGAAGGCCAATTTTTACTTGAATCCATCAACGACGGTTTAATATTCCTTTTCAGATTCGAAAACTCACTAGTTTGGAGCGCTAATAGCGAAATTCGTTAGATCCATATCGCTATACAGTCCATACGGTTGTCAAATCTTCTCCTCCGTATAGTCCGGAAGCCAGCTGCATTTTCCATTAGTCATCTAAATAAAGCATAAAGCTGGCGGTTTCCATATGGAAAGTTTTTCAGCTGGCTCTGACAATATGCGAACAACATTTTTTTTTCAACTCATTTTAATAAACTTTAAGTTCAGTCAAATGTTAGTTTATAAAGTATATACAACAAAAATACCATTTATTTGGGAGTTTGCTGGAAGGATCTTCAGCTGATGCTTCAAAAATCAATGCCAGCGCGTGGATACTTACTTGTGTTGTCGGCGAGTCGCTTTGAAATAATAATTGATTTATATAATGATTAATTTTCGAGCGGCAAACTGCCAGCTGAATGACTTTGTTAGTTATTTGAATCAAGCATATAATAAGGTACCAAATACTTTTATTTGTGCTTTGCTCATATTGCTTAAACGCATTTTTCTGCAATCATAATTGCATATCATACATTTGGTCATGAAAATATGAACAGTTGTCTACGACCAAGAAGTTGACACCAACATCTTGGAATTTTTTTGAGAAAAATAGTACATTAAAGTGGCCAAAGAAGGTATGCTTTCATTCAAAATACGCTGCGTTAAAAAAAACAATGAAATCCATTCTATTCCTAAAGAGTCCTAAGGAACCCTATAACTCTACTTCCACTGATCGTCCGTCTGTCTGTTACTAAGCTGTATTCCCTTCACCGTCATACACTTGTTAACAGAATGTGCCGCTTCAACAACAAATAATAAAAATGACATAAAGTTAAAAAAAATGGAGGTCACCATACAAAGAAAGTTTTGTCATGAAATCGCAACCGACGGTTAAAGAAGACAATGATCCTGTCCATCCAACGTAATGTAAAAGCTCGAATTGCAATAAGAAAAAAGAAACATTTTGCAACTTGTGGACTTGAATGTCAAAATGTTTCTACCCAACCAAACGTGGAGACGAATCCATGTATTTTTAACTTCCCATCAGGAAGTTCTTGTAATCGGTCCGATTTTCGAAATTCAAAATTTTCACATTTCTCCACGTTTGGCGGTCCCAGTAGTCGGATTCCATGATTTTTAGAAAGATGTCTGTGTGTGTGTGTGTGTACGTACGTACGTACGTTTGTGCGGATTCTTTCGTACAGCCTAACTCGAGAACAAATCAAGCTATCGAAGCCCAATTTCATTCGAAGCGTGTGTGCATAAAGATCACCTGAAAAGCTTTTGGTTAAATTTCACAGGGTGGTTTGAATTTTGTGACGAAAAAACTGTCAAAAAAGGGACAATTTGACATCTTCAATTAAAATCAATTTAGTTTTCCAATTAAAAAAGTTCAAAATCAATCAGATTTATAGTTTATAGCTACCTTATCAGATAAAAAAATATGCATAAATGTATACACTGCCGTTCATAAGTTTCCGGACAAATTCATATAAAATTTTTTTTTTGTTCAATTTTAATGCCAAAAGTTTCATCAATATTATGTATATTTAGCCAATTGACTAAACTAAGTAACTTACTAACTATAGAGACTACCAAAAAGACTAAAATAGTATTAAGTTGAGGCCATTTCATACACTGATGTGCCCCTTTCTCTATTTCCTGATCCAAATTTCCACGGAAGTTCTTTGAAAATTGTTTCAGAAATGTGAATCCTGTAGGTCTTTCCCATTTTTCAAGACTCAGAGTGACGTCTGCAATACTGACACATGAAAGAAAATTATAAAGCCACCAGTTTTTTTGTTCAAAACCTGCTCGGCTGTAGCTTGACGCTATTTTATAGTTATAATATATAAGCAAAAAGAAGCTTATGGCGCAAATTACATGAGGCAATTAAATTTAAAGCAAAAGCATCGAGAGAAACCTAAATGACACTGTTTAAACACATGGATAAAACTGCATTGTTCGTATATTGCAAAGAAGACCATAACATCCGATTTAGTTTTGTTTTTAACCGTTGTGGTTTCTTATCAAGAACCCAATCGTAGAGGTCTTTCCAGAAAATGACACAGAGATAAAAAAAAATCCTATCAAAATCTGCAAATAAAACTGGACTGAATGTGATCCTCTTTAAGCGTGGAAAATCCTATCAAAATCTGCAAAGAAAACTGGACTGAATGTGATCCTCTTTAAGCCATATATTTACAAGACAGTAAAAGATCTTTTGCTGAGCAGTTACCAGCTCGGAAGGAAGAGGTGTTGAAAATCTCTGGATTGAAACTATGCACTTTTGAACCCTTTCAAAAAGGACATAAAGTTAATCACGCCCTAATATTCCGACAGTGGTTAATATCTTCCAAAGAAAAGCAATCAAACAAATAATTCCAAAAATACATGAAGTTGAGATAAGCAGTTGGTCCTCAAAATTTTAAAATATGAATCCCTATAAACAGAGTTCTTACAAAATGTAATACTTTTGAAACTAAGCTATAGAATATTTGATAATTGTGGCTGTCTGATATATTATATAACACTTTATTGAAGACGTTGAAAAACAACTGCCAAAAGTAAGTACAAATTCAACTTCCAATGTTAAAGTTGTTATGAAATCGATTTTCGCAATTTTAAATTTAAAATCTCTTATCTTCACGTTGAGTTGGATACTCTTAGAGGGATGACTGGCTAAGATTTTAGGTCGTTGGTCCTTTATTACAGTCGAAAATGCTTTCATTGAGTCGTTTAATGCAAGCCATGGACAGCCAGCCAGCAAAACAATTACCGCCAGGTTACACACCCCAAACCGAAGCCCCTAAAATTCGAAATATTAGAAATATCATAGTAGAATTGCAGTCAATGCTGAGGACATGGAAGAACCAACAATGCCATCTGCCTGACCTAGACGAAGTACAGATAGCAAGATAGAACTTCTAAAAGTGGCGGCGATGACTAAGTTGGTAGTATGCACCAACTCATCTGCAATACACGGTCAGAAGAAAGCATGCGAGATGAATGGAACCTCAGTATTGGTTGCCCAATCCTGAAGGAAGAAAGCCAATTATAGAGCTATCAATCTCCTCAAAATTGCCTTTAACATCTTTTCCGCCGTATGATGTGCAAGTCTGAAGCTGTTCGTCAACAACCTGAAAGGTCCGTATCAATAGACCAAATATAAACATAACGGCAGATCTTGGAAAAAACCCACGAGCCCCAAGTCGGTACGTACCACCTTTTCATCAATTTCAAGGTTGGTTTTGGTTTCTGTGTCGTCCACAGAGACGAGATATATGAAGCCATTTCTAGGTTTGGCATCCCTGCCCAGCTCGTTGTTTTGTGCAGGATGGCGATGGAGGTCACCGCCATCCTGCACAAATTGAGGTCGGCAAAGAGGTCACCGACCCACTTGATGTCAAACAACGTTTTAGACAAGGTGATGCACTGTCATGCGATTTCTTCAACATCATACTTTGGACAATAGTGCACAAGAACCTTGTCAACACCAGAGGGCAAAAAGAAGCATATGCTGCCATCAAGAAAAACTTAATCCGACGTCTGGGTCAGAACGTTACCTTAGACAGCTATAACTTTGAGGTAGTTAGGGCTTTGTCTATCTTGGCTCCGCTGTAAAAACATATAATAACACCATCATTTGTCCCATCTGGATTGACGGTGAGTGGAGGAGAAGATTCAACAACGAATTGTATGCTACGAGTTGTACAGCGACATCGACTTAGCCAAAAGGATAAAATACCAATGCCACGCGGATTGTAACGCCACCTCAAGGTAGTAATTAAATGATTAATGACAAAAAAAGTCCAACCAGCTATCATGTTTAAAAAAAAAACGGTAAAAAGTTAAGTTAAGTTAAGTTATTTCTGCAGTTAAACTTAAAATCTAATTTTCTTTTAGTAGAAATGTAACAGTCAGAAAAAAAGTATTTCCAAATTGAAATATGTTAATATATCAATGTTAAATACGCAATTCGTATTTTAAAAAATGATCCAAAAAAAAAAAACGCAAACTTATACGAGTATATAGTATGGTATTCCTCAAAGGCAGCTAAAAATATATGTATCTGATCTTTTTGTTTGCAATTTCATGGTGTAGGCAAATAAAATAGCACCTATTTCTTTTGTATCTTGAGATGGGAAGTTCATGGTATGGGCAGGCCTACTCGCACCCAAACCAATTTTTTTGTAAGTGTTTTGCTTTCATGGTAGCATTTTCCGCAATTCGAAAACATTGATTAAAATATATTTTTTTAAAAATTATTAAAAACAGTATTCCATGATGTGTGTTTGAGTTCTGATTGTCTCAGCATTTCAATAAATCTCTTTTAACAGAGGGTTACAAAAATCACGAAAATGTTAACTTTGAAAGACGCTGTGTGTGTTGATTACGCATTTAATTCACACAAGGATATGTTTAGATCAATTAAGCGCGATTCGCAATGTCGCTTTGACTGCGTTGCGTTGACAGACTCATAAGAGCCACGTAATAAAGCGCCGGGACATGGCACAAGTTCAAACAATTGAATTTTTGCTTCGCTTTGACATTTGAGGAGGACAGTGATGGAGACACAATTGCCCATAAAAAAACTTCGAAAAGAAAATTAATGTTAGTAAACATTATTTATTATTTATTCCTTTTTACAAAGATCCAGAGTATGTTATTTGAAAAAAAAATGAATGAATGAATTGCGGATGTTAGGAACAAAAAAAATATTGTGAAAAGGAATTTACGGTCAAATAATTGCCGATATATTGAATAGATCAGGTTGTTTAAATTTGTGGTTTAGTGAGAACGTAATTAGCAAAAAGTGCCGTTTTAATGCCACAGCATTTACTCCAGCCCGAGGTATTTACGAAGGACATTAGTTGCTTAATCTCATCAATTGAATTGAAGAAGGGCCTACCAAAAGCTCACTGTCTAGCTCTAGCCAGGACCGGACAAGCGCAAAAGAAGTGTGATAGGGTCTCCCTCTCAGCTGTGTTTTTGCAGCTGCGACAGTGTGAATTGTGTGGGATCGGCCAGAGTCCTGTGCAGACCGCCACTAGTCTAGCAATATCATGACGGGTTCGCCGAAGGAGATCTTTTGATGTTGCACAGTACGTCAGACTGACCCATGCTTTAAGAAAATATGAGGGTATAATAGCCTTTACTGCATGTTGTGAGACGAAAACCTCCTGGAGGGCAAATCCCTGCATAGCAAATTCATCGACCCTCTCATAACCTGGGATATTACTGTGACCGGGAACCCATATTAGGGATATGAGCCGACCTTCTAACGACGCCATTTATATTTATAATAGACCAGGCAATTGGAATTGTTATTGCATGCTTATTTTTGTATGTGTACATAAATAGCCTTCATGTCAGTTGAGGACTGCAAACTAAGGTTTGAGAACCTTCGTGGCCGGTACCTTGCAGTAACCTGAGCCACGAAAATAAAATGAAACTTGTTTTGGTGTTTTTGCAAACAGCTGACTGTCAAAACATAAGTCAAAGCGCCTGAAGCGCATCGCGTAAGAGTTGTCAACACCACGCACTCAAAGCGACGTTGGGAATCGGGCTTTATTTCCTATTTTTCAATCCCTACTTTCTTGAATACGTTGACAGCTAAAACTTAAACACGCTCCAGAAACACATGGTACACTTGTGTTTCATTTTTTATTTTTCAAAAAATACCATTATGTTTATTCAATATCTGTAGTTGCGATAATAAAACACGTACACGTATATGACACTAGTTACCGTGGAAAATTAAGGTTCGCACTAATTCCATTGGGATTACACGTTCATCAACGAATTCAGAACGAATTTTCAATCGATTTGAGATGAATTCCTTGCAAGAATTTAACAAAAAAATATTTTGTTTCAATTGTCTTTTTAAATCCTTATTTATTTATACTTTTTAATTTCCCATCTAGAAATTGTTGTTCTTGCACACTGATGTCGATCTCTTACTTTGCCTGATTTGATTTAGCATGTTTGTGGCGATGCAATGATAAATCTTAAATAAAAGAAATATGTTGGTACTTTCGCTTAGGCGCGGAACCCTTCGTGTGACAGTCATCTCTCCCTTGGCTACTTTTTTTGAATTTCTGCTTTGTACACGTTCCGTTTAGGCGCATGCGTCTACCCGGATTCTATGTCATGAGAGACACATCAATTCATATGTGAAGTCTCTGAATTCTTTCTAGCTTTGTTTCAAAAAGTTTTCTGCGTTTGATGCTGCCGGCGTAGGATATCCTTCGAAGAATTGGATGCGCGACCAGCAAAGTTATTGATGCTCTGTTTGACTTCGAATCAAGGCGGATTCTAGGAGTGCAGCTGAATAGTGTTTCGTTGGTTGAAGAATGTCTTGCCACGATCAATTTAATTTTTCGATCGTTTTATTTTTCTGAATGCTGATGGGTATCCGTGTAGATTTTGAGGTCGGGGATACGTGAGCATTCTCGCCCTGAAGCAAAGTCCATCAACCTTACACAACCAAGAATATTTTATTTGCCATTTTAAAAAGCTCTGAGATCCTTTTTTGTCGACTCTCCTTGGGGCAAAATATCAACTTCAGGCATAAATTATTTCTCCACAATTGACCCACTTAAGAATGACAGGCAAACTTCGAGTAACTTCGTTTCTTTGTTCTAAATTTTAAGTTTCTCATGGATGCAAGTGCTGCCTGAGCAAAGTCCTTGTGACACACATGGTATGGCCGCGATAAGTATTATGCTAATAATTCAGTCAGCAAAATGTTCTTGTTCTCTTCCCCAACGGCCATCTCCGTCTTCCTTCCGTATAAGGATAACTCTCTTTTCTTATTTCTTTTTGTAGTGAAAGTTTCAGGTTTTTCTTCTGTCTTTCGTGATAATCAGCAGGCAAATGATGGCAAACTTTCCACTTCCGGAAAACTGCTATTAGATAAAGAAGAAGGATACTTGGAATAATTTGCACATGTTCGGCATGCCACCAAGAAAATGTCCTAGTTTCTATAACAAATCTTCTCTTTTTTTTCCTGCAGGACCTCTAAGAAATATCGCTTCTTTTATTTTTTTTAGTGTGTACTTCAAATTTTAATTGAAAGCAGGAATAATGTAGATTTTGACATTTGGTCCTTCATGTAGAGTTTGGGCGAAAGGATTAACTTTGAAAAGTTTATTTCCTGTTGACAACTCTATCGTTTGGATTGTTTTTTGGCAATTGATGCATTTCTGTTCGGGACTGTTGTCCTGCCTTATCCCTTACATACAAATTGGGCGAATCTTGTGCGCCGGAAAACTTTACATCGTCATGTCTGGAGGAAGTTTCTTCGGATTGTCGTTGTTGCAATCCTGCGTCTGTAAATGTGATTGTATGTCCACTTTCTGGGCTGTCAAGTTTTATATTTAATTAAAAAGTTTCCTCAGGGCAATCGCCAGCGTTCGTCGTTGTCGTTGTCGTTGTCGTTGTCGTTGCCGTTCCTTATTGTCAACGTGCTTGTCGGTGTCAGCAAACGGAAAAGGATTTGTTTTAAGGATTGTTGCGTATTGTAGACATGGTACTTGCGATGATTTTGTATTTGATCTTTGCGATAGGAAACTTTACTGGAAACGGACGTGTTTGTTTGTTGAATGCTGTTCTCGGCGACATTTGAAACTTGTATTGTATACCTAATTGGAATTTTGCAAATGCCGGAGATTGTTGTTTTTATTATTCAATTTTGTGCAATTTTCTTTTGTCTTTAAATGTTTCTTGGAAATTTAACAAGAAGCCAATTTAATAGTGGAACGATAGTTCAATTAATTCGATGTCGGTTGAAGGAAATCTCAACGAAATGATTATAAGTAGTTTGAACTTATTTCAAAATCACTGTCGTCAAAAGCGCACCTTGCGATCGCGGTTCAAACAATTTCAAAAGTGCGATGATTCAATGAAACGCGCGACTTACGTTTTTGAATCAAACACGACGTTCCAAGGTTGTCTTAAGACTTATTTTTATTATTCAAAATTATTTTCTCTGATGTCTCTTAACGCGTTTCCGTTCGCGCAAGAAGCTCTGGTTGGAAAAAATTTCTTAACTTGTTTTTGAAGGTGAAAGTTTTCTCATTCAGGTCGCCTTAGCGATCTAGTAGTAAGTGGTGCCATCGCTCTCACAACGATCACAATTTTTCTTTGCCCGGTGTTTTTTCTGTCATCAAAGCGAACCAGTGTTTTGAGTCTTAAGCAGGGAATAAACGATACGATTATCGTACCGATCGTTGTACCAACATGTGGTCGTATGCGATGATCGTGTCGTGTGTGAGCACTTCATTCACGGTTGTACCGATTACGCATGATCGGACGCTGTCGGCCGAAAACCAACGATCGTATGCGACAGATTGTATGGAAATCGTCTCGTTTGTTTCTGTCCGTACAACTGTCGTACCGATCTCATTTGCCTTTAGATATTCAGAGTGGTGACATGGCAATGGCATCAATAAGCGAAAAGGAGTTTTAGTTAGATTTTATTGAAAAATATCGCTCATTGCCCTGTTTTTTGGAATGTTTACATTCCAGAGTACAGCAACAAACATTTAAGGGAAGAAGCGTTGCAACAATTGACCGAAAAATGCAAAGAAATAAATCCCAATGCAAAAAAGGACTAAGCAGAAGAATCGCAAATTTAAGGATTGCTTTTGGACGGGAATTTCAAAAAATGGAAAAGTCAAAACGCACTGGCAATGCAGCAGAAAATGTGTATGTTCCCACTTTGTGGTACTATAATGGCCTTCCATTTTTGAAGGATAACGAAGTATCTCGAGAAGGGAATTCATCGTTGGCAAATTCCGCAGATGATGAATTATGTGATGATTATAATGAAAATATTTCAGATGTATGTAAGTATTCTTGTTAGTAATACGGTATCCATGCATTAAATAATTTATTACTTATAGTGAAGGAATGCTTTACTCCACCTGAGACACCAGCCAGCAGCAGCAGCATAATTGCTCGAAATCGAGCTGTTAGAAGAAAAAATTTGTCATTGGAACAACAAAAGAAATTTTTTTTTTTGAAAAAGCAAGCAAATACCTTTTTCATTAAGACGATACAAATGACGATGAATTCGATATTCTTGGAAAGAGGATTAATGAACATTTTAGGTATATGGAGTAAAGACAACGTTTGATTGCCGAAAAAATTGTTTCCGACGTGCTCATCAGTGGCAGGACTATGACTATGACTGACTATGAACTCCTCGTTTGTCCTAAATCCTGTTTCACAGGAAAGGGGCCAACGGCAGTCGACTTTTGTGATTGAAGCCAATTCTTTTGTTCCTCACGTTCATTGAAGTAATCAACAGTTACTATATTAATGCAACCTATAAAGTATAACAAGAAAACAAAAACCTTTTTTAATTATCAGAATAACCACACATTTCATCTTGAAATGAAATTTTTCCCTCGTTGTTATGGTAGTCCTTTAATTAATTTCTTATATCTTTTGCAGAATCAGTTGGTCTTCCAGAATTATTTAAACCCAAGGATAACAATTCATCCTCTTGACTCCAATTTCCTTTTATTATAGTACCACTTTCCAAGACTTCTCGATCCACGCATCTTAGAGTAATATAGTCAATGGAATGTGTTCTAAGGAAATTATGCAAAGCACAGCAAGCTAAGATAGCTGCATGAGCTTGTTCCAGTTTGATTTTTATTGGCATTTTTAACGACGCGGCGAGCACGACTCAGTCGGTAATTAAAAATTCGTTCATGCTTTGAAATCCCACTTTGAGGGAAAGGTTTCCATATTTTTTCTGATAAAGAAAACGCTTCATCACTTATAAATTAAAAAGTTTTTCCGGTTGAGGAATATTCAGTACTTTGTTTTCCAGTTTCTCAAAGAAATCAGTTCTTCTTAATGCTCATAATAATTCATAGTTTGCATTGACTATGGCAAAGAAAATGATACTCTGCGTTCCTTTATAGTTAAAATAGTATGATCCAGTTTTTGGAGACTTAGTGATGAGGACGTGCATTCCATATATGGCACCAAGATAGTTTTCAAAATTCCATTGTGTTCTAAAACCCTCGGCAACAAACTTCCAATCGTTTTCCATGGATGAAAACTAAAATTAGAACAATTGTTTCCTTAAATGTCCTCTGCCCGTTAAATTTGGCTTACTTTTAAGTATTTCTTCAGCAGGACTTTGTAATATACTACTGTGTCCAAAAAATAAGGTGACATTGCATTTATTTTGAAAATTCTTTATTTATTCTTCCAAATCAATTTCATCCCCTTCAAAGTAATCCCCTCCCGATGCAATGCACTTATGCCAACGGATTTTCAAATCTTTGAAACACTGGTTGTAGTCACTTTCCGGGATGGCCGTCTTCGCTGCGGCTTGAATCTCCTCTATCGTATCAAAACGACGTCCCCGGAGCGGTCTTTTGAGCTTGTTGAACAGCCAAAAGTCGCACGGCACCAGATCAGGTGAATACGGTGGTTGCGGAACGATATGGGTTGAGTTTTTGGCGAAATGATCACGAATTACGAGTGCGGTATGGGATGGTGCATTATCGTGGTGTAAAAACCAAGAATTGTCTTTCCACAATTCCGGCCTTTTTAGGCGGATAGCGTTACGCAAACGACGCATAACGTTCAAATAATATTCCTTGTTGACTGTTTGGCCGGTTGGAAGGAATTCATAAAGCACAACACCACAATAGTCAAGAAAACAGTCAACATGAACTTGATTTTTGAGCGACTTTGGCGCGGTTTTTTTGGTCTCGGCTCTCCTTTGGCACGATATTCGCTCGACTGATCGGTTGTTTCGGGGTCGTAAGCATAGATCCAAGTCTCATCGCCAGTTATAATGCGTTTCATGACATCCTGGTAGTGGGAAAGCATTGTTTCACACACTTCAACGCGACGCCTTTTTTTCAAAAAATTCAATGTTTTCGGTACCAGTCGAGATTTGAAGCGCTTGAGGCCCAAAGCATCCTTCAAAATGGTATTGACTGAGCCTTTCGATAAGCCAACTTCATCAGCAAGGTCTCTAATCGTTAATCGATGGTTTTTCAACACCAGATCTTTGATTTGTTGGACGTGAGCTTCATCGGTTGAGGTTGATGGTCGCCCAGAACGCTCTTCGTCTTCGACACGTTCACGGCCGGCTTGGAAATCACTATACCACTTGTAAACATTTTTTTTAGACATAGTCTCATCATCAAAGGCTTTCTGCACCATCCTCAACGTATCCGCAGCAGAAAATTGATTCCGCAAACAAAATTTAATGCGAATTCTTTGCTCAATAAATTTCGACATCGCAAAAAACGAAAAACTCACTTTTAGCAGCTCACAAAACGACGCGTATCTCAAACACTATGAATATATTTTGACATGGAATTTCACATAGATGTCACTGACAGTACTACCAACCTAAAAAGAAAGAAAAATTTCCAAATCCTTCGACGCGCGCAGTTTAAATTCATGCATGTCACCTTATTTTTAACTTCCCATCAGGAAGTTCTTGTAATCGGTCCGATTTTCGAAATTCAAAATTTTTACATTTCTCCACGTTTGGCGGTCCCAGGAGTCGGATTCCATCATTTTTAGAAAGATGTCTGTGTGTGTGTGTGTACGTACGTACGTACGTACGTTTGTGCGGATTCTTTCGTACAGCCTAACTCGAGAACAAATCAAGCTATCGAAGCCAAATTGGTTTCATTCGAAGCGTGTGTGCATAAAGATCACCTGAAAAGCTTTTGGTTAAATTTCACAGGGTGGTTTGAATTTTATGACGAAAAAACTGTCAAAAAAGGGACATTTTCACTTCTTCAATTAAAACTAATTTAGTTTTCAAATAAAAAAAGTTCAAAATTAATTGAATTTATAGTTTACAGCTACCTTATCAGATAAAAAAATATTTATAAATATATACACTGCCGTTCATAAGTTTCCGGACAAATTCATATAAAAATTTTTTTTTGTTCAATTTTAATGCCAAAAGTTTCATCAATATTATGTTTATTTAGTCAATTGACTAAACTAAGTAAGTTACTAACCATAGAGACTACCAAAAAGACTAAAATAGTATTTAGTTGAGGCCATTTCATACATTGATGTGCCCCTTTCTCTATCTACTGATCAAAATTTCCACTGAAGTTCTTTGAAAATTGTTTCAGAAATGTGAATCCTGTAAGTCTTTCCCATTTTTCAAGACTCAGAGTGACGTCTGCAATACTGACACATGAAAACATCCTTAGAAAATTAAGGAGCCACCAGTTTTTTTGTTCAAAACCTGCTCGGCTGTAGCTTGATGCTTTTTTATCGTTATAATATATTAGCAAAAAGAAGCTCATGGGTCAAATTACATGAGGCAATTGAATTCAAAGAAAAAGCATCGAGAGAAACCTTAAAGACAAAGTTAAAACATATGGATAAAACTGCATTACTCGTATATTGCAAGGAAGGGGATAACATCCGATTTAGTTTGTTTTCCACTGTTGTGGTTTCTTATCATGAACCCAATCCTAGAGGTCTTTCCAGAATATGACACAGAGTTAAACAAATCTCGGAATCGGCGTGGAAAGGCCTATCGAAATCCGCAAAGAAAACTGGACTGAATGTGATTCTCTTTAAGCCATATATTTACCAGACAGAAAAAGATCCTTTGCTGAGCAGTTACCAGCTCGGAAGGAAGAGGTGGTGGAAATCTCTGGATTGAACCTATGCACTTTTGAACCCTTTCAAAAAGGACATAAAGTTAATCACGCCTTAATATTCCGAGCAGTGGTTAATATCTTCCAAAGAAAAGAAATCACACCCCAAACCGAAGCCTGCAAAATTCGAAATGGAAATATCATAGTAGAATTGCAGTCAATGCTAAGGACATGGAAGAACCAACAATGCCATCTACCTGACCTAGACGAAGTACAGATAGCAAGTTGAACTTCTAAAAGCGGCGGCGATGACTTAGTTGGGAGTATGCAGCAGCTCATCTGCAATACATGGTCAGAAAAAAACATGCGAGATGAATAGAATCTCAGTATTGGTTGCCCAATCCTGAAGGAAGGAAGCCAATAACAGAGGTATCAATCTCCTCAAAATTGCCTTAAACATCTTTTCCGCCATATGATGTGAACGTCTGAAGCAGTTCGTCAACATCCTGATAGTTCCGTATTAATATCGTTTTCGACCAGAAAAGTCCACCATAAACCAAATATTAACATAACGGCAGATCTTGGAAAAAACCCAGGAGCGCCAGGTCAGTACGTACCACCTTTTCATCAATTTAAAGGTTGGTTTTGGTGTCTGTTTCGTCCAATGGAGCAGCGGAGAAATCAAGCTGCTCCATTGAGGTCGGCGAAGACGACATCGACCCACTTGATGTCAAACAACATTTTAGACAAGGTGATACACTGTCATGCGATTTCTTCAAAATCATACTTGGGACAATAGTGCAAAAGAACCTTGTCAACACCAGAAGGCAAAAAGAGACATATGCTGTCATAAAGAAAGACTAAACACTGATCAGAACGTTACCATAAACAGCTATAACTTTGATGTAGTTGGGGCTTTGTCTATCTTGGCTCCGCTATAAATACAGATAAAAACATCAGCGCTGAGGTCTAACGAAGAATACCTCTGGCTATTAAAGCTAAGCCCTCTTTCGAAGAACTGAAGTGTCGCTCTATGAGACCAATACCAATATGATACTTTCAAAAGCGGATGAAGGCCCCGTTGTTTCGAGAGAAAAGTGTGATCTTTTGTCCCATCTGCATTGACGGTGAGTGGAGGAGAAGATACAACAACCAATTGACTTTGCCAAAAGGATACAATACCAATCCTACGTGAACTGTAACAGCACCTCATGTTAATAATTAAATGATTAATGACAAAAAAATGTCCAACCAGCTATCATGTTTAAAAAAACGGTAAAAATTAAATTATTTCTGCAGTCAAACTAAAAACCTATTTCCTTTAGTATCATAGAAAGGTAACTCAATCAGAAAAAAAGTATTTCCAAATTGAAGTATGTTTATCTATCAAACTTTTCAATCTTGTGCACAACATTAGATAAATGTTACTAAATCAAAAACGATTATTTCCAAATTGTTGTCCTGATCACTTAAAAGAATACTTTCGTAAGTAAGTAATTACCGAAATGTTGAATTAAAATTAATGTTGAATACTCAACTTTACCTTCATAGCAACTTACCCTTCCCCAATGTATCCCCATTTCAAGTAATAAATGTGATTTTAATTTCATAGAATTTTTACCGAACTAGATAAATTTCCTAATGATTCAACTCAATTATGATAATCTCAATCTCATACCTAATATTTCATCATGAATTTGTTTTAATTTAGTTTTAATCTTTATATTTATATTTTTAATTTATTAGTCTGATATGTTTTAATTCAATTTAACCAACGTATTCTTTACATCGCTAATCTTTCACAGATTTATAAGTATTTCTTACTGTGTTAGCATGTACATACATAATAAGTATACCCTTTAATCTATACTTTCGACGAAAATCGTATTTTATATGATTCAAAGATGCGAAAACAATTATAAACTTACGGGGAGCTAAAAAAAAATAAGTATCTTAAAGTTGATGTTGGGAGCAAATAGCACCATAATGTTTTTTTTTTTATCATGAGATGGGAAGTTCATGGTATGGGCAGGTCTACTCGCACCCAAACCAATTTTTTGGACACAGTAGTATATTGCTTGGGAAGTTTCAGGAACAATTTTTCCAATAGCCTGAGGTGATATTTATAGTCTTCGGGCTCAGTCAATTTTATTTTTTTCACAACAAAAATATCAGAATGCAATGATCTTTCCAAAAGCCATTCCTTGACCCACTTTCTTCGTCTTCTTTTTTCTGGATTCTCATCATCGCTACTTAATATTGCGTCCGCACATATCAATAAAATCTTTTTTCGAACACACAGGGCGCTCATTTTTTATCCTAATCAAATTGTTATCTGGACTGAAAAACATAATGAACACAAAATGGAATCGCAAGCAAGTCGTATTATATATGTTTTTCGTGTCTGTTATTCCCAGAATTGCCAAAAATTGCACTTAAGTGAGCCTGTCGGCTACATATATTTTATTTTTCGTATTCCACAACACATTAATGCCGTAAAGAAGGGTTGGTTGTATAGCCAGTAAACTTTTTTTGGTTTCAGCCCCCAAGACTTCCCTTAGTCCCTCCTTCATATCCAGTATGCCCTCTTGGCTTTAGTAGTACGTTCCTCCAGGTTTTTCTTCCAATTGAGTTTCTTGTCGTTTATCAATCCTTAGTATTTCACACTGTCCTTGATTTCAAATTTAGTACCTCCAATGTTAGAGATGTGGTTGTCACTTATTTTGGTGTTTTTTGTGAGGAGACTTGTTTTTATAAAAAAAAAAACTTATAATCTCAAAGGCCATGTATTTTTGCCGCATACCCAATAGAACAGAATCCACTGTGCACTCGCAGAACAAGCAGTGCTAGATTCTTCTCCATAACGTTTTACGCAAAGAGGACTGCTGAGAGTTTTTCAAATAAATCAGTTTCGCTGCCCGGTGAGTGCTTTGTAGGGCTTGGACAAATCGAACCAGAATCAACTTCCTAGGATGATCGTATTCAGATCTTTACCAAGGTGTCGTTTGTGGATAAGGACCTTTTTTCAACCATCGAGAGAGCTTCAATGACGGCATGTTGGAGGTGAGCGATGATGGTAATACTTCCAATAACTGGACGGATAAAAAATACGAATTCTTATGGTCCGTCCATCCTTGTAGACGCCTGCTTATCGAATGTCTGCTCAAGAATTGGGTTGATGAAATCTTGTAACTCCTTGTATGAAGTAATCCGACGATAGTCTTTAAAGAGTATGCGGTTCTTTGTCCAAACTGGACCGTCTGTCTAATATGGTATATCATTGGTTTTCGTACATTGTACGACTTGAAATTTGTTGTTCTTTTCCAAGATTTGGTTCAGTGTGAAAATTTGGTTTACTGTCGATATGCCGAGCCGGAATTCTTTGTGAGTTCCATGTCTAGTTTTGACGTTCCTACCAAGTCCATCCGTCACCGACTGCTGTCATGCGATTTCTTCAACATCGTACTGGAGGAAATAGCGCAAAACTGCCGCGTCCACAACAAACCGTCAGAAGTCGGTATTGGCCAGAAATATCACAATGAAAACCTTATGAATTATACATTTTTGTGAAGCCCGTCTTAATGCGGTTTCGTGCAGTACAGGGTCAAAATACGAGCTGACATATAAGCTAAGTTAATCAGGGATAGTTGATGCAAGACACAGGTTCGTCATTTTGGTACTTCCTCACCAAAAAATCGGAACACATAGCCCTGATTTTTAATGGCCACACGAAAAACTGGAAAAGCTTCTTCATCTGCTTGAGTTAGCCTTGTTTTTTCCATTGCACTCTCTCTTCGTTATTTTGGTTTATCCGCTGATGAACTTTGAATGAAGGGTTACTGCGGCACAATTAAAATTGGTGTTCCGCAGGGTTCAGTGCTATTGCCAATATTATTCCTAGTATTGATTAATTAAATTTTTCAACTAGAGATGAAAGGTAAGCCCACAGGGTTTGCTGATGATATAGCGTACTCTTACTCTAGCAGTTCCCTTTTTGATTTGTCAGCCGATAAAAGACACGACTTAGAAATATCGGGTTTTTCAATAAGAGCGCTACAAAAGTTTTTTTTTAAATATAACAAAAACGGTTTTGGATATCAATGAAATTCGTTATTCCTGTGAAAGTACGTTTGATGCCATTATGTATGAAACTCGATTTCTTTTGCCTGGCCACCACGGGCACGCTTGCAGAAGTCCAGAGGCTGAACCCAATTTTCTACGGTTTTCAAGCATAAAACGGCCGATACTGCTGCAATTTCACGTTCGATATTCGTACGAAGTTCATCAATCGTTGCTGGCTTGTCGGCATAGACCATAGGCTTGACGTAGCTCCACAGAAAATAGTCTAACGGCGTCAAATCGCACGACCGAGGCGGACAAGCGACTTGACCATTTCGTGAGATAACACGTTCTCCAAACTTGGTTTCCAATAAATTAATTGAGACATTCGCTGTGTGGCTTGTGGCGCCGTCCTGTTGGAACCACATATCCTCCAAGTCTATATCATCCAATTGGGGCCAAAAATATTCGGTTATCATTGAACGGTAGCGATCCCCATTTACAGTAACGTGCTGGTCTTGATCATCACGGAAGAAGTACGGCCCAATGATGCCGCCGGCACATAAACCACACCAAATCGTAATTTTTTCGGGATGCAATGATGACTCATGGAGTACGTGTGGACTGCTGCCTGGCCAATACCGCATATTTTGTTTATTGACGGAGCCATTCAGCCAGAAATGAGCCTCATCGTTGAAGCTGATTTTCGATGAAAATCCAAAACATTTTCAAAATGTTGCTCAGCCCAATTCACGAACATACGACGCTTCTGGTGATCAAGCGGCTTCAGTTCTTGCGTCAATTTAATCTTTTAAGGATGTAGGCCAAGATCTTTTCGCAAAATTCGCCACAACGACGTCACAAAGATGCCCAACGCTTGAGAACGACGTGTGAGAGACACATTTGGGCTTTCTGCAACTGAAGCCTCAGCGGGCACACGGGCACTTCTTTGTCTCACTGGCACGAGAACATTTTGTTCTGTGCCTGTGGATTCAAATTTTTCCACTAGACGCTCAGTTGTTGATCTGCTAGGACGATTATGACGACCATAAATTGGACGTAACGTTGAGGCCACTGACTCCGAATTTCGGTAGTAAATTTTAATAATTTCTACTCGTTGTTGGCCCGTATATCTTTCCATCATAAAATGGCAACCCTTACTGAAGAAAAATGTCAAAAGAGCGGCAAGAAATAAGGCGTCGTTTGCTGTCACTGTCGCTCTACTTTTGTAGCGTCCCTGTTGAAAAACCCTTTACTAAGACATTAGTCATTTACGACAAACCTAAAACAATTTTTTTTTTAAAATGTCTTCAAATTTACAATTACCCGATTTAATTTTTCATAGCTTATACTGCAACAACATCTTGGTAAGCTCGGATGCTTGCTGCACATTGCTGGAAATGCTTCATGAATTCATCTCATATTGGTTCCGGAACGATGATAAGTGTCACTTTACAATTGCGGAGAGACTGGTTGCTCTTTTTGAAGAATTTTCTTAGATCCTTCGAAGTCTGCGTAGCGTCTTTTTATTATTCTATTTTTGTAGTAATTTTTTTTTCTTTTCCTTTTCCGATGACCTTCATTCTCAGCCTCTAAACTTGAACTTCGTTGACAAGTAAATTCTCCACAAGTCATTTAGTGTATATTTCGCTGATGGGATTCCAAAGGATGTCATATTAAAAAAAAATCCAAAAATTCCAAAGCCACACAAACATTTGTTTAAACTTTCGCGTTTCTCTGGACTTTCACTAAAGTGAGACTGACCATTCCGCTGTCAAAATATTCAATTCAAATGCCAGCGGCGGCATCGGCAGAACCCGTCCAGAAATACGGAAATGCGTGAAAAGCTCGCAAACATTCGCATTCCAGAAACGAACAATGCATATTCAATGAGAAATAATTCCCGAAGCCACGACGCGACGTCCGACGACGACGCCACCAATCCTCCAAAAATTAACATGTCACATCTGTGCGCCGCCGAATGGAAAGGCACATCACCAGCAGCAGCAGCAGCAACAGCAGCGCCAGCGTGTGAGCGTGATGAACTGCATTCGAAAGGAACCACGGTCTCACCATTACGCGACAGAGAATTTGCTTATGCAAATCTAATTTGAATATTTTCACTTGGGCAGGACCACTGGTAGGTAGGTGGTTGGACCACTCACAAGTCCCGCGGCACAAGTCAATTTCAGAATAGTTAGTCCTTCGGATTTAGATAGACGGATGGATTTTCGCGCGAACCCACCCATTCATCCTTCAGCAGAGTGCTGATAGAAAGCAACACTATTTAAGGGTTTGTTAACGTTTTTAATTTAGCTCGACATTATTGTCCTTTGATGAGAGTCCTGAACGGGGGGAAAAACAAATAACACGCTGTGGAGCTATGAAAAATTATCGCTATGGCGGGATATGAGAAACGGAAACTTATCCTCCGGCATTGTGACACAAGCTCCTCCGTCGTCGAAGGTGTTAAAAGTATCTCAAGGGGTTTATACCTCTTGTTGGCTATAAACGTGATGATAGTTCATTTTGGAAATCGTTATGGCATGACAAGGATTACAACATATGTGGAATTGTAGTACTTTCTGTTTGGTTTTTTTTTTTTTGTCCTTATGTCATCGTTCAGCTAAATTTTATGGAGCAACAAACTCCGTGGAGATGTCCTTGATGGATGAGCATGGAGCTGAATTTTATGACGACAACGACGATGGGTAAATAGTTTTTAGGGTTTTCACCTACATGCGATTTTATGAGTCAATATTATCCTGGGTAACACATTTTGTGTTGTTGTATTTAGTTTTATTCCTCATGATCGCAGCACGGTGAGGTGTAGTAAAACTTTGTGCGTTGTTTAGTGTTCTGTGTGTTTGGAGGAGTGGTGGAGTTTTAATCAACTTTGTTTTACTTTTCGGAGAACACTTTTGAATCCCATTTGATTTAAAGCTGTGTTAATATTTTAAATTACTTTTAAAGGGTGCCAAGATAATATTGATACACCAAAAAAATTAAAGAGTGATACAATTCGTTTCTGGATGCAACTTTAAGGAACTTGATTGGCTGAAATGTGCCTTGCAAATATCATTATGTATTCCTTAATTTGATGAAATAATATTCAAACAAACCGGCAGGATCCGAGTAACCGCAGGTCGCACAAGGACACGTTTTATACAAGTCAAAAATTAAGAGGGAGCTAGTTGATCTCAAAGAATTTACCATCTATCAATTTCAGCACATTGCAATAAACGCGAGAAAAGTATTAAGGACACAGGGAACTTCTGAGGAGTTAAGAGTTTAAATTAAGATTTTTTGTACTCCGAGAAATACAAAGACCGTCAGGAAGAGATTCAATAAAGCTGAGCTGCAATCTGTAAGTAAGACAATATTGCTAGAGTGCATTCAGAGGCGTCGCCTCTGAAGGGATAATCATATATAAAAACAGAACTGCAAAGAAGGATGAGACTTGCTCGCAGAGCTCTAGAGCGAAGAAGACATAATCATCTTGGCCACTGCCAAGAAGTTATTTCAAGGTTCACCACCATACTTATGCCCGGAAAGATTATCCATAGACCTGCATTAAGGGTATTCTAGTCTAGAGGCATGAATTTCATGTTATTTTTGAAGTGCCATAAAAAAAAGGCAATTAATATTTTTAGTATCCCTTTTTTTAATATGTTATTTATTAACATACAGAAAAAAATCAAAAAATAAAAAAAGTTGAAAATTTCAAAAATTAGCAGTTGATGAAGTGGGAGACTTAAACATTTGGCGCGTAACCATACGCACGATTTCAACCCTTCCAGCAATCTGAAAAAAAAACAAAAGTTTATTAATCTAGTAAAATGTCGCGATGTCTGGAACTACGGAAAAGTTGGAAAGATTTTTTTTCACAAAATGGCGACTGCCTGAAAAATAACAACAATTTTTGTACCACTTTTTTGATTGTTGCGAATTTTAAAAAAAAAGTAATAAAAATTTGGGGATGGGGACAGCTCCAGACATAGATAAGTCTATACAGAAGCCTCTCTTAATCGGTCCAGTACAACCTGAGAAATCGTGGGTATTGTTTTGAAAAAGACAGTTTCGAGAAAAACGCTTTTAAAATTTCGCGTAAAGTTTTTCGCAGTCTTAGTCATGAAATGATATTGTAGACTTACATTTATTCAATCTGCCATTCCTGCTTCATACGTCGGACCTTCCTCGACTTCGAAAAAAACTATTTTCCGCGTTTCTCTCTTCATATCGAGCAGTTCTGGCCTCCTTTGATGTGTTGGATGCTCGTTGTCTCGTTTCACAGCAAGTGAATCAGCCTCCGGGCCAATTCTCAATCCCATAAGCTCCATCATTTTTAACTTCCCATAAGGAAATTTTTGTAATCGGTCCGATTTTCGAAAAATTCAAAATTTTTACATTTCTCAACGTTTGGCGGTCACAGTAGTCGGATTCCATTATTTTTAGAAAGATGTCGGTGTGTGTGTGTGTACGTACGTACGTTCGAAAAGTTGCGAAAATCGATTTCATAACAACAATTTTAACATTGGAAGTTGAATTTGTATTTGCTTTCGGCAGTTGTTTTTCAACTTCTTCAATAAAGTGTCATAAATCAGACAGCCAGAATTATCAAATATTATATAGCTTAGTTTCAAAAGTATTTCATTTTGTAAGAACTCTGTTTATAGGGATTCATATTTTAAAAGATTTTCGCAACTCTAAATTTTAAATATCTTATCTTCACGTTGAGTTGGATACTCTTAGAGGGATGACTGCCTAAGATTTTGGGTCGTTGGTCCTCTATTACATTCGAAAATTGAGTCGTTTAATGCAAAGCCATGGACAGCCAGCCAGCGAAAACAATTATCTCAAGGTTATATACCCCAAACCGAAGCCTGCAAAATTCGAAATGGAAATATTATAGTGGAATTGCAGTCAATGCTGAGGACATGGAAGAATCAACAATGCCATCTACCTGACCTAGACGAAGTACAGATAGCAAGATAGAACTTCTAAAACCGGCGGCGATGACTTAGTTGCGAGTATGCACCAACTCATCTGCAATACATGGTCAGAAGAAAGCATGCGAGATGAATGGAATCTCATTATTGGTTGCCCAATCCTGAAGGAAGGAAGTCAAAATTGCCTTTAACATCTTTTCCGCCGTATGATGTGAAATTCTGAACCAGTTCGTCAACAACCTGATAGGTCCGTATTAATGTGGTTTTAGACCAGAAAAGTCCACCATAAACCAATTATTAACATAACGGCAGATCTTGAAAAACACCAAGGAGCGCCAAGTCAGTACGCACCACCTTTTCATCAATTTCAAGGTTGGTTTTGGTGTCTGTTTCATCCACAGAGACGAGATTGATGAAGTCATGTCTAAGTTTGGCATCTCTGCCAAGCTCGTACTTTTGTGCAGGATGGCGATCGAGAAATCAAGCTGCTCCATTGAGGTCAGCAAAGACGTCATCGACCCACTGGATGTCAAACAACATTTTAGACAAGGTGATGCACTGTCATGCGATTTCTTCAACATCATACTTGGGTGCAAATAGTGCAAAAGAACCTTGTCAACGCCAGAAGGCAAAAAGAGGCATATGCTGTCATAAAGAAAGACCAAACCCTGATCAGAACGTTACCATAAACAGCTATGACTTTGAGGTATTTGGGGCTTTGTATTCTTAGCTACGCTATAAATACAGATAATAACATCAGCGCTGAGATCAAACGAAGAATACCTCTGCCTATTAAAGCTAAGCCAATCTCATGCCTAATATTTCATCATGAATTTGTTTTAATTTAGTTTTAATATTTATATTTATATTTTTAATTTATTAGTCATATCAGACTTATAATTTTAATTTCAATTCAAAGATGCGAAAACAAGTATAAACTTACGGGGAGCTAAATAAGTGAGTATCTTAAAGTTGATGTTGGGAGCAAATTAAATAGCACCTCAATGTTTTTTTTTTATCATGAGATGGTAAGTTCATGGTATGGGCAGGTCTACTCGCACCCAAACCAATTTTTTTACTTAGTTATTTATTAACATAACAAGAATACAGAAAAAAAATCAAAAAATAAAAACAAGTTGAAAATTTTAAAAATTAGCAGTTGATGATGAAGTGGGGGTCTCAACAAATTGGCACATAACCAACCCACGATTTCATCCCTCCTAGCAATCTGAAACCAAAAAAAAAAAAGATTTTTAATCTAGAATAATGTCGCAATGTCTGGAACTATGGGAAAGTTGGAAAGATTTTTTTCACAAAATGGCGACTACCTGAAAAACAAACAATTTTTGTATCACTTTTTTTGACTGTTTCGAAGTAATAAAAATTTGGAGATGGGGATAGTTCCAGACAATCTATAAGGAAGATTCTCTAAAAATTTCAGGTTCATCGGTCCAGTAGAACCTGAGAAATCGTCGATATTGTTTTGAAAAAGACAGTTTCGCGTTTCGCTCTTCATATCGAGCAGTTCTGTCCTCCTTTGATGCGTTGTATCGTATATCGGAGCGGTCAATCCGAGCGTTGTCTCTTTTCACAGCAAATGAATGAGTCTCCGGCCCAATTTTTATTCCCATAAGCTCCATCATTTTTAAAATAGTAATGAAGCCCTCAAAAAAATAATTCAAAATATTTTTATATCACTCACAGCAAAGATAAAAGATACGAGTCACCTTGGGTTCTTGTATAACATTATTCACATAGGACAAAAGGTTTTACTGATAAACATGGATTCAGGTAGACGGAGAATCAGTTTGAATGCCGGGTCAGCAAAATACCGAAATCTCCGAAAATAATTTGAATTTTGAAAAATCCTCTTGCAGATATTTTTCTTGAAAAGTTATAAACTTTGAAAATATAAAAAAAACATAAAAAAAAACTTAAAAACGTTGAAGTTATTTCCCGCAACGAACGAGATAGTTTTTGAAGTCGGCAATTTTATTTGAAATGCCTCAGTCCGTTCAGTAAAAATATGGGCGGCAGAGATCAGAACTTCACCAGTTACTGTGAAGAAATTGCACAAAAAGGTTTTGGATAACTGTCTATTGAAAGTCCGCGGAAGAGTAGGCAGGGAAGACCTCTAAAAAGTTGGGAACATGGCAAAGATTTAAGGAATAATGTATGGTTGGAACTGAAGCTGACTAAGGCAAGAGCTTCGGCGTTGAACCAAGTCAATTGTCCACGCAATATTCACTAGAAGGATGGTATTGGAAGTGCCTAGAAATGGGAGTTCAAGTCAAGCTTTGGTGAAATTACGTATTTCAGATAGCAATCAAACATCGGTAACATGTTTATTCAACTTCATTGTTACTGATGTCCAACTCCGAGGACTGAGAGTTTAGTTTAAGTGCACTTTTATTTTCGAATCTAAATTTCGAAAACACTTGACAGAAAACGCTAAAAGTAATTAATGTATTTTAACTTTACTTAACTAAATTAGTAGTCCTGTGCGGACACTCTAAGCTAAACCTTTTACCTTTTTTTCTTAATGCTCCGGGAGGCAATCCTTAGTTGAAAGGAAATCGATGAGAGAGGTCCTCACATGTCTTCTAAAAGCCACCGAAATTGTTGGCGCTGCTTCAGTGTATCTGCCACATAGCGGGTTGATGCCGCCCTGCTGAAGTGTAGATAATCTTCGGAACTGCGTGCGATTTCTCGATTGTAGTCGAGTCGCGAAGTGGAAGATGAGCACATCGCCATGCTGTATTGTACCAAACCTTATGGATAAGGCCACTAAGGCGAACACTCTCGTGGTACAAATCGTTGCGGAAGAAAGCCCGAGAGATCTGGTTGCTGGTCAAAGTCATTGCCCTTGCAATGTGTCTTCTTCAAGTTGGCCCCATTCTTTAATTGCGCATATTTTAATAAACATATTGATGTTGCTCTAGGTATCTGACTTCACTTCGATTCGTTGATGGTTGCCCTTGAAGTCCAATGATCAAGAATTCAAACTCCAACTCTTTCTTGTATCCAAAGACGTCTTAGACAACGGAGTTTTGAAAAGGATAGTTTCCGATTTCTGGTAACTGATCTTGAACTTCCAGTCGTCGCAATAGTTCCGAATCTTATTAAGGTCACTATGCAAAAGCAAACGAATAATTTCGAGAGATGTGATAAAGTCTGCGTATGCAATAGCATGGTGAAGAGAACCTATAAGATCTGCCCTAAGTATCGCAGAATTAACCGCACCTTGTTGTAGACGACTTATTAACTCGACAATACTAATAGAAGTTTATGCTTCGATGCAGAGGAGTGAAATGCTCATTCTAAAACACTATCCGGAAAAACCCAAAAACTAATTATCCTACAATCAAACAAATAGTCGCGGATACATTCAGCGCAGAGGTCAACAATCGACAGGACTGTAAAAAGACATGAATATTTTTCAAGAACACCTTGGAACAAATCGTCCATAATTGAAGTGAATAAGAAAAAAACGTAAAAACTTGACGCTGATTTGTCTTTCTGGAAGAAAGTTGTGTTCACCGACGAGAGCAAGTACAATATTTTTGGTCACGATGGTCGTTCAAGAGTTTGGCGAAAGAGCAGCACTGAAATGCAAGTTTAAAATCTACGAAGAACAGTGAATCAGGTGGAGGTCGTGTTATGGTGTGAGGGAATATGACTTGGTCCGGTGTAGGAAAGCTCATGTTTATAAAGGTGTAAGAGATATAAAAATATAGAACAATAGATTTCTTTTTTTCTTTTTTTTTTGGTCCAGTGGCAACTCTGAATCTGAAACAAAAGAATAATACAACTTGAATAAATTTCCAAGTAGGAACCCTGCATCACACAAAGTTTTCTAATCTACACGAATTTACATGCATTCTAATTTCTTATCACCGCAATTTTACCAACACGCCGTCACACACGTCATTTCCAGCTCGTTCATATGTGCGCAGGAGGAACCAGGCAATCGTCACACACACACCAAAGAACTTCTCGTTCTAAGAGGAACCGACGAACTTGCCAATACGTATCCTTTGCACGAACAGTGAATCAAAGTACTACGCAAGATCAAGACTAAATGAAAATCTACGTCCATCAGTTGAGAAAATAAGTTTGGATCCCGGCTTGATATTTCAGCAAGATAACGACCCTAAACACACCGCTCGAAAAGTTAACGAATTGCTGTTATACTATCCTCCAAGACAATTGAATTCTCAACCACAGAACATTTATGAGACTTCTTGGAAAAACAACTTCATAAAAACCGAATTTCGTTAATAGCGGCTCTGAAGGAAGCTCTCCAAAAAGAATGGGATCGTGTACCCAAAATCTGATCACTTTCATGCCACATCGACTACAAGCTGTCCTACAATCTGGTGGAGGCCCAACAAGATACTGACTGTGCGATTTCTTCAAGATGTGTATTTATGTCGAAACTTACCCTACGATGAATTTTGTCGTTAAAATGAAATGAATTATTACTTATTGTTCAACTTATAAGTAATTAAAAAAGACGTTCAATTTGATCTAATATCTTGAAAACCTTCGTTTTGATTCTGATTCTTCCACCTTTGTCCTTTTTTCAGTAAACTGTGCAGTTACCGTACTTGCCGTATGATGAATTATGTCGGCCTGTGTATCAACTAATGGCGAATAAAATACTGCGAACTAAGCGAATGCAAATAAGTCGTTATCAAATGCAGCACATAAACACATTGTAATTAAAAAAAAAAATACTGTACATTTGGGGATTCTTTAAATGAATCAGTTGTCAATCTGCCTTCGGACGGTGTAATTATTTTCTTGATTGCAACAAAGACCAAATCGGACTATAAGGGTGGAGAAAAAAAATATATATAAACTCCATCAATTAAGATTCACATCTGAAAATAAAAATCTGGACTCAATTAAGATTCGTAAAGTGACAAAACAGAAGACCTCTGTTAACAAAAGCTGATGAATGTACGTCAACCCTTCACACCTCGATGTGAAATAATCATGTTGGTTGATCTTGGTCACAGTGAACTTCACTTTATTTCTAATTCCGAATGGTTTTGAAATTTACCATTGACCATCAAAGACCTCAATTTATAAAGTTTATCAAAAATTCAAACTTGACTGCCCTAAATTCGACTAGGTCAACGGGTTCCCAATCGGGCATCATTTCCCAAATTAAATTTGCACTTAGACTTAGCAGCCACCGCTAATTGCTTCACCAAATAACTTTGCAATTAGGATAGAGGCGAAATGAATATCTAAATTGCATCCTCGCCCATTTAAATAGGCTGAACCAAAATCGGGAATCAATTTCTTTCCTCCTTTATTTATTCACCAAACTCTCGAGAAGTTCCGCTGCATCCCCGCCCTACTTAATCTTAAACGTTCAAGCATCGAGTTCAACACACGAATCTCATCGTCATACATCCGGGATAAGGCAGAGTCTCTTGTCTCTGGTTGATGACCGCGTCATCGTTTTCTGGTCTCCTATCCTGATGGCATCTTCTGCATGGCCCCACGCCACACACCGTAGCTAGAGGATGGCTGTTGAGCTTGAGGGGATTGGAATTTCTTAATTGAAATTTCCACATGAAGAATTTTGATTTTATTATGAATCCACATTGTTGTAGTCGAGGACGAGGGAGAGGGGTTTGCAGCCGACTCGACTGTACCCATATTATACGAGACAGATATGGGATGACGTGGAAGTATCCTTGAAAGTATGACAATGGCTTAAGATGACTTAAAAATGAAAAAAAAAGTCAAAAGGAAGAAAAAAAAACAGCGAAGGAATTAGAAGAAAATACAAGGATATCATCGAGACAGAGCCGAGCGGTATAAGTATGGCGGGCGGAACGAGCTACAAACGAGGTCACTTTGTCAAAAAAAAAACACAAAAAAAAAATCATTCGCCAAAAGTGCCAGTTGAACTTTGAGGAAAAAGTTTATGATTGAGTACGGCAATTGGGGGATGAAGATGTGATATGAATGCGTGTGTGTGTGTGTGTGTATGAGGAAGTTTTGATAACAAAGTTACTTGACCGAAGGACCTACCCTGAAACTTCGCTAAGTGGTTCCCGTTACACTAAGTATTTTTATGTTGCATTTAAACGGAGTTAAGTTGGGGCTTTCCTTTTTTCTTTTCTTTGTATTTAATTATTTTATGCTTCTTTATTGTTTTAAGGGGGTGAAAAGTTTTCAACTTACTGTCATTCGGTTCTTTTCGTTATTAAGTGCCAGTTAAGCAAGTCAATATAAACGCCTTGGTTATCAAAGTTTTCTGCTTAGGGCTGCAAAGAAACGGAGATGTTTGATTTCTGACTGCAATTATCTACGGTTTTTTTGCTTTTACTTAAGACTTGAGGATGAGAATTTAATTTCAATATGAAATAAGTTTTTTGAAAATAAGAGTTGTGCAACAAGATTTTATTCCTCAAGCTCGTTTTTAGAAGAAGTATCAGTCGCAGAAGTAGACAAGTCACCTGGGATAGACGGGTTTAGACCAAAAGACTTGAAAATGAATGCAACCTGTGATGACAAAACTGGTTAACATGAGCAAAGCCCAATCATTAGTACCAACTCTCCTAAAAACATCCATCGTCCGACCTATCTACAAGAGTCAAGAGTCGAGAGAAAAATGATGAAAAGACTCTCAGCTGTGGACAAAGTACTGGATGAAGTTCTGATCAAGAGGTTGTACAACTACATCGCCATGTGGCACAAAAACGTCTTTAATCAGCTCCGAAAATTCGGTGTTCGTGGAAGTATTTCAATCTGGTTCGAACGCTATTTAAAAAAGAGGCATTTCAAAGTAAATATCCAGAACTTAGTACCAATCTAGCGACACTTAATTGGTTCTCGATATTTACTTTTCCACGGCATATAATAGTTTAAATACGATAACGAGCTTATCTATTCCAGCAGCGGAACCAAGCTGTACCGAGCTAACTACGAGTGTAATTCCGCCAAAAAAATGTGTATTAATTGCTTTGCCAAATTAAAATAAGCATTTGCCTCGCGTCTTCTTCATAAAACAACTTGTGAAGATGTCATTGGGAATCTTAAAAATTATTGAACTGACGTGGTCTCTGTAAGATTAAAAATAAAAAATTAATAAATTTAATTGTCCTTTTGCATATTCCCAAAATTTATTAACAGTGATATCTGGCCTGCTAATGCTACAATGCGCGAATTTGTTCCCAAAGCGGGAAAGATAATCAGCCTCTTCCAATAAGCTTTCAAAAAAACTAGAGCGTTAGTCCATTAACTATCAAAAAGTAATGAGACAACATTAAGTATTGCTGTAGCTCTCTCGCAGCTCAATTGGCTTTTAACTTAAAAGTTTTTCCTAATTTTTAAAAAAATGGTTTCATTATTCCGGTGCACAAAAAGGGCTTCCGGTGAGATGTTACTAATAACAGACCCATAGCTAAGTTATCTATCCTTTTCGACAGCGTTCTTTTCAACTGTTAAGCACTCCTCACTAATAAACAGCTTGTTAAAAACAAATCCACAGTAACAAATTTGTTGTAGTTTACTTCAATTACCAAAAAGACCCTAAACGTAGGAAATCGAGTCGACTGTGTACTGATTTCAGTTAGGCCTTTGATAAACTTTCTCATAAGCTAATTGCTTTTGAAATGAAATCCCTTTGTTTCCCTTTATCTTTCGTGGGGTGGATATGCTCGCATCTTGACGGGAGGGTATCGACCTCTTATACACTAAACTATTCTTCAGGTGTGCCTCAAGTGAGCCATCTAGGTCCTCTTTTATTCATTCTTACCATTAACGATGTTTTCAGTGTGCAAATCCACAGTAACAAATTGTAGTAATAAATCGTTTCGCACTTCGGCTGTCTGGGTGTCATTTGCAGCTGCAAGGCAACGAACTGATTGAAAATGTTTCGGTCTACAAATATTTGGGGATCGTAGTGGACCTACAACCTTTAATAGAGTTATCAAATCGAGGCGATTACAAAGAAACTGCCGCAATCAGCATATCATCTCCACCATCTGAGCAACTTTTGTCCAGCTTCAGACCTACTTCAATGTTATCTCGGTCTGGTATGGATATTATAGGTTAAGGCATCGCAAATGGGTCAACTAAAGTCAACGCTGAAAATGATTCACAAGATAATATATAGGACGCAATATGGATACCAACACCAGAAACAACAGGCTCGAAATAATGATTAGATGCTGAGCGTGTTTAATCTCTACAAGCTTGAGGTTCAGCCTAGAATGACAGCAGCTTAAAAACTCATACGAAACAGATATTCAATACGCCACGAAAGCAACAGGGCCCCTCTAATATTGCAAGATCTTGGAAGGAGTATGGCCAAAGAAGCTACAAAGTCTTCAACGAGCTCCCAACTAGTTTCAGCAGCATGTCGAAAGTAAAGTTATTAAGAAATGCTAAAGAATTTTATTGCAGCTCTTAATTAATTTGTACACTTTGGGATTCATGTTCTCTTTTCCTTACACACTCGGTTTTAAAAAATGCTTCGATATACCATATATCAAATCAATCCTTAAGGAAAGTTGTTGTGCATTGGGTTGCCAACCTTGGCATGTTAAACATGTCTTGAAAGGAAACCAAGCTGCCTCATAAGCGAGAAGATACCAAATACGATTACACTGCTCGGAAAAAAAGGTTTGCAGGTTTGCCTGAGAAGTTTGAACATTCAAAGTTCAAGAAGACGAAAGAAAGTGTCACGTATTACAGCTGCCATGAAAGATTGCACATTTTAAGATACGGTACACGCTGTCGAAAATTGGGTGAACATGAATGACCAATTGCTTCTCTTGCTGTGATCCACATCGAGAGTAAATCAACGTTGCCTGGTTCATATTCATATCATCTTTGCGAAAGTTGTAGAGCAGCAGAAAACCTTAAATCCAAAGTCCATGCAGCAACCTAACTCCACTCAGTGGGTTCAATTTTCAGAGGGGATAGTGCCTATTTTGACCACTATACAGAAAAGGCTCGGTCCAGAGTCCTAGAATCCGATAGTCGAGTGCCAGAAAGCTGCAACAATTGCAAGACTCAAAAAACCCAACGTCTAAGAACGTCATTAAAATGTGATCATGATGCCGCACTAAAATTAATTAAGTGGCTTAGACGACGCCCCGGAAACAAATGCAGGGAGTGAAGGCGTGTGTGTGAAGAAGAAGAAGGCAACAGATAAGGCATTTACGAAGGAGCTGCAAATTACAATAAGAGCTGGAGGGAATGCGTACAGAGCGAGACTAAGAGTCGGACTCCCCAAATAGCATTTCTAGATAATGACGAGAGGCCGATGGGTCTTAAGGAAACTTAACTCCAGCCGATGAAGTGTCTATCCCAACTTTAATAGAAGAAGTTGTGGTGACCATAAACAAGCTTTAGAACAGCAAAGCTGTGAGCTAAAACACTCAACACAGACAGCGGAAAAGGTATAAGGCTCTTGAATGGATATACAGTCCTGACTGCGCGGTGTGCGAATGAAGGAGAACGAAGAACCGTTTACCCGTTTATCAAGTCCGGAAGGCAATAAACCCTCAAACAGAAAAAATCGGCCCATCTATCGAATTGACAAAAGTGCTCCAACTTCGCTTCAAAGAAGCTTGATCTTACCAGCTGGGCGCCACGTCTGGTGGCACAGTTGATGGAGTATCTGCCTTTCAATGCCTTCAATTGATGGTTCCTGGGTTCAACTCCCAGTCCAGTCACCATTTTCCATTGGGATAAAATTATTGGCAATATCACTGGATAAGTCGATGAGCGATATTTGTCTGACTGATGGGTGGCGTTGTTGTAGTGGTTGTTGTATTGGCTAGATTTCTTAGTTTGTGTTGTGGTTTGTCTAGATTATGTGTAGATAGCTCTGCTATGAAGGCATAACACTGACAGCGGAGGGTCAGCTCAAGCAGAGGGAGCTTTATCGTCCAAATTTTCAAAGTACATACCAATCTAATATCGAATAACATCCTGCGAACTAAGCGAAAGATAATTAGTCGATATCATTTCCTCCGTTCCATTTCGGGCTCCAAATACATTTGCGTTTCTCAAGCCACTACATGATATTTCTTTCTTCTTCTTATTTTTCCACTCGCTTTGTGCTGCTTACTTAATAAGAGTAATCATATTCTCTGGAGAGCGAGCAAAATATAAAAAAAAAAACCTGCCCATGAAGGATGGAAAGCAGGTTAAGTCTAAGTTCGGATCCTTCAAGGAACTATGACCTGATAAGAATGTTAGCGAGTTTCATTGCCGACAACATTTGTAACGAATTTACAACTTAAAATCTGTCTTTATCAAAAAGTTTGGCGTAACCTAATTATTTCATAGTTGATTCCATTTTTAGGGTTCCGTACCCAAACAGCGCCTACGCACCCTATTACTAAGTCTTCGCTGTCCGACCGTCCGCCCATTCACTGAAATATTGGGGTCACTTTAACAACAATAATAAAAATAATCAAAACTTAAAAGTGAAGGGTGGACCCCATGCAAAAAGGTTTTTTTTTTTAACACGCCGAGAAGCAGGCTTCAAGAAATTACAAATTAAAAAAATATGCTGCTTTAAATATTGAACTGTGATGTGGAACCCTTCGAGTACGTGTTTGAATCGCACTTGGCCGTTTTTCAAGAACGAAAAACAAATTCTAGTTTTGACTTTAAAATTTAGAGAGAATATTCATGACGAAATGTCAGCCTGAACTGATGAGTGCAAGCGTCACACTGTTGACATTTTTGAACAAAGTAGTATTTCAAGAAACATTTCCCATGAAACTTCTTATCCAAAGCAGTCTTCTGGACACATCTCGTGACACTAGAGAATTTTGTGACGTTTAAAAACTGCAAATATTCGAAAAGAATTTCGAAATTGTTTACAATCCTTCAAAATGTAACAATTCGTCAAAATTAAGTTCATTCCAAATTGACCTGTTAACTGTTCCCTATCACAATTAGGTATCAGTTCCATGCTGGCAAATTGCATTTAATTCGCAATCATACCCTATCAACTGGACCAATTACATTCACATGTCCATGGTAACCATCAACAAATTTCCAATTTATCCCTGCAACAATGCCACAAAGCAAAACATCTGAGTTCTCCAGAAGATAATAGTCAACCGAAATGGAATTTTAGTCATGCCGCTAAAACATAGTTTGACAGGACCAAACATAGAGCATTTGCATTTCCCCGATGATCCTCTTCCTCTCGGCCTTCGCTTCCGGAACTAATTACACCCAACCAATCAATAATTCACATCACAGACCATATGCATTATTATGATATTGGAATTGTTGCGAAGCCACCCTGTTTTAGGGTCCATTCCCTTGATAACAACCAAGGACTTGTTCCCCATTCGATCTGACACTCGTTGGTGAATTATTTACGAATGCTCGAGAGGTGCTGCGGACTTAAGATTTTGATTGATTAAACAGTTATTATTCTGTATGAGGATTGAATTTATAGAGAGGCCCTCTAGGATCCCCGCCAAATATTGCTATTTCACCATTGGTCATTAAACTGGGACTAATCAGCGGGACATTCGTTTTTAGGGAGCAGCAACTTTTTGCAATAATTGCAATCTTAATTAACACTCGCCGGACGCGGCGTCTGCCTGCTTTATTGGTGGCAATAAAACTTGCAAGCATAGTCCTTCCTCGAGGGACCAGTGTTGGACATTAAAAGTTAATTCTTTCGCTGGACCATAGAGTGGGGCAAAATCATAAACAGTGAAAGTGTGTCGGAGCGAGTTGGACTCCATTTCGTGGCCAGCACTTGCGGAAGTTGTTTTCGTTTTTATGATGGCGGAACGAGAGTGGGCATCGTGATAGCCGAACTTTATGGCATCATAGAAAGTGTAACTTATGAGTAGTTTTGCTGACTTAAGTGAGGGTGCCACTTAAGACTAGTCCTTAATCTGTTGTCATTTCGCGATTTTTAATTAGGTCACAAGTTGTGTGCGATGCGGAAGGCAAACTAGCAATGATTTAAGAAAGCTAAAAAAAAAATCGCAGAGTGATTGAATTTTGGAGTGGACTTTTGTTTAATAAATTTAAATCGCGCTAAAGGAAAGGGCCTCATCATGCCTTACTTGCCTCATTTTTTACAAACACATATGAAGCGTGCTGATAAGATTTGGGAAGTGCATTCTAAATTTAAACCGCAACTGTCGTGTCGAAGTCCTATCTTCCTCGTACGCGCCTTTAATCGAATATTAAAAAAATTACTGACTACCGCAAAGATTGCTACTGAAAAGTTCCTGAATGTGCTGGTTTTTGCACACTTCAGTCATATAAATGTAAATTCCGTCAATACTTCCCAATAGTTTTTTTTAAACAGGCAGAGCCTTGCAAACTTTTTTAATTATTTTTTTCTTTTTCAGGAAAAGATACTTAAAGCAAGTTGCGAAATTCACGTGACCAGTTTAGTGAAGAACAAATCAAAAAATGATATCAGGTGATTCACAAGTTTCAAGGCACAAGCAATATAGTCGTGTACTAGAAAGTAACATTATTTGAGAAGCTTACTTTGCCTCAAGACTACAATTACCCCAAGGGATAGAATTGGAAATTTGTCGCTGACATTGGAAGATTCGACTATTTTTTGTAACTAAAGCGGATATTGGGTTGTCAAATGCGAAGCATACGACAGAGAAATAAATTTCATTGAATACTTTCCTGCACCTGATCATCGAAGGAGAAAAAATGCAGCCTAGTTCGGGTTGGCCACGTACACAAAGGGTTCCGTATCACCATACGATATGCATAATTACATTTTATTTAATTTTAGATTTTTTATAGCGTATTTCTAAGAGGAAAATTAAGTTGAGATTTTTAATAAAACCCGATTTTTGTGTGTACAGCTGCGTTTAAAAAATGTTGGTCAAACGTTTTCTTTTTTCTTTAATTTTTAAAATTTTTTGCAATAATTACATATTTTTTAATGAGGTTTTGTTTTCTTATGCGGTTTCAATCGTTTCATGATACATTTAGAGTGTAAGACGGTCAAGTCAAGGGAGCAAATAGTTGTTAGACCGAAAAATGTTTTTTTTTTTTTTGGGTAACAGGCTCATTTTAAGTGATTAAAGGAAAATGCTTTATTGGTGCAGTGTTTTCGTTTTCTCGTTGCTGCTCAGAAACATTCTCTATCAAATTAATACTTTGTGGGACCTCCTCTTGCCTTTAATACAGCTGCACATAGGCGAGTCATGTGGATGCAGATATGGTGTTCCAGGTCGGGATATGTAATTTTTTTTGGGTTTTCAATTTACTCTGGCCACTTCTTCGCAACCTTAAGTTTCATTTTTGACCAGATATTCTCAATTTGATTGAGATCTGAACTAAAGGGAACTCATCTTAATACATCGACATTGTTTTATGAGAAATAAAGAAAAAATAAGACTTTATTTATCTTTCATATAAAAAAAACAAGTTCCTGTTTTCAATTTTGGCTGCGTGGCAAGCAGCATTTTCCTCTTTAAAAAAATAATCAGCAAGTGTCACCAAAAACCTTCATCGCAGAGGGGTCAAATTCATTTTCCAGAACAAGCAGGTAAACTTCTGCAGTGACTTTCCATTCTAGAAATCTAGCCCATCAGTTCAGACTTTCATTTGGTCCCCTTCGTGCAAGAATCCTCCTATCTACAACATGTAGTTTAAACATTGATTTGTCGGAAAAGATAACATTTTTTCACATATTTCATTTGATGATCTTGAGCCCAGAGCAATCTTTTTTCGCTGACTCTTTTTTCGAAAATTTAGCCTCAGTACTGGCTTGAGTGCCCTAAGTCCAGCCTCCACGAGCCTATTCTACACTGCGCTTGAAGAAAATATTTTTCCTGTAGCACTGGCACTGATAATTTTTAAAATCTATCGAAATCTTGAAAAAACGATCTTCCGCTGGTGGTGGTCTTTTTTGGCCTTTCTTTTTGCTGAAAGTCTCGGTCTCACGATATTTTTCTAAATTCCATTCCAAAGTTCGTTGAGCAACATTAAATCTTATAAAAATTTTCCAATTGAGACGTGACAGACAAAAAATATTGGCTTTGCACTCCGAACTGATTTTTTACATGTTTTTCCCCTTAATTTCCTTCGGACTATCAAGAACAAAATGCCACCTCTTATTCATAAAAACATCGACTTTTAGGCACTATTTGAACGCCATTTTTCTCTCAGAAATTCCAAAAAATGCGCCAACATTTTTCGAACGACACTGTTTTTTTTAAGATATAGGCCTGAGACAGATGGTCGAATACTGGGGGCTTTATATAACGTCTATTGGCACCCATTTGGGGACGGAACTTATGAAAAGATAGTTCGGGATAGAGTGTTGCTGAGCTAAATCTTCTGGATATTGAAACCAAAAAAACTGTTTCGTCGGAGGACGAAAATTTACTTTTCTGAGCTCGCTGCTTTCTTTCATGAAAAATTAGGAGTCAATAACGTATCTTCTGAAATACGTCAAAATCTTTTTTTTCAACCGAAAAAAGGTCTGTTGTTGCGCATAAGTCTTTCACTATTTATTGCACAGGGTGATATGTCGTCTGCCATATATATTGACAGCTCTATCTGACATGTCCGCTCCCTTATATCGAGAGTGCGATGTGCGACATAAATGCAGATCTAAATAGAATTCAGAACTGGGCCACAATGCACAACTTATCTCTTAACCCAATGAAATCTAAAGCGATCTGCATTTATAAAAGAAGACTCGACACATCTTACTTTCCACCGAACAAACCCGATCAAGAAATTTTAGAGTTCGTCTGCACAGCCAGAAACTCAGGCCTTCGTTTATTTTGGACCACTCGATATTTCACAGCTACAAATGTAAAAATGTTTCTGGAGAGGTCGTTGCTATTACCTTTTCTGCTTTACGGATGCGAGGTGTTTATTTAATTGGACTATGACACAAATAGAAAATTAAATGTTATTTACAAAAATCATGCGAGATATTTTTTTAATATCCGATACCATAACCCTATATCATCTCACTCTAAACAGTTCATATTACATTAAGCAAACTTTTTGAGTTCCGTTCACTTATCCTGCTGAACAAAATTATTCCAACGGGTCAGCCTGAATATTTATACAACAGACTTAATTTTGGAACTTCTCAGAGATCGTTTGCTTTAATCCAGCCAAGATTTTATTCATTTGTATCTGAAAGAACTTGTTTTGTCCACGTCGCTCGACTATGAAACTCACTGCCCATAGCACTTAGAAGAATCAGAAGCGCAAACAGTTTTAGTTTTAAGTACTTCCTCTTCGAACATTTGGCCAATGATATATGTAGTCAATAAAAAAAAAATTAAATTCATCTTATTCTTACTCTTTCTTCTTTCTCCTCTCGTAATTAATTTTCACTTGACTTTTTCTTTTCTTTTTTTCCTTTAAACTTGTTATCATAAACTGAATTGAATTCTGTAATCTGTTTTAAATATCTATTAATTTTTACCAAGACTGTTGATAAAATTTTACTTATAAGATTTTAATCCTCATGTGCAAATATTCAGTTTAAATAAATACAAATACAAATATCGGGTTTTTCAATGAGAGCGACAAAAGCTTTTTTGAAATAAAACAAAAATGGTTTTGGATATCAATGAAATTCTTTATTCCTGTGAAAGTTCGTTTGATGCCATTATGTATGGAACTCGATTTCTTTTGCATGGCCACGCTTGCAGAAGTCCAGACGCTGAACCCAATTTTCGACGGTTTTCAAGCATAAATCGGCCGATACTGCTGCAATTTCACGTTTGATATTCGTACGAAGTTCATCAATCGTCGCTGGCTTGTTGGCATAGACCATAGACTTAACATAGCCCACAGGAACTAGTTTAACGGCGTCAAATCGCACGACCGAGGCGGCCAAGCGACTGGACCATTTCGTGAGATAACACGTTCTCCAAATTGGTTTCCAATAAATTGATTGTGACATTCGCTGTGTGGCTTGTGGCGCCGTCCTATTGGAACCACATGTCCTCCAAGTCCATATCATCCAATTGGGGCCAAAAATATTCGGTTATCATTGAACGGTAGCGATCCCCATTCACAGTAACGTGCTGGTCTTGATCATCACGGAAGAAGTACGGCCCAATGACGCCGCCGGCCCGTAATGGAGTATGTGTGGATTGCTGCCTAACCAATACCGCATATTTTGTCTATTGTCGGAGCCATTCAGCCAGAAATGAACCTCATCACTGAAGATGATTTTTCGATGAAAATCCGAATAATTTTCAAGTTGTTGCTCAGCCCAATTCACGAACATACTACGCTTCTGGTGGTCAAGCGGCTTCAGTTCTTGCATCAATTTAATCTTGTAAGGATTTTTTTTCGCAAAATTCGCCACAACGACGTCACAGAGATGCCCAACGCTTGAGAACGACGTGTGAGAGACACATTTGGGCTTTCTGCAACTGAAGCCTCAGCGGCAGCAATATTCTCAACACTACGAGCACTTCTTTGTCTCACTGGCACGGGAACATTTTGTACTGTGCCTGTGGATTCAAATTTTTCCACTAGACTAGTGGAAGTTCTTTGGCTCGTATTAAATTTGCCCACCGTGAGACCGAACTAATTGCAATTCTTACCCGTTCAAGCATCCATCCAGTATCTGTCTGTGTACCACATTTCCACCACATAATCATGATCACATTCTCATTAATTCTGATAGTATCCACAGAAGGTTTTCCTAGGTTATAGTGGCAGTGGTTTGGCGGTTTCTAAATTACACATCACAGCCAGCAGCAGGAGCAAATTTAAAGCAACCAACGACCATCTGAATGCATTTTTATCGTGCAACAGTTGCTCCTTTCCCATGCAGTAATTCTCGTTGTGCTTTCATCCTGCTTATTTTTTTTTTTTTTTTGCTGCACAACCCCAAGCCGCCCACTCTTGTGCAACCGATATAGTAACTCTTCGTTCGTACATTCTACATCTGGGTAAGGTGGTTTTCCGCTGTGTAACTATGTGAATCCGGCGGCCAAAGCAAACTAGAACTGGTAAATAAGATGCAACGAAAGTGTTTAAGGAGGTACACGACCTGGTTCATGGGTATACTGCATCACCTGGCCGCCCGCCCGCAGTCTTAGGAAGCAAAACTGCTTAGTGGAAAGTTTCTTGCAGCGCAGTTTCGGTGTGTTGCTTCTTGCAGAGGTTCTTTTGCCGCTTTTGGCACCTTCACCTCGAGTTTGCTCGCTTTTAAATTTTATAGCTCATTATTATTTATGAATTCCACAAAGGGATAGAATCCCCCAAAGTATTTTGCCGGGGCGCCTTGTGCGCAAAGTTCGCTGGAGGAGGAGGAGTGCATCTTCGTGGCCATACGGAAGGAGGAAAACTAATATTAATTACTGCAATGATAATGCGATTCCTTTTCTACACGAACAGGGAGTTGTAGCCGGTAGGGGGGAAACAATAATAACAAAACAGCAACCGGGTTCTTTGTTTCATGATAGATAAGAGCAATTACGCTACAAGTGACCGGGACGGGGGCATGGGAAGAAAAGATCTGTCAAATTCGTTGCAATTGCGGGGCTTTAAAAGTTCCACGGTTCTTCGGCATAAGCTTTTACCTTTTTTTCTATTTTTTAAAGTATCCACAGTCGCTGAATAATGTTTTAAATTATAGAGTTTTCACGATTCTGCAGGGGATTTCAGGAATTCATAAATAAATTGTTGCAAAATACGAGAATTCTTTATGAAGCTTTGCGAAAAGGCAGTAAATATGCAACAGCTTGTCTTGGTGGAGATACGTCATCCTAGCTTTGGGGAAGATTGTGAATATTTACATTTCAACGATGTTGAAGAAAAAGGTTGAATAAAAGCGGACTAGCAGATTAACTAACCTACCCTCAATCGAAAAAGAAGGACGTTTTATTTTTAAACTAATTCGTAGTCAAACTTTGTTTGGTCATCGCTAATGTTTAAGTTTTATTAAGTTAGGTTAGGTGGCAGTCAATGGAACGCCTTTAAACTTAGCCCAGGTAAGGTCTGTTATGGGATCTGTGAGTGCTACGGATCTTATCATATTATCTGCCTCGAAATGATAAAAAGCTTATGATACTCTCGCCGGAAAAAAAAATAATCCGGCTCGAAGGACCACATGTTTTAGTTGAAACTGCAACTATTTTAAATCATTGTCTATAAAATAAAACGCACTTGACTTTGGATAGCTTATTTAGGGCTTTCAATCGCCAGAGCAAAATACAGGGTGGCCCACCAATTGTGCTGCAATAAGAAATTCCAATAACTTTTTTTTAATCGATGATTTCATTTTTTTTTTTATTATTTATTGTTACATAACTAATTGTTTTTTAAGATGACCTTCATACTAAACCACGCATATGGGGCACCTGATCAGAAAATTATTCATTATTAGTACGGCAATTTTGCCTGTTTACAGTGCCGTGAGGAACAAAATGCGCCTCATCCGACATAAACAAGCAATTTTTGAAGCTGTTGTCTTCTTCGGCCATTTCAGTTAGACTTTGGCGAAATTCCAGCCAAATAGGTAAATCAAGGGGATTTTTCTTGCTTGTATTTTTTACTTTGAACGGATAAAAGCTTAAGCCATCATGACTTATCCGTTGTAATGATCGTCTGATAAATCCAATTTGCGCCAATAAGTTTCGAGTCGAAATGGTTGGATTAGGCGATGCTAAAGCCGCGATTGTGTCTCGAGCCCTTATACAGGGTTCAGCAAACATGTTTACCAGCTCCATAATTGTCCATCTACTCGAGGAAGTGCCGCCAAAATCCCGACTAAACTCCCTTCAGACGGAAATGAAGGACTGCCAAGCATGGTACAGCTACACTATCCAAATCCACTTTTCGGCATCCCAATTATTTCAATTTAATAAATCTAAATAGCAACCGATTAAGCCGATTACTCACGCAAAAAAACTAATTACGTTTCGTTTTTGTAGCACGATTTATGCTCCACTCTGTAGAACAATTTTTAAGGGCGCAGTATTTTTAAAGAAAAAGATGTTACAGAGTGCCTCATAAGTGATGGATTTATCAAGTATGTAACTGAAGGGAATCAAAGTTTGAGTTCACGCGCCAAATAACATCAAATTATCTTAATTGGATTTTTACAAATCAGTTGATCTGCCAAACTATTGTTGTCAACCAGATTTTTCGTTCACTGGGAACTATGAAAAAAAAAAACAGAGCCAACACCATAAGGCGAGATACGGTATACCAAGCATCGAATAGCTCAGAAATGTAACATTCAGCATCGACTGTTATACCATCGTCAGCAACGCACTCTCCCCAAGTAATCACAGCTATTGAACAAGCCTAAAAAAAGGAGTGCACATAATGTTGACAGATATCGTCTTATGCTCAACCATTCTCAACTAATTTTTATAAAATTCATAAATAAAGTAGAAACAAGATTCAATTGAATTTGAGGTCACGCACACGTAAGTTGATTTATTTACGGACTCAAGATTCAGTTTGCGTTTTAAATATAGTGCAGGACACCTCCGCTGAGCAAAGAATACATTTCCATTTAAATCATTTAAGAAAATACTCAACACGTATTTTAACATGACCTGCGTTAACCACTGAGTAAGTTTCAGAGGTCCCATTCATGATTGGTTTGCCTCTTATTTCTTTTTCTTTTTTTAATTATTTACTTGGTCTTTAAGAGGATACTCTTATAATGCGTGTAGCAGCACAGAGCGAGCGGAAGAATTAGGAGGAGAATGAGTGGTTTTGTAGTAGTTTGAGAAACTCATGTGTATTTGGTTTCAACTCTCTTCCGTGGGTGGAGCCCGAAACGGGACGGATGATTTTTTATCGACCTATAAGCTTTCACCTTATTCGCAGGATTTTATTCGAAATAAGTTTTGATATATGAACTTTGAAAGTTTGGAAGATTTTAGGTTAAGACCCCGCTGTCAGTGTTATGCCCTAACAGCAGAGCCATCTACACACAATCTACAATCTACTATTTTGAAAACGCGAATTAGGAATTAAGCCGATACAACAACCACTATAATAACGCCAGCCATTAGTCAGACTACTATCGCTGGTAGACCAATCCAGTGATAATGCCATTAACATGATCCCAATGGCAAATGGTGACTGGACCAGATTCGAAGAACTAGACCACTCCAGGAATCGAACTTGGAACCTATCAATTGAACTAATTGAAAGGCAGGCGCTCTACCAACTTCGCCACCCAGCTTTGATTTTAAAAAATCGAAAGCAAACGGCTACAATAAATAAACTTTCAAGTTCGCAGTTGGTGTTCCACAGGGTTCTCTTGAGGGTTCTATTCTTTTTTTATGTATGCGAATTCGTTCTTTGCACAGTCATTCAATGGGAAAATCACAACTTACGCTGATGATCTCGTTCCATCATATTTGCATAGTCGCTACTTTAATTCTTAGCTGGACGTTTATTATGACTTTGAGATGTTATGAAGATGGCTTAAACAATTTAAGTTATTACTGAGTAATAAAACGAAATTTATGCACTTCAATTTCAGAAACCAGAATTTGAAATCCTATCCTATAGTTGACCACTGAAACATCAGTATTGCTGAAATTTCCTTCTTATCAAGCTCGTTACTATATTTTGTCGTTAAACAAGGCTTTAATAAATTGCATATATAGTACCTTACCGTGCTCGAAGGTTACCGGCCTCATAACCTCAAAAGCACATATTTAACATTAAAGTCATGTATGCGCCCAAAACCTTCCTGGAAATTATTTCTCAATCCTCCCCAAGGTAAATTAAAAGAAAACAAATGCATACGAATTTATATCCTTTTACCACATCTTACAAAAGGATAAGCTTAAAGTATTGAAGACCGCAATTTATCTTTGATCTTTGTCAAGGTGAATCGGGCCTGCCCTAAAAAGGGAAGTCTTCCTATCCGTTATTACAAAAAAAAAATCGAATATAATTTTCAGAACAGTGGTTGAGATATTATTTTTCGAAATTGTGGTGGTAGTGATTGTAGGCATGACAAAGGTCCTCGCACGCGGTTGAGATCGGCCTTTCCGATTTAAATTGTAGTGCGGAAAAGTGAATTAATTGCAGGCAATAAAATCATTTGTGAATGAACATGCTGACGTTATCCTTCGATTGCAATCTCAGCAAGGACATCCTTTTTATCGCAGAGAGCATTGAATTATTCAATCAGAATCAATAATGCAAAAAATTCAACCAAGACCTATCGGGAACGTTTACCAGCGTAAATTGAACATCCGCGAATTTTTCGCAGAAAGGCACTACAAGATTTTTTAGGGTTCCGAACCAAAAGGATGCCAATGGAATACTATATCTAAGGCTCCGCTGTCCGCCTGTCACAGGGTTGCATTTTCTGACTGTAGACACTTGCAATTTTCATAGAATGCGAACTGCTATGGCCGCTTAGGCATTAAATAATTAAAATAATGAAACGTTTAAAATAAAGGGAAGTCCCAATAAAAAAACGTGCTTTTTAAAAACGCAACTCAATTTTATGCTTAAGTGATGCATATAGTACTGCGGAATGGAACCCTTCGTGTGCGAGTCTGAATCGAACTCGATATCGGAGTCCAATAGAGTATTTAACAAGTAGTTAGGATGAAATTCAACATGGGTTCATCATGACGTGTTACTTTTATTTCATTGTTCAATGCAACATTTGAAAAATAATTTTTTATTGAAGTGAAAGCTTCTTTATTGTCGTTGTGATTTGAAAATCGATGAAACGAAAAAGCGACAGTAAAAAATGACAGACTCATAAATTCATAAGATTTAACATGGGAGAAAAATGAGATAGGAAGCATTATACAGTGTTTCTCATGTTCGTGGTTCTCTTTTGGCTTTTCTTCGTGCCCCCTCCACTCGTGTTCACCAAGGCATAGTGCGAGTTTGATTGAGCCTCAGCGTTGAACGTGTGTGAGCACGTGTTTGTGAGCGCATGCGTAGTAAAGGGTGATTTTTTAGCTATTATCTTTTTGGCAACACTGGTTCAATCAGCTGACGCACGTTTCGTGTTTTGTTTCACTGTCAAACATCTTCAGTTTGGTCTATAATTTAACCATGAATCGCCCTACAAACGAACAACGCTTGCAAATTATTGCATTTTATTATCAAAATGCGTGCTCTTTTAAGAAATTTCATCGCGCGCTTTTTACCGAAAAATTGTGTTCAGCGACGAAGCTCATTTTTGGCTCAATGGGTACGTAAACAAGCAGAATTGTCGATTTTGGAGTGAATAACAGCCAGAAGCATTGCAAGAGCTACCAATGCATCCAGAAAAAGTCACAGTTTGGCGCGGTTTATGGGCTGGTGGCATCATTGGACCGTACTTCTTCAAAGATGATGCGAATCGTAACGCAACTGTGAATGGTGAGCGCTACCGTGAAATGATATCCAACTTTTTTTTGCCCAAAATGCAAGAGCTTGACTTGCATGATATGTGGTTTCAACAAGACGATGCCACATGCCACACAGCACGCGCAACAATGGACTTATCGAGAGGCGAGTTCGGTGAAGATTTTATTTCACGTTCGGGACCGGTCAATTGGCCGCCTAGATCGTGCGATTTAACGCCTTTAGACTATTTTTTGTGGGGCTATGTTAAAGCTCATGTCTATACAGACAAGCCAGCTTCAATTGACGCATTGGAAGACAACATTGAAGCATTTATTCGTGAGATACCGGCCGAAATGTTGGAAAGAGTATGCCAAAATTGGACTAAGCGGATGGACCATTTGAGGCACAGTCAAGGTCAACATTTGCATGAAATAATCTTCAAACATTAAATTATGTGGACCGTACTATCGATTCAAATAAAGATTTCATGCACTTTTCTGAATTTTATGTGTTTTTTTTTTTGAAAAACTTTCCCATAGTTTTTAAAAGGCTTCACAGGTCGTGTTCCCTGGCCTCATCACTTATGTATATGCGTGTATCGACGTGTCAGATTGATCGGAGAATGGTGCGACGGGAAAATTAGTTTATATTGAATATAATGACAAATAGGTCGTTTGTGGCTAGAATTTCCTGGTTCTCCTAAGACTGGTGAAAAAATCAATTAATAAAACAGTAATTGCATAAGTCCCATGGAGGTACATTTGGTTAAATTGTATATGAATATGACAAAACAGCTCCTGTACTTCGCACTATCTCGAGTAGCGTCGATTCAGGGCCTACATATTTTTTAAAAATATATGATAAAAAATTGAATCACGGTCGAAGACCAACAGTATCCATAATTGAATTGCGAGCTGAGTTTCAACGGATGAGCTTGAATCGCCTAGAAACTGTAGAGAAACTATTATATGATTTTATAAACACAAGGAAAGGATTGTTCTTGTATACATTTAACTGCCAACGTTTACGAGCTCATGCTCAAGATTTTCAGCTTGATAGAATAGCATCGCCGTTGAATTTTCTTATTCTCTCCGAGACGTAGATGAATGATGAAAAGATATTCCTTGTAGTCAAATATAGAAGGCCACATACGAGGGTTGGTGGAGTTACAATCTACCACAACTCGAATGACGGAGCCAGTGTTGTTACTCCACAAATAGAACTCAATAAACAGCAATCATTTTCAGTTCAGCTTCCTAAAGTGGGAGAAACATGTGCCAGTCAAACCAAATTAGATAAAAGTATTTTAGTATTAATTGTAGCTATCTACATTTCTCCAAGCAAATCAATAAATACAATTAATACACACCAGAAGTATCACGAATTCTTAAAAAAGATTACGATAAAATTTCGATGTAAATTTTGCATCGGATACAGCTATTCCGTTGATTGAGTTTTTCGATGCAAAATTTAATTTAAAAATGTGCAGCAGTCGCACTATAACAACAACAAGATCAAAAACAGTAATTGACTTAGTATTCCAAAGATATATTGACCATATTAAGACCAAAGAATTTATTTCCTACTTTAGCCTCAATTTCAATTTGAATTTATTATCAATAATTTAATATCTTATAGTAAAGGGTCCGCCAAATAATTTTTTTTTTGAAAAGGCTATAAAAAAAAACTGATGAATATTTTCTCAAATTTTTTGTGTTATTTGAAAGTACAATCCTTCTGGTTAATAATGGAGAATAATTTCATTCAAATGGCTTGCTCGGCTGGCCATGCAGTAGCCTACACGATCGGTTTAATTTTTAAGCACATTATCGATTGTGTGCAGCGGTATTTCACAAATGGCATCACGAATATTGCTTTTCAAAGCGTCAATTGTCTCTGGCTTGTCGGCGGAACACTTATCTTTGAGGGCACCCCACAAATAATAGTCCAACGGTGTCAAATCGCAGCTCCGAGGTGGCCAAACGACATCAGCTCTGCGGCTGATAATGCGATCTTCAAAAACAGGGCGCAAAACATCGAGTGTAATTTCGGCTGTGTGGCACGTAGCGCCGTCCTGTTGAGACCAAATGTTGCCAATATCCTCCTTTTCAATTTTTGTGAACAAAAATTCGTTCAACATGGCCCGATAACGATCGCCATCGACTGTAACGGCCACTCCTTGCTCATTTTCGAAGAAAAATGGCCAATTATGCCTCTGGACCAAAATCCGCACCTAACAGTGACTCGCTTTTGGCTTTTCAATGTATGCGTGCGGGTTTTCTGTGCCCCAAATGCGAGAATTTTGCTTGTTTACATACCCGCCAAGATCAAAATGAGCTTCATCTGAAAAGATGATTTTTTTGGCAAAATCGGCATCTTCTGTAAGTCGATCGCAGGCCCACTTAGCGAAGCGAAAACGCATTGGATGGTCAGTTGGCTTCAACTCCTGAACCAATTGGACTTTGTATGGCGTCATACTAAGGTCTTTATGCAAAATTCGTCTCAATGATGTCTCCGAAATGTTCAATTGTTGAGAACGACGGTGAATTGATGTTGATGGCGCTTCACGCACACTTTCTGCCACATCAGCAATATTCTCGGGTATACGCACTGTTTTTGGCTTTTCACGCTTTGGTTTATCGATGAGGATGCCACTTTCTTTCACTTTTTTCACCAGATGACGATTGTACGGAGCTGACGGTGCTTCTCTTGTTCCAAAATCCGTACGCAATTTTCGCACACATTCTGCAACATTACCATGATTTTCAAAGTAATGTCGCATATATTTCCCAGCGTTGTTCAAGCGTATACACAACCATATTCGTTCAGCGGAAGTATAAAACTAATTATCTGTCAAATCAGACATGAGTTAAGTGTTACCATTCACGAAATAAACACTAGTTGAAAAAATAAACTTTAGACGGAGGACACTTTACTTAAGATTATGACAACTATTTAGGTAACATATAATAATACTAGAAATATAAAATAAGAAATAAAATATTTAAATCTTTATTTGCAGAGGCAAAAAGTTCCATAATTCGATGGTGTAAATAAAGAACAATCGCGATGAATTTGTGAAGCGAAATTTTGGTAAAATTAAATTGATGGTTCGGGTAGCTTGCGTGAATTTCAAGTTTTTCTTAAGATATATTGGTTTTTTGGTGTGAATCAATTTATGTAGTTACGCCGCTTTAAATACTGTGCCAGAGAGCCGTCAAGAAAGTTTTTATGGTTTAATGAAATATGATCATATTAACGCAAGCCGTAAATGTACCGAGTCATCGCATTAAAGGCAATTTCAAGCTTACGCTGCGATAGAGAGTCGAAATTTATGGAAAACCACTTCAGAATAGGATCTGATTGGAACCAATAATGCTTTGACTAGTTTAAGCCTCGTATCCTGTGGAGTGAGTTCGCAGATATCCAAAGATTTCATGAGACCAAGAGATTTATATGAACACAACAGGACAGACTTGAATTCTTTTTCAACCCGAGGTTAACCACTGTGTTAACATCTTTAATCTGAGTATCAGCAGGCATATAAGGTGAATCATACTGCCTATGAGAACACGTTATTAGTTGTGTTTTGTTTGCATTTAATTGAAGTCCATTTGAAATTGACCAGTTGTATAAAGATGCTAGGTCTTCGTTTAATCTACACATAAGGTCTTCGATTATACCAATTGGTCTCGACAAATAGACTGGAGCATCATCAGCGTACAAGTGTAATGAGACATTACAACAAACATCTGGAAGGTCGTTTATAAATATGCAAAACAGGACGGGTCCTAATATTGAACCTAGGGGTACACCTGCCTATATTTGTGTCATTTCAGAGAAGAGGTTACTAAGTACAACTTTTTGAAATCTATTTGTCAAGTAGTTTTTTTTAAGTCGCACAGCTCTGTCACTGAAACCAAAGTTAAAGCACAGCTTTTTGCAAAGGATCCCATGATCTACTTTATCAAAGGTTTTGGAATAATCGAGGAGACACAGCAGCGTCAGATGACATTGATCGAACTGTTGTCTTATATCGTCAACTATCTCTACCAAGGCAGCCTTTTAGATCATTTTTCAAAAATGTAAGCTTCTGCGTCTGAATAAATCTACGTAATGTATACGAATAAAATGTAAAATAATTTTTTAACTTTGTATCAGTATGATCTTTACTAAAACATACATTATCATTACATGTGATGTTTATTTAATATTAATTTATATCCATGTTATTTTATTTATTTTTTTTATCAAATAACTTAGTTTTTTGTTTATATATCAATTTGTTAGTTTATTGAATTATTTATTTTCACATATATTTATTAAACTTTTTATTTATTTATTTATTTATCTATTTATTAATTTATTTATTTATTTTAATTATTTATTTATTTATGTATTTATTTACTAATTAATATATTTATTTAGATATTTTTTAATCTATTTGCAATATTTTATAGTTTCACTCTTTCTTTTCGTTTTTGTTTTTTAAACATGAAATTTACTCGACAATAAATTTGTTGTATTATTGTTTATTGTTTTTATACACACGAATGGCCATACAAATGGTCTGGCAGTGTGGAGATGCTTTATGTTTTTATTTAAATTTTTTGTTTCGAGTGCTTTTTAAACAGATAGTTTTGAAGCAACCCCCCTTCTCTCTTGCATAATGAGATATTCTTGTATTATTATTATTTTTTTTTGTTTTTTCTAATTTTTGTTGTCAAGTTTTATTTTGTGACTTTTCCTTCAATGAATTTTTTTCAATCGCATTATTTAACTGAATGTTATACAATTTTTTAGTAGTAAGGTAAAAACCATATCTCTAATAATGTGCAATGTTTCAAATAAAAAAAAATTATAGGTTTTACTTTTACAACGTGTGAATTGTTTTTGTTTTTCTGAACATTCGCAGCATTATTTTTTATTCCAAAGTCTCTAATTCCTTAGATTCAGTGGGTGATTGGTCAGATTTATTTTTCAATTCAAAATGTATTTTACTAATAAATTCATAACTTAGCTGTCAGAGCCATCGAAATTGGTTTAACAGGATGACCAATTGCCAAAAACATTCAACAGAGTCGACAGAGCGTCCACCTTTCAGAACCTCTGTTCTGGCAGCAATGGCCTCTGCACAACACTTGTAGCAACAATTTATTTTTTACTTCTTGTTGGAGTGAAAAATGTTCTCGTAGTTATGCACGAAGGGATTAAAACGTATTCTTAGGTTTCCTCCATCTGAATACTTATTCAATTGGATCCTTCTTAAGTTCCATTTTCATAGTTCATTTCACAAATAGTACAATACAATTGCGAAATGTCCTTTTAAAAATTCCTCGTCCTGTTGTATTTTAAGAGCCACAACGATGGCTTTCAAGAGTCCACGCCTCGAATAATAATTAAGTCAGCGCGCTGAATAAAAATACATTTGGCTTTCACCTCTTCAGCATTTTTATAATTCTTGTTTTTTTTTTTTTTTGCCGACCAAAAGTGCAAAAAACTAAAAGTACAACGTTCAGCAGAGTCCCACCTCGATGTGGTCCTTTCCGGTGGTATTTTCCCGTACCCCAGCTTACCGGTCGGTTGCGTCGTTGTTGTTTTGTCGCAATAAATACTCGCAACGCGACTGTAGCGTTCCAATATACTGCACAGTTGCGATTTAAGGGGTTTCGGTGCTTTATGCATTCAACACACCATGCGGGTGAAGAACCCTTTTAGTTGCAGTAATGCACCGTACTCGCATCCTACTAGTGTTGCCCCAAAACAAAACCACAGTTTGTGGCAACGTGAGTCTCGCTTGTAAAAGCTTCCTCGTCCTCTCGATGTACTTAACTACAAAACCGCATCACTTTGAGTTTTCTGCGTTTTGTTTTTTTGCGTTCCTTTTTCGCTAGTCTTTTGTTTGGAGGCTGTATGCTCGACGCTTTATGCGAATCTCTAACAAAAAACAAAAAAAGAAAAAAAAATCCACCTCTATTCCAAAAAAAGGACATTCACATTGGAATAAGTGAGTTAGAGCTGGAGCATCCAGCCCCAACTCTTCTGCACACATGAACTATATACAAATTCAATTCCATGGCCAAGTAGCTCCTTAAGAGTAATTTATACAAAATGCCCGGCAAGCGGCGTGCAGCGGGGAGGGGCAGATAAATGGCGGCAATTTATTATGGAGAGGTGCACCCGCAGCTATTTATACATACGAGAATTGTGTAGTCTGCAAAATTGATGGTCTAATTATTTCAGCGAGAAATTGTTGTTACAGATACTTTATTCCACGACTGAGTGCGGTCCTTGACGATGCGATAATAACTACTACGGACGCATACCTACGACTGGCAGATGTGATGACGATGATGATAACTAGAGACTGCTTGTGTTTTTTTGTTCCTTGTTTTAGATTGGAAGGGCTTGGCATATGGCTTGAATTATTAGCGAATGATGAAGAGCTCACAGTTCAGTGGACTAAAACTCAATAAAGTCCGCAAATGATGGTTTTTATTTTCTCTATTCAAATGCAATTAAGGTACGTTAGCTCCTAATTAAAATAGAGAGCTGTTTGATTTATATTCAGCAATAAGTTTTTATTTTTTTTTAGAAATGGATGAGCAGAGCGAATTACATCTGGAATTAATACGTACAGATGCAGTTGCATTAAATTTTGAGTTAACAAAATCGATGCAAATGACGTGTTTGGGGCAGTTAAGTCCTTCAATGCCATGGAAACATTCGAACAGCCAGTGGTATGTGGTGAAGGTTTCCGCCGCCTTAGGCTACACAAAGTTCGCCGCCCTCGTGCTGAAGTTGGCTAGTGTATCTTCCAGTTTGAATTTCACATTTAATTGAAGTTACTCAACAAAGTCCACATTTAAAAATTTATTTAAAATTTTTGTGGAAGCTACGAAGGCCCGCAGTCGAAGCATTTCTAGTCTGAAGTCGTGCCGTTGAATATCGGCAGATGCGTTATCTAGAATACATCCAGTGTCTTCCGAACCGAGAAGTACTAGTCGAATATTCTTCCCGTTAATTTTACTGGCTCCATTATTGTTCGGCGTTAATTTTACTGGAACATTTTCATAGCAATGTGTTGATGGAATTAACGTAAGCGACGCAATACTATCTAAAGCTGTAGGACTTGACGATATTCATCCAAGTCTCATCAAAATTTCTTTGCTTGTCATAATCAAGCACATCCCACATATTTTCGATTCCATAATAACTACCGGAATGTTTCCTCATGGTTGGAAAAATGTTCCTAAAATAGATTCTCGTTATAACGTCGTATTTAAGCCCATTGCAATTCTTCCGTACTTCCGTATTTGAGATAAAGTTAAGTACACAGATAAAATTATTTCTTGAGGAACAGAAGCTTAGATGTAAACGCAATTGCACTAGTGTCTTGTTGAAAGGCACGGAGGACATTCTTCCTGAAATTGACAAAGGTATGACGTCACTCATTGCATTTTAGGACTTTTCAAAAGCATTTGATACGGTCAATCACTCTGTATTTTTGCATAAATTAAAAATTCAGTTTGCTTTCGAGAACTCAGCTTGCAATCTCCGCACCACAACAATCAGTACTCAACCAACAATTTATCTGTACTAGCGGGCGTGCCTCAAGGGTCTGTTTTAGTTCCTCTGTTGTTTTTTCAACGATGTCTCCAAATTCTTCCATTTTTGCCAACGCCACATATATGCTGATGATGTTCAGATACACAAAGTGGTACCAAAAACTAATCAATCGAAGAAGTTTGCCGATTTTAACGCAGATTTGAGCTCCATATATTTGTGGGGCAAACATAACCAATTTGAGGTTAATGCATCTAAAACCATGGAGGCGGGTAGAAAATAATTCTTCTCATCTCTTTATAAACAATCGAGTTCGTTAACCCGTTCAAGAACCTCGGTGTTTATTTCAACCAGAAGTTGACTTGGGATGTAAATATTAACCATGTTGTAGCCCCGACCTCCGGCATTCTTCGTTGTTTAAGTCTAAAGGAGCGGTTTCTAACTCAAGAGGTGAAAGCCAAGTTGATCAAATGCTGAAATTTTAGCAAATCTTACGCAGCTGCTGTTCAAAAATTGCTTAAAATAGCTTTGCGGATATATTTTCAACCTGGGTTGGCGAAATCACGTTTCAGCTTTTGCAAAACAAATAACAGGCGGTCTTTTATGTTCTTATCAAAAGTTCAAGCACTACAAAATATTATTAAAAGTTAAATACCAAGCTATTTTTTTTTTTTAAACAAATTCGCGAACTCGGACAGAAATCATGATATAATTCCACCAAGATACAAATACTAAGTTCGCAGTCGACAATTTTACGAAAAGATTGAACACCACAGACACTTTCAAAAAATACATTTTTAAATTCTTCTCTACGAGCCATTAACGTATCGATAACACTTTTCTCTTTCACTATACATATTATTATTTCTTCCAACCAATTCAATCTCTATTCTTTTTCTTCAGTAAATTTCACGCTATTCGCCACACTTTCTTCTCTATTAGTTTTAAGTTAAAAATTCACAAAACTTTTAATATCATTATTTGTATATTTTTATAATTATGTAATTATGTAACTTGCCAAAACAAGACGAAAAGTTTATCACTTATATTGTGCAGAGATTATACTTAAATCAAATAAAATATAAACAGAAGCTGCTGAAACCTCTCACAAATTTCTACAAATAATCTATTTAATGACATATAGCTTTCGTCTCAACTCATTTTCATCAAAAAGGTGACATATTTGTTTCCGTTGTCATAAATATGCTTTTTCGGTATACTCTCTCGTGTTCCACAGAATTGCAAAGGTCTTCTTTAGGGTACCATACCTCGAAAGGAAATTTACAAAACCCTTATATGATCACTTTTTTGTCTGTTCGTCTGACTGTCAAGACCCTTTTTCTCATGAACGCGTAGGGGTATTAATTTGAAATTTAAATCAAACACTCGAGTCGATAATACCTTTAAGCTGTAACAAAGTCAAACTTCTATTTCAATATAATCAAAAGAAACAGCAATTTAAGCAGCATATTTTCAAATTCGCAACTACTTGCAAGGGAATCAAAACCTAAAGGGCACTTTCAGTCGACCTAGAAACTTGAAATTCTTGCATGAAGCAAAGATTTTTTTTTATAGATTGTCGTGATGGTTGAACCTTTAGGTGTATACCTACAGGTTTGTACGGAACCCTCGGTGCGCGAGTCCGACTCGCACTTGGCCGTTTTTTTTTTTTTGCGTAACTTTAAACGTTGCCTGTCAAATCATTTACTCTCTTTATGCTATCAGTACGAGATCCAATAGCTTCATATCGAATTCTGATTCCTTGCAAACAAACTTGGTTCAACGACACGTTTCAGCAAGATTTGAATTTGAATTTTATTTGAATTTTTGTGCTGAACTCTTAAATTCCGTCAAGATCGATCGTAATAGTCTTGTGCCATATATATTTGTTCCCTACACTGCCGTCCAGAAGTTCCTAGATGATGGCATTATATCAGAGAAGTTCATATAACAGTTTAAAAAAAAAAGTTGTTAAAAGTGACTTCATCAATGTTGTACCTGTGCTTCAGAACACAAAATCAGCTGAAAAAGCGGAAGTGTTCGCAGAAAATTGTAAAGACAACTTAAAGCCACTTTCATCAAACAAGGCATTTGAACATTGTCAAAGGGTATGAAGGAGTTTCTAATGCAGAGGAGAAAGCTTCCATCATGAACTTCGAATAATAACGAATAGCTTAGCAAACCAGAAAAATAAGAAGAAATCCTTCTCAGCTGAATTTTGAGTTTCTAAGATCATCATATGCAGCCTCTACGCAGATGACCAGATCTTATAACCCAAAACAATATCGCCATTGAAATGTTGCACATCAGCCTTGTTTGCTCACGTTAGACCCAAAACGTGTTCGAATGAACATTTCCAACGACATTTCCAACGTTCTGTTGACGATTTTCTGGGCGCAATAAACCTAGTTTTGGTGCCGATTTATGACTGTTAAAGAAATTTGGATACACCATTATAAGCCCGAAACAAAAATACTGTGAAAACAACGGACTGCTTAAAAAAAAAAAACAAAAAAAAGGTTGGGTGATGGCGAATGTTTTTTTGGGATAGTCACGGAGTTATCTTATTCGATTACCTTCAAAAAGGAAAACCATTACCGGAGCATTCAACGCATCATTACTTCACAAGCTAAAGGCAGGAATTGCGAAAAAACGGACACATTTGCAAAAATAAGAAAATCATGTGGCTTTTTGTCTCTCATCGATAAACTGCGCTCGGAGGACAGAGATCGTCGTCAATGAATTGTTCGTGAACAACTATTTGCAGATTAAAACGCCAAGTACTATGTGGACAGGTTACAAAGAGTGTAGCATTGCAGGGAGAGGCCTGTAGAATATGAAAGAAAATACAAAAAAATTAAGAAAAAATATCCCCTTATCATTGTTAGGCCGGGAACTTTTCAGACCACCCTCGTATACTTCTGATTTTACCCAAACAAGTGAGTATTAATCCGCCATGTTTGCTGATGATATAGCAATATTCTCATCCGATAAATTTTCTACCAAGGCACAAGCCATATTTTACACAGGAAAAAAAAACTTCTTACCTACTGTATAATCAACTCAAGATCAACGGTGCTGATCTCAAATGGAAATCATCAATAAAATACTTGGCGATTCATTTAGATAAGAAACTGATTTTTAATAAAATGAACATTGCTACTAGAATGCTAAACCTGTTCATAAATCGAAAGTCGAAATTGTCAAATGAAAATAAAATCATCATCCATAAGGTTATACTCCAAACTAAATAACTTTATGGCTGTCAAGTTTGGGGGACGTGTGTTTGGACGCATATCCAAAGATTGCAAGTGTCGTAAAAAAGCTGCTTAAAATGATGCTCAAACTACCGTGGCATAACTTCACATCTGATCTTCGTTGAAAAAGGAATGTTAAATTGATCTTCAAAAGAATTCTTAAGCTTAGGAATACATTTTTTGTTCACTGTGCTTACGCAGATAATATTTTTAACTTCCCATCAGGAAGTTCTTGTAATCGGTCCGATTTTCGAAATTCAAAGTTTTTACATTTCTCCACGTTTGGCGGTCCCAGTAGTCGGATTCCACTATTTTTAGAAAGATGTCTGTGTGTACGTACGTACGTACGTTTGTGCGGATTCTTTCGTACAGCCTAACTCGAGAATAAATCAAGCATCGAAGCCAAATTGGTTTCATTCGAAGCGTGTGTGTGTAGGTTGGTTTGAATTTTATGACGAAAAAATTGTCAAAAAAAGGGACATTTTCACTTCTTCAATTAAAACCAATTTAATTTTCCAATAAAAAAAGTTCAAAATGAATTAAATTTATAGTTTACAGCAGCCTTATCCGATAAAAAAATATGCATAAATATATACACTTCCGTTCATAAGTTTCCGGACAAATTCATACAAAAATTTTTTTTTGTTCAATTTTAATGCCAAAAGTTTCATCAATATTATGTTTATTTAGCCAATTAACTAAACTAAGTAAGTTACTAACTATAGAGACTACCAAAAAGACTAAAACAATATTTAGTTGAGGCCATTTCATACATTGATGTGCCCTTTTCTTTATTTCCTAATCCAAATTTCCACGGAAGTTCTTTGAAAATTGTTTCAGAAATGTGAATCCTGTAGGTCTTTCCCATTTTTAAGACTCAGAGTGACGTCTGCAACACAGACACATGAAAACATCCTTAGAAAATTATGGAGCCACCAGTTTTTTTGTTCAAAACCTGCTCGGCTGAAGCTTGACGCTTTTTTATAGTTATAATATATTGGCAATAAGAAGCTCATGATGCAACTTACATGAGGCAATTGAATTCAAAGAAAAAGCATCGAGAGAAAGCTGAATGACAAGGTTAAAACACATGGCTATAACTGCATGACTCGTATATTGCAAGGAAAATCATAACAACCGATTTAGTTTGTTTTTTTCTGTTGTGGTTTCTTATCATTAACCCAATCCTAAATGTCAGCAGTTACCAGTTCGGAAGGAAGAAGCGGTCGAAATCTCGGGACTGAAACTATGCACTTTTGAACTTAATCGACATAAAGATAATCACGCTTTAATAGTCCGAGCACAACAAGTGCATCGTACAAGGTCGTAGAAATATTTTCAAAAATGAATTGAACAAGGAGTTGACATAAGCGATCTTTCACAATGTTAATATCGAAACAACGATTGAAATTCCGCAATCAAAAGCCAAACTCTGGTCACAAATTCAACTTTTTCTCATCTTCTCATTTCTAAACTTTTTTTACTAGAATAGTAATAATTTGTAGCTCAGATTTCCTTGTTAGCTCAGATAAATTTTAATTTACTTCTGGATGTCTGTCCCTAACAAGTTTTAACACTTATTTGGTGAAGTTAAAAAACAACTTCAATAACAAATTCAACTTTCAATATAAAAGTTGTCGTAATATAACTCCATATTTGACACATCTTATCTTAACGTAGAGTTCTATGCTCTTAAAGCGATGCCCGTGTGCCACTATGTGCCTAAAGAAAACTTGCTAAGAATTTGTATTGTTGGTCTTATATTTTTTCTAACTTGATTCGTTATAAGTTGGTTATTTTGGTCACAGACAATTTCCATTCTTTTGGCAAACAAAACTCCTACACAAAGTGGTCACTAAGAAAATAAGCATTAAATGAAATTCAGTAACTACCCTCTCTTGTTTTCTATTGACCAGAACAATAAATGCAATCGGCCGTTAGTTGGAACAAACGGATTGTAAATAAGCTAAATGCGAGAAATATGCTGTAATTGCCATGCGTGAGAAATTTTCAAGTGTTCTAGTTGGCAGTTTTAATTTCGTGCACAACATTCTCAAGCGTGAGAAACGCGCGATCGACGATGTTGACATATAAAGAAGCAAGAAAGAGGTTCGAAAAAACAATTATCTCAGGGATACAGACTCCAAACCAAAGCCTGCAAAGTTCAAAGTGGAAAAATCAAAGTCGAATTGCAGTCAATGCTGAGGACTGTATGAGACGACGCAGGCCAACCGCGTCTACCCGGCCTAGACGAAATAGATAGCAATAACATATAAGCTTAAATCTAAGAAAGCAACTTTAGCTGTTGAACTTTTTAATGCGACGGCAATGAAACAATAAAGCATCAAAGATGAAAATGTAGAGACCACCATAGACTAAATATAAATATAACGGCAGATGGTTTCTGTTTCGTCCACAGAGACGGGATGTATAAAGCCATGTCTAGGTTTGGCATCCCATCCAAGCTCGTTCTTTTTGTATACTAGGCCAAAAAGAAATATATGCCGTCATCAAGAAAGGACACCCAAATGCGGCGTCTGGATCAGACCGTAAACATAGACAGCTAAAACTTTGTGGTAGTTAGGGACTTTGCTTAGGCTTCGCTGCAAACAGAGCTAATAACACCAGCGTTGAGGTCAAACGAAGAATACCCGTGGCTAAGAAAGCAATTTTGTAAAGCCCTTTGCATTTTTCTAGGAAATGATTGATGTTTTCACAACCCAAATGGAATTTGATGGTGGCGTCAGATAAATGGCACCTACATTTTTTTTTTATCTTGAGATGGGAAGTTCATGGTATGGGCAGACCTACTCGCACCCAAACCAATTTTTTGGTTAACCAATTTACTACAATAGTTAAAGAAGATTTGATAATGTTCTGGTTTTTTAAATTGTGTCCATTTATTAATTTTTTTATTTACACAAATATTTATTCTGTTTCATATTTATTTATTTGTGATTTATTTATTTACTTATTATTAATTAATTTATTCCTTCGTACTTGTACTTTTTCCCCTTTAATTTATTATACCACCATTTATTGTCATTTAACTATTTAGTAATATTTTTTAAGGTCCTTATCCACTTGTTTATTTTTTTCATTCAATTGTATAAGAAATCTACTGCAGAAAGTTGTTTTATTAATTTCTTTTGTTCTTTAAATCAAAGGTTTTCTAGTAATATCCCAAAGTTTTAATTTAATTAAAAACATAACTCATTTCAGTAGAAAGATATAAATTTCCAATTAAAAATTTCGATGCCAAATAAAATATTTATCTATCTGAATGTAAGCCTCTAAGATGGCACAGGAGAATTCACTTTATTGAAAAAACTATTCTTCGGAAGGTTCAGTGCATTTCACTACCCTCTGATGCGGAAACGGAAGGGTAGTCATACTCAAAAATAAATTTTAGCTAGATTCGATCAAACCCTAGACAAAAAGCAATCCGATCCAACATGGATGAAAGTGATTGGCTGGAAGTTCTTTTGAGTAAGGATCCAGCAGTCACTGAACTTCTTGTATCCCAAGGCTATTCGAGAAGTCTTCCAACTCCTCAGTGAACAGCCGCATCACCGTTCAAGTACTCCGAGTAAGACTATGGTGGACTGTTAGCGATTCGTACAACAAAAAGCTGAATGCATCGTAGTCGCAACAGTTGGTTCACTCTCGGGAGCTATGTTCCAAGAATATGACATGACAACAGACACATTCCTTGCAGTGTTATGACGATTTCTTTACTCAATGAGGTTACAGCTGCGACATACTACTGTGTCCAAAAAATAAGGTGACATATGAATTTAAACTGCGCGCGGATTTGGAAATTTTTCTTTCTTTTTAGGTTGGTAGTACTGTCAGTGACATCTATGTGAAATTTCATGTCAAAATATATTCATAGTGTTTGGGATACGCGTCATTTTGTGAGCTGCTAAAAGTGAGTTTTTCGTTTTTTGCGATGTCGAAATTTATTGAGTAAAGAATTTGCATTAAATTTTGTTTGCGGAATCAATTTTCTGCTGCGGATACGTTGAGGATGGTGCAGAAAGCCTTTGATGATGAGGCTATATCTAAAAAAAATGTTTACAAGTGGAATAGTGATTTCCAAGCCGGCCGTGAACGTGTCGAAGACGAAGAGCGTTCTGGGCGACCATCAACCTCAACCGATGAAGCTCACGTCCAACAAATCAAAGATTTGGTGTTGAAAAACCATCGATTAACGATTAGAGGCTCAGTCAATACTTTTTTGAAGGATGCTTTGGGCCTCAAGCGCGTCAAATCTCGACTGGTACCGAAAACATTGAATTTTTTTGGAAAAAAGGCGTCGCGTTGAAGTGTGTGAAACAATGCTTTCCGACTACCAGGATGTCATGAAACGCATTTTAACTGGCGATGAAACTTGGATCTATGCTTACGACCCCGAAACAACCGATCAATCGATCGAATATCGTGCCAAAGGAGAGCCGAGACCAAAAAAACCGCGCCAAAGTCGCTCAAAAATCAAGGTCATGTTGACTGTTTTCTTCGATTATCGTGGTGTTGTGCTTTATGAATTCCTTCCAACCGTCCAAACAATCAAGAAGGAATATTATTTGAACGTTATGCGTCGTTTGCGTAACGCTATCCACCTAAAAAGGCCGGAATTGTGGAAAGACAATTCTTGGTTCTTACACCACGATAATGCACCATCCCATACCGCACTCGTAATTCGTGATCATTTCGCCAAAAACTCAACCCATATCGTTCCGCAACCACCGTATTCACCTGATCTGTCGCCGTGCGACTTCTGGCTGTTAAACAAGCTCAAAAGACCGCTCCGGGGACACCGTTTTGATACGATAGAGGAGATTCAAGCCGCAGCGAAGACGGAACTGAAGGCCATCCCGGAAAGTGACTACAACCAGTGTTTCAAAGATTGGAAAATCCGTTGGCATAAGTGCATTGCATTAGGAGGGGATTACTTTGAAGGGGATGAAATTGATTTGGAAGAATAAATAAAGAAATTTCAAAATAAATACAATGTCACCTTATTTTTTGGACACAGTAGTATACTGCGACGTCTGAAGGAAGACTGGATAGCCTATCGAAAACAGTAAGAGGTCAGAGAGACTTTCGAAACCTTGAAGGCATTTGACAGGCCGGAATCAAGAGCATGAAGCATTAACTGAAGCGGATAATCAGGGAAGCAACGTTGACCTGCAACGAAATTAACTCTGACCTCAAGCAGATTGACGCTTTTTTCAATTCGCGCTCTCTCTAAGCCCAACCACATGATCTCCGAACTTGACTACTGAGAACTAATTGACGTCAAGATAGGAGGATTGGGAGCTAGGAGCTAGGAGCTTTTCAACAAAGTCTCGTTTTTTCCAATTCTCTTTTGAGTTGAATTCCTTGTCAGGAGTTGCTTTGACATTTTACAACGTTGCAAACACAATCAATTCTCGATTTCTCTAGGCAGGATAACAAAATCCTTTTTTGAACAAGTTAAGTCAAAAAAAAACCCCATGTTTACTTTCCACAACCTTTAACTTTTTATATGTCATGTAGTATACGAATTTTTCCTGTTAGTACAAGTCTCGAATAATTGATGTAATATTATCCTTTCCCACGTCCCGCATACCCCACCCCAGATTGTTCCATAAATAAAAGGTTTAATTAAAATCGAGCCCGCAAATATCTCACCGCTTGACATGACCGCAAATTATTCTGACGTGAAGTTGCTTCCGAAAAGTGTCAACTGATTAAAGAATGTACGAGTATGCCGGTGTACGACCCCACCCCCCACTCGCAACCCGTAAAGGTGAGCCTGGCAAAAGGAGCACGCAGTCCATGAAGTGTAGGTATATTATTTGCCTTTGTCGAGGGCAAAAAATAATAAAATGTTAATTATTTGTCAACGTCGCGGTTGGAATTGGTGCCATCTGGATACGAGCAAATACCTCTGGAAGTTTCATTAAAGTCTTGAAAAGGGTTGTGGGGCATCCTTCCCGCTTTTGTTCATGGCGGTTGAACTGGAAAAAAATGTTATAGTGGAATTTACGCAATTATGGCTTGCGTATCTTTTTTTAGTGGCGTGTGCCGTGAACTTCTTTCGCAAGTTTCTCAATTATTAAGAGTTTTATTCTTTAGGTGTAGTCGTCCTTAAAATCGTTGTCGTTCTAAAATCTGTGGGTTGAATTCCTATTCTCGACCGATCCCAGAAGTGTTTTTTTTATGATAAGATTATCTGTCAAACCAGCTGTCAACTTACACATGAATTCACGTACATTGGAAAAAAAACACCCGAACAATCCTTTAGCATGAATGCTTTCTGAGCTGCTCTATAGCTTAACATTTACTACGATCTCAAGACTGTTTGAAAGTTAATCACCATTTTCCTCTGGATCCTTAGCTAGAATCGTTTAACTCTGTGGCAACGCAGCCTAGTGGTTCAATACACTTTCACTGACACTTTCGAATGTCATGTGTTACGTAAGTTCTGTTATCATCTTTCCCTCGTTTAAAAATTCTTTACTTTAATAAGTAAGATTAAGGATGAGAAATTGAAAAGAGCTTCACGAAGTCGGATGATATGATAGGCCATTTCATCTTCTGCAGTGTTATATTGAAGGGTTCCGTACCGGAATGGTGTAAAACTATCTTATTACAAAGCCTTCGTTGTCCGAAAGTCCGTCCCTTTGTCACTGTGCTGTATCTTCTTCACTATAATAGGTAGACACTTGTAATTTTAACAGTATGTGGACTTCTTTGGCCGCTTTAATTATAGTAAAAACAGGCGTGTAAAGTTCTTAATTATTTCAGGACTTCAGTTGTCCGAAGGACGAGTACTTGGTTCTGGTACTTGTGCTTCTGAACCGTGGTACTGCTACTGGAAAAAAGTAAGTCCCAGTATTTTTTAGTATTCGGTACCAAGTACTTAAGTACCAAACTAGTCATGCAGTACTTGACCAGTATCTTCAATTACTTAATCAGTTCTTCGTTCGTTTTAACAATATTGACAGATCGAAATGCTAACATTTCTTGACGAATTCAGGGAAATTTTTTGTTATTACTCATCCTTTTTTTTTAGTTTAATTTAGTTTATTGTTTAATGGTTTCAGGGACATTGATACAACAAGACTTAATTCTTTAAAAGGATCAGATAACAAGGTAAACATAAATATTGATTTCATTAAAGCCTTTAAATAGAGAAAAAAAAATAAAATAATAAAATAATAAAGAAAATAAAGTTAACTTAAAAACTTAAAACAAAAAAAAACAAGTAAAAAATTGAAATAAAATAAAACGAAGGACAAAATCATTGGGAAGATCATTAATGATCAGCGAGAATAACAAAGGGCCCAAGACAGAACCCTTCGGTATACCCATATTGGTGACAAGAGGATCCGAGATACCAAGTTCAGAAAAAATCTGATGGCTTTCCTTCAACACTTTCATAATTGAATTGTTTCAGCAAAAAGCCAGATGATATTTGCAACTTTTTTCATCTTTTTTCAATTTAGCATATGATTCTGACAATTTTATACTTGACCCAAAAGAGTTCACTCACCTCGAAGCTTTTGCCACAGTTCCATGAGTCTAATATCAATAACCTCTAATCATGTGAATTACCATCTTCCTTGACTTGCAAATGACACCACTTGCGGACCTGATGGAATACCTCCAACTATTTAAAGAGCTGCGGCAGTGCTTTGGCAGAGCCCCTTGCTTTCTTATTTCAGGCATCCATTCACCAAAGAGTTTTCCCAAAGTTATGGAAAAATGGTTTCATAATTCCGGTACACAAAACAGGTTTGCTTTATTTTTGTCATTTTTAGTTACTTGATATATGTATAACATTATTTCATTATGTGTATTTGTGTATGGTGTTAGGCTATTCCTGTATAATTATGTTTACTAACAACTAACACCACGCTAAATGATGACTGTGACAAGATGGGTATTACTCTATAAGTAACACTGTCACTTACAAAGCTTTTTATAAGCAGTACTGATAGCGTTAAGTCATATGTAGAGCTAATTCCACACTAATCCTTATGTCTCTAGATCTCTTTATGTCAACTTTTTCCGACCACTTCTGGAATATGCCAGCCAAGTTTGGTCTCCTTATTATGAAGCACATTCCCTTAGAATAGAAGCAGTTCAACGCAGATTTACCCGTTTTGCTTTACGCACCCTACCATGGTTTGATAGATACAATTGCCTCCGTACGAAAATCGACTTAAATTGATCGATCTACAAACCCTTGTAAAACGACGAGAAGTTGCCGATATGCTTTTCATACATCAATTGTTAGCCGGTGCGATTGACTCCCCTTCCCTATTACAAATTATCCTTTTTAACACCAATCCACGTAACCTTAGGTCCTCCTCACTCTTCCGTGTGGCCCTCAACCGCACAAACTGCGGCTATTTTGAACCTATGTCAAGACTGCTGCGCACAGCCAATAGCTCTTTTGAATTCCATCTCTCGAAAAACTCTCTCTAAAAGTCCCCTTAACTCGCCAAACCATTCCCCCTACATCCTCTTAGTTCTAAGTTCTTGTGTTAGTTTTAAGTTTTAGTTTTAAGTGCTTTGGGCTTAAATTAAGTTAAATAAAAAGTACGATGTGCACCCCGGCCTTAAAAATAATTTAAACGTGCTTAAATTATGGTCCTTCAGGATTTATTTCATTATCTTTTTTCTTTCGTTATTTGTTGTTTGCTTTTGGTTTTCAGCTGCTAAAAAAAAAGATGATTCGTTTCAGGGTTCATACACTGTTCCTCTTTTCGTCGAAATTGCTTTCATTCCAATGACCAATTTTTTTTGTGTGTAGCCACTTCGTTCATGGGCATGCCTTTCAAACCCATGCACTAAGAGCATGACGTCTTGAAGAATTAACAAGACCTACGAATAAAACGAGTCATTCTACAGGCGAAGTTTTCGTGCTGCTATCCGACCGCCAAACACTTTTTTTTAACTTAAGCGAAAGAACCTCATGGTTTAAGACCTATTAATTGTTTTCGAAGGCAAAGCTTTGGAGCAAAGCAATTAAATAACCCTGTTCATCCCGCTAACATCAAAAAGTCATATGACATTTGAATCGAAACCGAAAAGGAATCTGTGAATCTGGAGACCAACATGTCTGGCTAACTAAAAAGGAATTGTGTATGATGAGTGAGTAGTGTCACATCTGTACTGGTTAAACATAAACTCACTTAACCAGTTAAAGAGTAATATATAAGAAAGCTAGTAGGAATACTAAAGACACAAAAAGGATGGTCATTGGCCTTACGAAACGATAATCAGTAGAATAGTTATCTCTTATGTTCGAAAGAACTAGACAAAACAGATCGGATCCCTCGAAAGTCGATGTATAAATGTATTCGCTCGAGATGGTGATAAAGCTATTCCGATCACAGTCTCTTTCAAAGATAAGCAATCTTTCGAAAACCACCTGGGTGGAACTATCAAAATCTGCAAACAAAAATAAACTCGATGTGATCCCTTCGCAGACTGATTAGCTACTATTCCCCAAAGAAAAAGATCCCATGGCTTCGTCACCTAGACTTTCCACATCTTGATTTACGCTGCCTGCTTTTGAATCACCTGGTCTGAAAACTTTCATGGAAATGGATTATTTTGAACTGGATCTTTTCTGTATAAATAGAGGAGAGAGAGATTGTTTTCAGGTCTTAAAATATGCGCTTGCGAATCGCAAACCATTCACAAGAATACCATCAGAAGGTGCACTAATGGATATAAAAATGAGACTACCCAACATCTTCAAACTTACTGCCACGTGACTCTGAAAAAAAAAAAACGTTAATGATCAGTAACTTTTTCACAAACTTCAGCAGATAGTTGCTCAATGGCCACACTTTAATTAATTTATGGCAATGATCATCAAATGAGAATTTTTCATGTCATCGATGTCAGCTCTTTAATATTTGCTCGTTAGCCTCAGACGCTGAAATTTTTCATCAAGAAGTTAAATGGAGTTATTTTTTGAACTTCTGTTCCTCAAAAACATCTTATATTACGCACAAATGTATTCGAACGTTTATTCGAATGTTTATGTAGATCAAAGTGTGACGAAAAGCTTTTAAACGCATACTGTGTAAATTAATTGACCGAAATAAATCCGGATGTTATTGTTGGACATATTCGAATTCCCACAAAGGGCTTCGCTACCATTCCACCGCTACTAAAAAATGTATGCACAGCTTGATGTGGGAACGAGGCTATAATAATAGATACATTAATAAACTTATTTAGCATATTTTATTATTTAAATTTGTTGTTACCAAGTTTTCACAAGGTTTCCAGGTTATTAACTTTTTTTTATGGATTTTTTATTGGTTCCGGTTACTTAAGATATTGATTTGTTAACTTCCCATATGGGAGTTCTTACAACGTATCCGATTAAATGAATTCCAAAATAATGTAACATATAACGATGCGGATTCGTCTTTCGAAAACAGCTTTCCACCCGCGTCGAAGCAACATTGTTAAACGTCTACCGACGATGGGAAATGAGAAATCGGACACTTTGATGCCAAAATCTATTAGTCCGCCATTTTCGGTAGCTTTGTCGGAAACAACAGACAATGGTTTCTGGCTAATCGATTTTGTAGCAACTTGAATACAATTAAAATTTCAAAGACTACTAATCCACATGGCGTTTTCCAGACGTTCGAACCGGCAACCAAATTGACCATGTGCACATAGATGAGATATATGCATATGCATATCCATATGTGAGAAACACACACCTTCCACTGCTGCGGCTAAAACAAGAGAAAAATGCGAAGAATATCGCGACAGAACAAGGAATGAGGGGAAAATCATGGATACAAAACGACTGGATAGTGCAATCGCCTGCCTTTCAATTGTTTTATGACACAGATTCGAACCAATTTGGTTTTTAAATCGTTGACATTAGAGTGATAAACCAATCCTGCAAATAAATTATATCACACTTTCAAGTGTATTAATCAAAAATACTGCGAATTATGCGAATGCAAATTAGTTGACATCAAATGAGATGAAGTCTTACATAGTAAAAGTCTGCAACATGAAACTTATGCATGGCGCCAGGTACCGTAAAGGTGGAGGGGGTGTTGGAATTTTTATTATAGAAAAGTGGTATAAATCCAACATTGTTAAAAAATTGTCACCATCTGAAATTTTAGAGTACGTTTTTATTAAAATAAGAAGTTCTTATGAAATTTTTTTACTTGATCGTGTATACATGGCCATCGATGTTTGTAGTTAACACTGATGAGGAATGTTTTTGAGGAATTTCCCCATCTATATTCAAAAATTGTAGTGTGAGGTTATCTTAACCTTAACATTTTGGAAAATGAAAACCGGTCATTTAAAGAAACGATTCAGTTCCTTGATTTGTACTGCAATAAAAACCAACTAACGCATTTTGCTCCGTTATCAATTGATTTTTCTTTAGTGCGTGCTACAAATTTTGTACTGCATTACGATCCACTTCTGGGTTTTTCAATAAAAGTATTTCGTACAGTTTATAAAAAATATGTTCCAGTAAAAAAAAAAACACTTGGATGACGCAAGAGGTTTTAGATTCAATGAAAGTCCGGATTGACTTATATTCCAAGTGGAGACGATACGAATGTCCTCCTTTAAGTTGTTTGCAATGCAGTAGCTTCTCGAATCAGAAAAAACAAAAGAGAATTTTTCTCAAACAAATTTAGCTCAATTAGTTTAAGCTCCGATTTTTGGAAGACAGTTCGTCCACTTGGATTGCATAAAGCAAAGCCAGCTCGAGCTTAATGCTAAATTTTTTCGGTCAGCAACTCACAATAACGGGTAGCCGTTAAAACATAATTGTATAACCCAAGGTCAGTGAAGATTTATGTGCGGGTTTTGACAATAATAAGCGTTTTTCTGGATTTTTCAACGATTGTGTCCATCAAATATTATTCGAGAAATTAACAATGCAATTACTGTTTGATAGCTCTTTGTGCAAATTTGTATCATCATATTTATGTCATCGTTCGCAGTATTTATCTCATGAAGATAAATGTTCATCTTGCCTTTTTGTTTCATCTGGTGCGCCCCGGATCCATCCTAGCACCTCATCTTTTTACGAGTTATATAGTTAACTAGCTCAGCTAGAGCAGCTTATAAACTCTGAATACAACAGATGTGCAGTTATATTAATTTTTACCGAAATCTCGAAAAAAGCAGGCAGTACAAGACTTAAGCGAGCAACTAATTAAGATTGTCAAATCAGCACTCGATAATACTCTCTCACTCACTCACTCACTCTACATTAATCAATTATTAATTGGAATACTCATGTAACTAGACTGGCATCAATAATCGATGGAACTTTGAAAAGGCTCAGTCAAACGCCCACGTGAAATTTAAGCTTGTCAAGTCCTTTATACTACCAATTTTGCTTTGTTGTTGGTGCGAAATTTTTTCTAATATAGACTATGAGTCAAAAAGAAAGCAGAATGTAGCTTCCATAGCTCTGCGAGATATATTTGGTATTGTGTCGTCACTACACAAAATTAAAACCACAAAAGCGCAGGAGTATCCTTATGAAAAAATGCAATTCGCGCGGAATCAAAGAACTATCCAACTTATTATTCAGAGATCCACGATTAACACAACCACCTTCAGCAACAAATTGTTTAAATATTATGTATAAAATTCTTAACAGATTTGCCTTTCTGTCTTCCTCCTCCCTTTTTCTTTTTTCATCCTCTCGCACGTATCTTAAATGAACAATGAATTCAAATAAAGAAATTCTCATACCTAAAAACACTTCTGAGTTTCAAACCACTACTCAACCTTTCAATACTTCTTCCAACGAGAGCGAGCAAATTATAAGAAAAGAGCCCTCGCACTCATCCGACTCAAAGATATTGACGTTTCTCACGATATTGTGAGCTGAACAAGCCCAGAACACTAACTCTCCCAAAGTTTCACAGAAACCTAGTACCGAAGTGCAGTGAATAGAAGATTTGTTGAAGCTAGATTTCTGGGAATTGAGTAGAAAGATTATCAGATCAGAAAGTGCATCCGCGTTCAATAAAAGAAGGAGCTATCTTCCGCCAGTTTTGAAATGCTTAGATCAGCGAAAGATCCAAAGATCTGAAGAAAAATAAGGCCGTCGGATCTGATAGTCTACCAGTGGAGCTTTTCAAATATGGTGCAGATGTTATAGAAGAGCGGATGTATCATAACCGCGTATGACTAAACTGTCAGCTTTACAATTCCCATCTCCAAGAAAGTTGATTCTATATATTAAAGGAAGTACCGAAGTCATGCAAAATATTGCACAAAATATCCTTTTCCTAAAAAGGGAAGTCTTTGAAAAGACCAACAAATTTCAAGTCGAAACTTAAAGACTCTTCACCTTTTTGAACACCGCATATGAAAGGATTTATCGTCTTGAGATCTACTAGATCTCATCCACCTGTGCAATTCGGAAATAATTTCTCCGAACTATTCCGAAATTGCATCAAATTTCAACACGTTAACATGTGACTTCTTCAATCTCGTGGTGGGGAAATAATTGCACAGTGCAAGTGGTCATTGTTGGTTACAGTGTTTAATAAGTGCACCTACATTGGAGTAGCTCTTTTTCCTGAAAAGGAAATAATTGCAGGTCAAATTCATTCTTCAATTGGCGGGGCTTTAAACTCCTAACTTGGGAGAAAAACCGAATGCTCTACAAAACGTTATCTGACCAGTTTTACAATGTAGAGCCGAGGAAGCAGAACCAAGAAGGTCCAACCGATCCACCGAGGTTTGGACATATCGAGACGACTTCATCAGCCAGGCCACAGCGAGGGAATGGAAAACAGTGCGCCAGCAAAGAGGCTCCTCGAATTGCAGTCACTAGGTTCGAAGCAACAAGAAACAGGATCAAGCTTTCGTGCGTGCCAGCGTACTTTATCTAGACTTTGAGATTTGAGACGACCAGCAATCCTCTGTTTAAAAGATCATTCCTTCGTGCATGCCATTAGAACTTGGTCCAAACAACGAAAAGCCACATTCCTGAGGCAGTGAATGATCCAGTATCTAGGGTTGAGACTCTTCATGGGCCTGAAGCTCAGTAAGTAAGTTTTTCTTTTCGCCGAAAATCATTGGATATGAGAATTAGTCTGAGAGTGGAAGTGCCAATTGAACAGTCTTCGATTTGATATTTTTGGCACTGATAGTGATTCGTCTTTGAATTCCATTCTAAATTCGGTACTGGACATTTTGATGGACGTGTTTATTGCATCCTGATGATCTTGCATATAACATTGGATTCAAAGCAAACGCCTGCTTCCCATAAACTCCACCAAAGACAGACAGTAACCTTGTATTCTAGTAAAATGTCACGACAGACGTCGAGGTGCCAATCATGCTGTTCAATTAGACCACAGTCAGAAGGCTAATACGGAAATGATTGAGCTTCATCCAACATCTTTATGGCTTTATTGGATATTTATGACATTAATCTCTGTCAATGCCAAAATGTCATCAAAGGTCGTAGAAAAAATTTTGAGAAAATTTGTCTTTTCATTTCAAGAAGCAGCTCTTAAGTGGGCGGGTTAATAATGACACTAGAGTTTCTGTGAAGTTTAGCTTGAGCACAAAAACAAAACCACTGTGGAATGGCCAACAAAATTCAGGTTTTCGGGGGGAACACATCTTCGTATCGAGAGAACAACAAAACAAACCATCAGACACAATGTTGACTTGTGGTCACAATAATTACTTCATGGGGTTTTAAGATTTGTCAGCAAATTAACATAATAATATTAAATTGCATAAATCAAATATTTATAATTGTTGGAATATTAGTAAATAAAGTACTTTAAACAAAATTTGATTTATTATTTCCTAAAGCCGCGACTGCATCTCATCAACTCGTCAGACAAGCTTTCAGCGTTTATTGTCAGCTGTCATTTTTGGACGGTTTCTAAAATAAAAAAATCTACAAACGGTTATATTATTATAAAAATTAAAGTGCGGTTCGCAATGAGACAGCATTTTCTTTTGCTAAACGACGACTAATACTCAATGAATTAAAACCTAAATCGGCAGTCAGTATTTTAATCACAATGATCGATTGGGGGGTCAATGCTTCTTATTGTTTGCACATATAAAATTAATTGATTTTAATAGAAACTTAATTGTATAAATTTTTGTTTTTGTTTTTTTGTGTCAAGTGTGTTTTTGTTTTCAGCTATTTATAAGTAGAGGCTATAAAAAACTGGACAAGGTTTTGCATTTTAACAGTCCATTGACACCAGATGCGATTTGGAATGTTCGACCAGTTTCACAAATGGGAAATTCTTTGATGTAATTTTTTCGAGTTTCGTTTTATAATTGATGTGGCGACTAAGATGCCGAAATAAGAGATGTAAGAGTTATTTGTGATGTAATTTTTTAAGAGGTTTTGTGTATTATTATTATTATATTTATTTCATGAGCAAACAATAACAATATTGTAGGCCTGCTCCCGCAAAAATTACAATACAGAGGTATGTTAATAATCATATCCTTATACTGCGTAAAAGCATAAAGTTAATAAATACTTTAATTCATTCTTCATGTTAATATTTAAATGGTTCAGTTTATAATAATAATAATAAAGCTATGTTGATTACCCCAGATATAAATATATGACTAAATTAAAAATAGATACTCGAGAATAAATAAATAAGTAATTAAACAGATAAAAACTAAATCAGATAAATAAATAAATTCTTAATATATTAATTAAATAAACCCTAAATAAAAAAATTTAAATAAAAAGAAATACCGAAAAAGTAAATATAAATAGTTTTTACAATAAAAAGCAAATTATTAAATAGTACCATTAAAATAAATATATGCATTGATAAACAACACAAACTTAAAAATACATCACGTGCTACGACTTGACCATTTCGTTTTTAAGACAGCAGTCTAGAAAGTCGGATATGAAAGGAAACGTTTCTTTGAATTTCCGTATTCTGTCGGAGATCGGAGGAATGGTGCTCCGGAAAAACGCATTTTTTTACGCCTTTTAAGATTTTTTTAGGTAGGACTTTGCACAATTACACAGAACGACACAAGAACACAAAAGAATTGACTGAAATATAAGTTTATGAAAAATAAATTTATTTAAATCTTAGGATTGAGATTTTCTTTTTATAAATAGACATAATATTATTTTTTTTAATGTAGTCATGTCGTTCACGTTCAACATTAACACGAAAAGAGAAGAAGTATTATAACCATTAAGAAAATAGTCAAGTTAGAGTTGACTCCAACATGAAGGGTTCCGCGCCTCCTAAGGTGCAACACGAAAAAAATGAAAAATAAGAAAAAATGTATCCTTGTGTGCCTCAAATGCGTAATCAACATACACAAAATCATTCAATTCTTACATATTTTCTGACATAATATTGTAATTACTTTTTTCGGATTGAGAAAAATGCCGCCACGAAAGCGAAAAACGTATGCATGGTTGCTTCTTCGTTTGGTTGGATAGAAAACTTCACAACATTTAATTCGCGATAACACCATTAAATTTTGACGTTCGTTCAACAAGTTGCAAATTATTTTTTCTTAAAATTTCTTATTGGAATTCGAGGTTTTACCTTGTGTTGGATGGACGGGATCATTGCCTACTTTTAAACGGTGTTGAGTTGATCCATGTTCTTGAAGCGGCAAAGGCAGTACATATTCTGTGAAAATTGCAGTTGTCTTCCAATAACATTTTAGTAGATACAGCTGTGTGTCAGACGGACGGACGGAGAGCTTAAGATTTGAAATAGGGTTCCTTTGGACCCTTTTGCTCCGGAACCTTAAAAATGCATGAATTCTTTTATTTCTGAACTCGCTCTTTAAAATTAATTCACTCTAAATTAAATAATAAAATGGGCAAGTACGAGTCGGATACGCGCAACGAAGGTTCCGTACAAACTTATAGGTATGTTAGCCCATCGCAAAAATCGATTCTCGAAGAGTTTTCCCTTGTTGTAAAGGGTACTTTCGATTCCCCTAGCGAGTGTCAAAATACGAGGAAAAGCAGCCATATTTGACAGTGTGGATTTAGATGCTTGGGTTTTTAACATCTTTAAGAAAACGCAGTCATAAATATTTGATATTAATTTCAAATTGACATTAGTATGCGTTTCTGACAAGAAGTGTGGTGACAGACAGACGGACAGCGAAGTGATCCTATAATGGTTCAACGTTCCCTTTTGAGGAAGGGAAGCTTTAAAAAATTTAAAGCTGCAGAAAAATAGAGAAAACTATTGTAAAGAACCCATGGTCTGAGAAAAACAGTGGTTTTTGTAGATACAACAGTATTATGAACAAATCTTCCAACAACACAGCTTTCTGGTACATCTACCAACTTCGAAAAAAATTCTGCGAATTAAATGAATACTAATGAGTCAATGTCAAATTCGCCGTCCCATTTTGGACTTCACCCATGGAGCAATTGAAACCAAAAATACATCCGTGTTTCAAATCACTCTTTTCATCCTCAATTGGTTAATGGAGTCGCAATGAACCTAACGTTCGAAAAAAAAGGTAATAAAACTTGTCAGACAGAATTGCTAAAAAGCGTAAAAACTCTTTTTAGCAATTATTTGAAAATTCCGCCAACACGACTTTCGTATTGTATATTATTACCACGAAATTAAACATTCAAATACAGGCTGAGCCCCAAACCAAGTATTCAAAAACTGGTCTTTTATCGATTTGACTATCTTAAGTAAACACTATTTAAATGTGTAATAGAGCATGTGACATTTTATTGTGACATTTATTAAGCTATTTCGTTAATGCATAATTAATTTATAATCGTTGTAAAGTAGCAATTAATACCCAAACAAGTTTTGAATTTGCATTTTTGACTCTGCCATGACAATGCTTTGACTCATGTAGTCGTAAAATTTCCGTAGAAAAAAAAACATGAGACTCCTTCAATTCTGCGTAAAATACAAATTTTACTAACGAACAAGAAATGCACACGTGTGGAATCACTAAGTTTGGGGACGCAAAGTTTAATTAAAAGAAACTTTGGAAAGCTCTTTGCTTTCTGGGTTCCAGTATCAATTTTCAAATGGCCAATGCAATCAGGAATGGCAATGCAATTACAATGCAAACAAAATCACCACCGACATTTACAAATTTCAGCCAATATTGTCTGGACACAAGGGTTAACAAAAACTTTGTCTACCACAAGAAAAACATTGAACTAAGAATCCTTGTACAGTACAGAGGGATGCATTGGTGAGTTTCCCTAAAAGTTACTTCATCCCAAATCATTGGATTCAATCTACGAGTTAGTTTTGCTTTGTTTTTGCCTTACGAATGGTGGCTATCCATTTTGGCTAAAGTTTAAGGGAACTTTTTTTTATTAATCACGAAGCCAACCCACGGACGGGTCTTTCTCTTTTAGACACTCTAAAGCATTCAACATTAAAAGTGCTTTGGTGTTTTTAGTCGTAAAGTGAGTTAAATTCGAATTCTATATTAGTGAAGAGACCTTTGTTTCGATCGATTCAATTTGCCCTCATTTTTGGCTGGGATGATGTTTCTTCAATAATTGTACAAAAATTAAAGTTGTTACCTTTTTGTGTAAATAAAAAATCAAAACAAAAATCCAACCTTAAAATTGGAGGAGAGTTTAAAATTTATTGGTGCCATGGACGTTTTATGAATTAAAGAGCTCCAATGTTTAAAACTTTTCAATCAATTAAATCACGAAGACCAAAAGTCAATGCTCGGTCGACTAGTTCAATAAAAGCTGATGTAGAAGATTCAGAAGGTACAATTTTCGGAGCTCAACTATTTTCAATCAACATCAAGGAAACCAACACACTGATCAATTTATAGTCTGAAATGATGATGAGGTCTTCAAATTTTAAAGATATAAATTTTTGTTAAAATAAGACTGGAAATGAACTGTTTAATACTTAATCTCTTATTCAAAATTAACGATTGATTGTTTCCTTATTTTAGGATTACGTTTATTTCACAACAATAAATGTCTGCTCACAATCAATTCTTATTCTAGAATGCCGCCCATCAGCCGTCACTTCTTCTGGCATGCCTTGAAGTTGGATGCCGTTGTCAATTATATATTCTAATAGATGATAGATGGCGCTCATATTTAAAGAAAGGGTTTACAACTAAGGGTTTACAACTCGGCCAACCTGACATTTGGTCGGCCTCGAACAAAATAACAAACTTTACAATAACTTATCACTTAATAAAAATCCAAACGGAAATATCACATGGCTTGTACGTAACCTAACTTACACTTAATCTAGGTGGCGAGTGTCGCTCCGACCCTTAATGTCTACAGCCCTTTAGTTCGTCTTTGTTCTCTTTTGGGAGCCATTTCCGCATTCTATTGGCTTCAACAACGCCGTCATACGGTAGCTGAGTCAACTGGCAATTTTCGACATCCCGCAAAACATATCTGTCATTTCCAAGAACCTTGTAAACAACATATGGACCGCGATATTTTGGTAAAAACTTCTTATTTGTTCCCACTGTAGTGTCAACATTCAGCATAACAACAAAGTCACCAATTTGATAACGTTCGGCTTTCTTGCTGTGCCTATGAAAATAACTTGAACTATATTCCTGAGAACTAACAATTTCTGCTGCCGCATCCGCTCGGATCTGCGACAGATCACGAGTCTCTGAAGTCAATTTGTCTTCTAAATATTCCGTTATTTCGTCTATTAATTCTCCCCGCTGCTCGACACCGAACAACAGCATGCTGGGGGAATTCTTCGTAGTATTGTGAATAGAATTATTGATCGCATATTCTACCTGAAGCAACTTACACGACCAATTCGCATGATTTACCGGTTCGCTCAATTTTCCTAACATAGCTTTAATCACCCGGTTGATCCTTTCCACTTGCCCATTGGCCTGGGGCGAGGCCACGGCCACCTTCACGTGTCCTACATTTCGTGTTAGTAAAAAGTCTTTAAACTCAAAAGAGGAGAAACACGAACCTCTATCTGTGACAATTCGCCTTGGTCGACTGTAATACTGAAAGTATTTTTCTAGAGCACCTATCACCTCTTTAGTGCTTGTAGATTTCGTCGGATAAAGCTTAACAAATTTCGTAAATGCGTCCACTACAACTAGAATATGTTTTCTCTTTGAACTTATTGACGGCAGCGGACCAAAATGGTCCACATGAAGCGTGTCGAAAGGCATAGGTTTCTTGGGTATATTATACAAATTTCTTACACTCGCTCGCACAGGCGCAGCATACATGAGGCACTTAAGACAATTCTGAATAAACTTTTCAATTTTTATACGCATGTCAGGAAACCAGTAATGAGTAATGACTTTGTCGTAGCATTTATCGACTGCCTGATGGCCTAACTTTTCATGGACCAATCGTATAACATTATCTTCCATTTCCTTAGGAACATACAATACTTTTTGTCCATTTCCCTTTCTTACTTTAAACACCAGTCCATCCATTAACTCAAAGTCTTTGACTTCCGCAATTTCCATACGATCCCGCAAACTTTTGATTGTCTCGTCCCGCCCTTGGGCAACCTGAATCTGAAAATCGATGTCATCAACATCCCAAACTGAAGCTATCTGACATCTACTTAAGGCGTCCACGTGTCCCATCGATATACCACCGCGGTGCTGAATCTTATAGTTATAATTTTCGAGCTCTAACGCCCACCGGGCAATCCGCGGGTTGACTTGTTTCTTTTCTAACGTCATCGTCAGTGAACTACAATCCGTCACAATCTTGAAAGGTATTCCTTCTAGATATACTCGAAACCGTCTCAAGGCATAAATGATGGCAAGCGTCTCTAGCTCAAAACTATGATATCTGGCTTCAGCGGCAGAGGTAGTTTTCGAAAAGTATGATATCGGGTGAAATTTCCCATCGTCTTGTCTTTGAAGGAGGACGGCCCCGAACCCAATCGAACTAGCGTCACAATGTAACTCTGTTTCTCTTACAGGGTTATAAATAGCAAGGATAGGCGCTTCAACCAGTCTGGATTTCAACTCATTAAAAGCATCAAGACATTGTTTATCAAAATCAAAATCGGCATTTCTCTTTAACAAATTTTGCAACGGCTTTGCAATTCGAGAGAACGACGGTACAAATCGTCTAAAGTAAGAAAATAACCCAATGCAAGAATGCAATTGTTTCTGGTTAGTCGGCAACGGATATTTTTTTATAGCCGCGACATGAGAGTCGCTCGGAGCAATTCCGCGTGACGAAACAGCGTAACCTAAGTACTCTATTTCAGTATGGCAAAATTTACATTTAGAAAGATTTAGTTTAAGATTTCGTTGTGTGATACGTCGTAGTACGGATTCTAATAATGACAAGTGTTCGTCAAGGTCGGCAGTAGCAATCAATAAATCGTCTATATATACAACTATTTTGCCTAAATCAATCAAGTCCCGAAAAATGATATACACATACCGCTGAAATACAGCTGGGGCATTCTTTAGCCCAAACGGCATTTTCAAAAACTCCCACATTCCGTTTGGCGTCACAAAGGCAGTGAGAGGAATAGATTTCTCAGAAACCCGTACCTGATGGAACCCACTTTTCAAATCTAGAAGTGTGAAATACTTTTTTCCTTCGAGGTATTCTACACAATCCTCTATAAGCGGAAGAGGCTGATTGTCTCGAATCGTCTTCTTGTTAAGGGCACGATAATCGATGCACATTCGAATTTCCCCGTTTTTCTTCTTTACTAACACAATTGCGGAAGCATACGGCGAATTGCTTGGTCTAATAATTCCATCTTTTTCTAACTGATTTATTATTGTTTGAACCTTAGTTCGTTCGAAATACGAAAGTCGTCGTGGTGCACAACGAAACGGAACGTCATCGGCATTTAAATGAATCTTCATTTCGTAATCTAAAGGTTCGACCTCTACATCTTTTGGGGCAACATAAGAATCTAGAATTAAGTCATTTAATTTGGCACAGCAAGATTTACCTAGCCTATGGTTAATATTCAATTCGACCTCGCTGGGAACAACTTCAACATTAAATATGTCCGGTACTGAGGACATGCAATCGGCCTCAGTTGACTCAGCTTCTAAAATCACTTTACGCTTATTATTGTCGGCATTTAATTTAACATCTCTTAAAAGGCCATATCTATTAAGAATCAAACAAAATTCATTTGGCAACGTACGGAATTCAATATTTTTATTTAAAGATAGTAATTTCTCCTTACAATATTTAAACTTAATTTTGGTTAAATGAATGTTAAATAAACGTAGAAAATTTCGTCCCAGAATTACCGGCATGGACATTGCTTCGTCAGGCAAAATAAAAATTTTAATTTTCTCCACTTTATTTTCAAAGTTAATTAAACACCATATCTCTCCCAATATAGTTAAATTTCCTCCGCCTATACCGCGATATGAAGGTTTCGGCATTTTTAAGTTTATCGGCAGTTCGCTCGGCACACACGATGTTTTTATAAAATTAACAGGGCTACCCGTATCAAAAAGAGAAAGAAACTCGGTAAATTCCGTACTTTTTGCCAAATCAATTCCAAAAGCAACACTCACCTTATTAACAGCACTGAATACTTTGTTGTCTTCTTCATCGTTCTCATCTGAGAAGTCATCTGAAACGGCGGCAACTTCTTTTACAGCATTTGTGGTGGCAACACGGGTCAGAATTTTCTTCGGGTTCGGGCACGAACGATGGTCATGTCCCATCTTCCAGCAGCGGAAACATGAACCATTCTGGCGTAACTGGTACGGGCAATGCGGCTTAATATGTCCCGTTTGTGAACAATTGTAACACAGCACATCACTTTTTACGACATTGGTTTTCGTCGACCCAGCAGGTTTTATTGGCGCAGCATTGGTGGTTTGTCTGGCAGTACCTGCCATAACTGGATTGAGGTACTTCTGCTGATACCGATTTATTAGTTTTTTTAGGTCTTCGATAGTGCGAGCAGCCAACAGCAAGTTCACGTTGGGGATATCACTTCCCATACCATCTATGATGAAATCGATGACTTCTGTTTCACCTATGTCGGATCGCTTTGCGATCGCCTGCATATTCAACACATAGCAATGCAGTGACTCTTCCCGCTTCTTCCATCGTCGTTGACTCAGCATTCTGTACACGTCTCGGCGGGAAACGGCAATGTCGAACTCATTAATGAGTTCCGCTTTTAACGCATCATAATTAAGGGCGGCAGTTGACTGAAGAAACACCCGAGCAGTGCCCGTGAGTGACCGCCGCAGACTTAATAATTTGAAACGGTCGTCTGCATTCACTGAGGACATGATTTCCTCGAAGTCCCGTAAGAAATGTCGGACGGAATGTCCCAAATCGTCACCGGAAAATTTCGAGACAGCGTGCTCGATGTCCCCATAGTCACTTCTCTGCACTTTGCATGTAGCGGCATCACCTTCCAACTCTCTGATCTGTCTACGCAGTTTCGATATTTCAAATTGCTTTCGCAGTCTGACAAGTTCCTCATCCAGGGCGGCATCATCGTCATTGGCGGCATTTCTGGCATTAACGGCATTAGCAGCACTAACGGCACTAGCGGCATTAACGGCATTGGCGTCGTCAAGAACTGTATTGATGGCGGCAGCGGCACTGTTAGTGGACGGATTTTCGTCGTCACTTTCTACAGAACTATTGTCGTCATTCCCCAACTCGCTCATCTTAAGTCTCTTAAGTTGTGCAGTGGAGGCCGTTTCAGGGAATTCCACACCGGCTTCCCTGAGACTTTCCATCAGCATTTGCCTGGTAACTCGTGGCATTCGAATTTAATATCGAGAAAATGTGATCGGCAGAACAACACTTATTTGTACTCCTTTTTTTTTTTTTTTTTTTCTCAGTTCAACCCCACACCTGAGTTTTAATACTTAATCTCTTATTCAAATTAACGATTGATTGTTTCCTTATTTTAGGATTACGTTTATTTCACAACAATAAATGTCTGCTCACAATCAATTCTTATTCTAGAATGCCGCCCATCAGCCGTCACTTCTTCTGGCATGCCTTGAAGTTGGATGCCGTTGTCAATTATATATTCTAATAGATGATAGATGGCGCTCATATTTAAAGAAAGGGTTTACAACTAAGGGTTTACAACTGAAAAATTAAACCCTGTTTGTCTTTGTCACGTCATAACTTGAGCACGACTTAACCGACCTCAGTCATCTTTTTTTTGTTTTTGCTTAAATTTTCTAATACCTTGTTGAAGGTTCTCAAGGAAAGAAAATTGAATAATTTCGGAAAATTAAACGACGTTTATAAACTTCGCTCGTTCGATGAATGTGAATTTAGAACACAGCTGTTTTTTTTTTGTAACAAAAGAATTGTATATGATTTTTTTAAGAATTGGCAAATGTCTGCTGCATTGGCACTCATCGCGTTTGAAAGTTCTCATGCTGCAACTGTCGTTTAACAGCTTCATAAACAAATAGGACAAATTGAGCTGATCTATTTGTTAAATATTATTTGTACGACCAAGCTTCAATTTTTTGTCTTTTTTAGGGTGCCATACCTCGAAAGGAAAAAAACGGAACACTTTTGGGATCACTTTGTTGTCCGTCCGACTGTTTGTCATTACCCTCTTTCTCAGGAACGCATTATACCTCCGGAAGCTGGAATTTATATCCATCACTCAGGTCTACTGTCCCTTAGAGCTGTGAGAAATCAAGCTTCCAAGCCAACGCAATCAAAAAATACAGCCGTTTATGCCGCAAAAACCTACGGGGTACTGCCTCGAATCTTGAAAATTGGTGCAATTCATCGTCTTATATCACAGATAAAAGAAAAATTGCGGAAACCATTAATTTTGAGTTACATCATAGAATAAAAATATTTTTAATAATTTTTAACATTTTACAGGTATTATAGACCTGAGTATTTACTTTAAATTACAGTTTAATACCTCTACGCGTTAATAAGAAAAGGGGTATTGAAAAGTTTAATTGAATTGAAAAAATGTTCGCAATTTTTCTTTTATCTATGCTATAAGACGTTGATTCATACCAAATTTCAATTTGATATAAATTCCAGCTTGACTCATTCACGCGTTCCTATAAAAAAGGGTTTTGACATACGGACGGACGGACAGCAAAGTGATCCTATAAGGGTTACGTTTTTTTCTTTCAAGGTACGGAGCCCTAAAAATCATATACACATTTTATATAGTTTTATTTATTAAAAAAAGATTATTATTAATTTTAATAAACTATGCAGTAAGAGTCTAACATGTACTTTTTTTCATATGAAAATTGAAAAATATGAAAAAAAAGTGATATTTGACATTTGACACACATAATAGAAGTGAGCTTCTTGCAGTTCGTTTGGGCACCAAGTTTCGGTTTCATTTGCGGTGTCGTATCTTCATTTTGGTTGAGACTTGGTCTACCTCTTTTATTTTAGGCTATTACTCCATATTTGCACATTGCTTCAGCTTACTCTGTCCTTAATTCGGGTAGTTTCAATAAGTTCTTGGGATTTGTACCCTTCTTCTTTAGCGAAACTTTTTTGTATAAGATCCAACTATTTATGAAGGTCATATCTAACAAATGGTGTAGCAGTCTGTTGGTCCATTTTTTGGATTTCATCCGTATCCTGTATCGTCCCAAAAAACTGCCCATTGTATCCACACCTCCCATATGAGCATTGTACTCATGTAGTGCTTTGGAGCACAATATATGTAGATACGCTCTTATTTTGCTTTTTGTCATATCGATTGACAGTATCTATTGATTCTGCACCCACATATATGCTTACTATTATTCGAGCTCGTAGCGACGATTTCGACACCTTCAAATGAAGTAATGTTCTCTCCATACTAACCTCTTGAAACATGTGCTTTGAGTATTTATTTCTTTTCAGGTAACTTGCATGTTTTTTCTAACCTGTTTCTCTGAACTGTACCCAAGCAATAAATGCATTCCTTACGTGGATAGTCCAAAAGTGGCAAATTTGTATACGAATTGTCAAAATAAACAATAACATTTACATTCCTGGGTAAGGGCCGAAGCAAACGCACCACTGTATTTGACACAGATCCTGGATCCTGGAGAAGATTTTGAAAGAATACGAATAGCCCATGAGACAACAATCATAATACATGCAATTTGAAGCCCCATTTGTGCGGCTTATTTGGTAAGAACTGCATTATAAAATGCCAGACTTTCGTTCTGTTCGTGCAGGAGATGCTCGAAAGGAACCATCAAAGAGCGCTGATTTATGTGGTCTACTACAGTTCGTATTTTTTTGTAATCGGTCGCGTTTAGCATGCTCAGGATGTAAGTGGTTATCTTTATCATTGAAATGAAGTATTTGGCGAATTTTTTTCAGATCGGTTCACGGTCATAGTGTAAGCTATCAGATGAAAACGAACTTTGGAAGCCCAATAAGATCTCATATATGGATAATGATATGCTGAAGCATATATCAAGATAACAAGATATTTTCGTAGCTCCAGTAATGTGATCGGATCGGAGAAATTGAGATTTTTTTTGAATAGCATATTTATTAGATTCTGCAACGATTGTCCCCAGAAAAATCGGTTCGAAAATACACAAAAAAATTGGTGTGGTATGGTGTGAATTAATTCCGGACATTTTGAGGATACTCGGTAACTCCTTGAAATGCGAAAGCTTGATCATCCAAGGTCATATTCTTCTTTTTCCATAATAAATTGCGCACATAGGGGAAGTTGAAAGAATTTGGCTGGTTTCCAGGGAAGTTTTCGAGTAACAGTGGATGGGGGTCACGTGTCATATTATCATTGACTTCTAATCGTCTTTCGGTTTTTTCGTGCCTTTGTTGTTGTTCTTCTTCTTCCTGTTTGAGCTCTTGTTGCAACTCCAATACATTGTCATAGACTAGACTACTATCGTCCACCTCACTATCATCCTCCGAAATCTCTCTTTTTTCTAGCTTCCACAAGAGACTTGAGATCTGCATGTCATCCATAATTAAATTTTAGAGACCTTAAAGCATGTTTGATTGGTTGCTTGGTTAGTTAGGGTGAGTTATGTTAGCTCTTCACTTAGGCCTCTGATTGGGCCCGTTGTGTTCTCCTTCTTCCTGTGTGGAGAAGATTTTTGGTTAAAGTGGGAGAGTTGTAGTGGAAAGAAGGTGGGTGATGTCAGAGGGATTACTATAGATTGCCTGGATTTGTATGGTCGGGAAATTGTTTTGTTCGTTTTGCGAACTTCATGATCCCACCGATTCCAATTTCTTTGAGATGCTGACCCCAGAATTTTGTATCACAGTCTCGCACTTCCTGGGCAGTGCAAGAGGAAGTACTCCAGATCTTCCTTTTCCTCTTTGCAGCTGAGCATCTGCTAGTCCGAGTCTATCTAAGTGGAGGTTAAGGTTATTGTGCCCTGTTACCAGTCCCACCATTAGCCTTAGATTCCGTTCGCTGGAGTTCAGAGCTCGCTTTGCTACCTTGTTAGTCGGTTTTCCTATCATCGATTTTTCTGTTTTGCACGTTGTAAGGTTGCAACAGTGATTTTAAAATTCCTTTGTTGCCCATTCGTTAAAAGCTCTTTTAATAGCTGTCAGTTGGACGCCTATTTCCTTTACAGGGTTTTGGTGGACATTTCCTGCTCCTTTCCTAGCCAGGTAATCAGCTTTTTCATTTCCTGTTATACCTTCGTGTCCCGGCACACAAGTTAGACTGACGTCAATCACTGTGGCTAGTTTCTTAAGTTTGTGTTTGCACTTCCTTACTAGTGTCGCTACTGATAGAGGGTTTGTAATGCTTTGATAGCTGCAGTACTATCGGAGCAGATGAGTATTTGCTTCTCCAGTGTGTTGAGGTCGGTGAGCTTTTCTACTCCAGTTAGTATTGCGAAAACTTCTGCTTGCAACACCGTGACGAATGGTTCAAGATGATTTGAGATTTCTATCGGTGGGTTCGAACAGTAGATTCCTGCCGCTGATTCAGATGATATGTGATTACTACTTGGTCTCTTATCGTGTTTCCGTTCGCCCAATAAGCTTTGGTTGGAAAAATTGTCTTAAAGTAGTTTTTGAAGGCGAATGTTTTCTCATCTAGGTCGCTTTATCGATCTATAAGTATTGTCATCGCCCTTACAGTGTTCACAATTTTCCCATGCTCGGTGTATTTCCTATCAACAAAGTAAGCCAGTGTTATGGCTATGCTAGGCTTTTCACTCCAGTTGTACTGGTGTTATGCTTAGAACTGCTTCGATAGCTGCCTTCGGCACAGAGTTTTGCCCCTGTTGTTCCCCGGCATGCCAAACGTTGCACTTTGGTGAGCCTGTCGACTTTATATTTTTTATCTATCGTATTCTACCATACTTTAATGCCGTAAAGAAGGGTTAGTTTCGTTACACACGTGTATACCCAGTGGACTTGTTTTGGTTTCAGTCCCCAGGACTTCCTGCATATCAAATATGTCCTCTTGGCTTTCGTAGTACGTTCCTACAGGTTTTTCCTCCAGATGAGTTTCTTATGGATTATCAATCCCAAGTACTTCACGCTGTCTTTCATTTCAAGTTTAGTTACTCCAATCTTAGGGATGTAGAAGTCACTCATTTTGGTCTCTTTTGCTAAGAGGACCGAAACCGTTTTACTAGGGTTAACATTCATTAAGTTTTCAATCTGTTTTCCTTGAACTGGGATTTCTAATAGGACTGCCGGTTGAAAATGTCGTTTTCAAAAATCAATGCTTTATTGAGGAAAAATAGATATAAATTCAATATTCAAAGTATTGCCCATTGCTAGCCACACATTTTTCCCATATTTCTGGCAATTCATGGATACACGTTCTGAAAAATTCGATCGGTTTGGCCGCAATCCACGAATCGATCCATTTTTTTAACATCATCGAAATGACGGAAGTGCTGGTCAGCCAGGCCATGTTGCATCGATCGGAACAGATAGTAATCGGATGGCGCAAGGTCTGGACTATACGGCGGGTGGGGTAGGACATCCCATTTGAGCGTTTCAAGGTAAGTTTTGATGACATTTGACGGCCGTCGATGTTGACGCATGTCCGGGGTATCCGTACGTTGCCCGACGTTTTGGATTATCGTAATGTACCCATTTTTCATCGCAAGTCACGATTCGATGCAAAAAAGACTTCTTTTTGTGGCGTACAAGCAGCATTTCGGACATGCAAAATCGGCGTTCGACGTCTCGTGGCTTCAATTCATACGGCACCCAATGTCCTACCTTTCGCATCATTCCCATTGCTTTCAAACGATCGGAAATGGTTTGCTGAGCGACGCCAAGTGATTTTGCAAGTTCTTCTTGCGTTTGTGACGGATCTTGATCGAGCAATGCCTCCAATTCATGGTCTTCAAACTTTTTCACCTGGCCGGGGCGTTCTTTGTCTTCGGTGTCGAAATCACCATCTTTGAACCGCTAAAAACAATCGCTGACACATTCTAACGTCTATAGTATAGCCCGGATAAGCTTCGGTAAGCAATTGATGCGCTTCGGTTGCTTTTTTCTTTAAATGAAAGAAGCATATTAAAACTTCCCGCAAATGTTGTTTTGATGGCACGAATGTTGACATTTTACGGCTTTACAAAAACTTGTGTGTTTTCACTAATGACCAATAACCTAGACTGCAATAATAAGACAATGACATGTAATAGATATGAAGTTGTCTGCAATAACGACATTTTCAACCGGTAGTCCTATTAGGTCGTCTGCATATGCTCCGCATTTGGCGCATGTTTCTTCTGGTTTTTTAAGGAGCTTATCCATCACAAGTACCCACAAAAGAAGTGGTATAATTTCTCCTTGTGGTGTCCCTTCTACGACTTTACCGTTCCTTGTTTCGTCTCCGATGGAGGCTGTGATGATGCGGTTCGATTGCATATGTTCCAACCAATTCTGGATTTGTGTCTCGTTACTGTAGGTCGAAAGGGCGTCTACCATATTCGTTATTTTGATATTCTTAAACGTCCCTTCTGACTCTTTATATTCAAAGGCATCCTCAGTTTTTTTTAAACTACATTCTGTAGATTTGCCTTTGGGATATGCGTGCTGGTTCTTGCTTAACCCTTAAGAGGATCTTCTAAATTACCAAAGCATTTCAGTAGATGACCGTGCAGAAAACTTGTGAGGGTCTCAATTAAGGATTCGATGCACTTCGATATGGGTCACAGCCAAAATTCTGCTTCATGTTAAATGTTCTTGTATTTCGAATTGCAATCCACTTTCTATGGAGTGAATTCGCTTCTATCTAACCTTATTTAAACTTTCTAAGAATTACTCTAAATAATGCGCTCAACAAAATCCAAAAGTACTCGTGTGCATCTTGTTCATATTAAATTGAATTGAATCTCAGGCTGAGAGGACATGAATCCTCTTGCATACGAATATGCTATTCAAACTTAAATATGGTCTGTGATTTGCAAAAAAAAAAATATTTTGGCAACTCTCATCTTGGAATTGAGTCAATAAAACTGTAGCCCAGCTATGCATCTACCATAATTGGAACAACACAGGCTTATCGTTATTGAAGTATTGAAGTGTTGCCTGCCAAAATGATGCTTAGTCCTTTCGCTTTAAACCGAGCAAGGCAATTTAATTAAATTTCATTACACACTCGATCGATAGACGATGTGCAACCAATCAACACACTGCTGCCCCCATCTACAAGCATGTGCCGACAAATGCATCCACATCCTTATACTATATGCTGTTGCCCATTTGGCACATTGTGAAAGAGATTACCCCAGCATAATTATTCCCATTCTAGTGCTTTGCCAGTTTCATTACTATTATATTGGATGCAACACAACTACGATGGCTCTGGCTCCTGATGTGCATCCTCATATTCATTATGCACACACACACACATCCGTATTGATGCATAAAAAAAATTCTATCATCACACCAATTTCGGAAAGATAATGTAACCGATGCACAAAAACCAAAAAAAAAAATAAAGCCATAAATGTTTGGAATAGCTGGAGTATTGGGAATGTGGATAATGTCCTGGTGTTTGGTCTGCACTGGAGTAAACTTAAACTAGAAATGGCATATGCCACCCAGTGGTGCCATTAGATTTAATGTGACTTAAAGCGAGCACAACAGATAATGCAGCGTGCCACCGTATGGCATCATCAACACCATATCGCTTTTGTTGGTCCTCTAAATGATTCAAAATAATTATTTTTGTGGAATTATCACAATTTATACAGTTGAATTTTTGTCGTTGTCATGATTTTTTATCGCATCAATTGCGATATCGGTCATCGCACGGGTTCACTGGCAATGAGATACTTTGAGGTATTTTACTTCACTTTAAGTACACTAAAAATGTGTGAAGCAGCAAGGGTTTTCAAAACATTAAGTATTACGACCGAAAGACTTAAATGCTAAAGCCGAAAATTAAGGTCTTTCGTTTTCGACGGTACTATGTAATTCATACCGCCTTCTTTTTCAAAAACCCGACAGAGTGGGAGCGAATTTTGTATGTGATTTCTCCATAATGAGTGATTTAAGTTGCTCTAACCGATTATTAAGCCGCATCTCAATTTTTTCCAACACATCACCTATTGAAGTTGCACTTGCTGAAGGTGAATTTTGGTGAATGGTGGTTGTTTTGGCGTTGGATTTGACAGTAGATCTTAGTTCCCGCGAGGTTTGTTGGCCGGACATTATGGGCGGTAAAGTGTACGATATAAAGTACACTTTATAACTTAATAAAAAATAATGCTCCACTACATGAACAAGCAATTAAGAAGCTATTTGTACAATTAAGAGAATTTTGCCACAAAAAAAAACCGTCTCTATTTTGATAACTTCATTTGTTGACGTTTCGAACTAGAAATTGCTTCCGAAATTTATTCAGAAAATTAAAAATACCAGTTTATTCATCTTAACCTGTTTTGTCCTCTTCAAAGTGATCTCTATCGAGTGCAACACACTTATTCCAGCGCTTGATCCAATCCTCGAAACATTTTTTAAAATTCGGTTTTCGGTATGTCTATCAGTGCTTCCTGCGATTCCCCCTAATGAACATAAACTCGATTGAACAGAAAGAAGTCACTGGGAACCAAATCAAGTGAATTCGGTGGCTGTTGGATGGTATTTGTTGCATTTCTAGTCGGTGCGTTATCATGGTGCAAAATCCACGAGTTTTCTGTTCATAATTCTGGTCTCTTTCGGCGAATTTCTTCACGCAAACGTCTCTTAACGCCCAAATAATACTCTTTGTTTATTGTCTGGCCTTCTGGCAAATATTCATTTGTAATCAATGAAAACCGTGAGCATTGCCTTCTTTTTTGACTGAAAACGACGTGTTTTTTTTTTGGTTATTAATACAATCAATCCATATGCGTGTACTTTTAAATCATTAAGTGTTTAACAAAGGTTTCTGGGGCACGCCTCTATTAAACATGGACTTATAAAGGAGAAAATGCAACTAAAGTAGGTTAGAAGGTCAATGGTATAAGACCTTATGTCGAAGAAAGACGTACCAATTTCTTAAAAAAAGAAAGAAGCCAATATTCCAAACCCAAGTTTGTCAAAGCGACGTTAATGGGGGCTCTCTTCCGTCAAAGTCAGGAGGATGGAAAACAGAGAGATATATTGGCCTCGTTTCCACTTAAGAAGGGAAGATGTGAAGTCTGCAGCATGAAAAATAAACAGTCAAAGCCTCATGCAAAATGCTCGCATAGTAATATGTTTTTTTGTTTTTTGTTTTTAATGACAAAAAGAACTGTTTTTTTAAATTCCAAGTCGTCGGTAAGTTAGTAGATAAGTGTTGATAATAAGTACAAAAAGTTTCTCAGTTTGTAGAAAACAGACTTTTTGGTACACAAAGTTCCTGACCGCATCAAAAAGTCTAGGTTTTGGAAAGTGTAAAAAGAACCCTAATAAAAATCCAAAAATGATTCTTTTAAAAGATTTGTTAAAAATTATATTTTTTTATTACTTCTGGTAGCCGTAAACCGATTATCACTTAACTTATAAAGTCGTTTAGGGACCCAATACTTTTCATTTTATTTGTAAATAGTATTTTATCAGTCCTTAAAAAATAGTAGCGTAGCCTTGGTCGTAAGCCAAATTGACGTACAACATCTAGTATGCAAAAAGAATTTGAGGCATGTTGATATTTAAATGGTCTTATCCTGAATGTAGTCAAAATACATCAAAAATAATGCTTATAAAACCGCCTCCCATAATAACATAAAAAAACTATATAAATTTTTAATAGTGTACTAAGATTGGCAAAATTTAATAGTACAAGTTTAGAAGAAATCAATATATTGATGAACTGAGGAATGAGTTGCAAGGAGCCTTATTTTTAACCGATATTGATTTTTTGACCGATATTTTTTTTTTGGTCGAGTTAAGTCTGTTCTATGCTATCGGGTACTGGATTGGTTAAAGGCTCTTGATACTAGAGTAGTTGAACTATCACACTTATGTTACAGATATATGGAAAACGCCATATACCACGAAAATTGAAGAGGATTGGACTGCCAAATCTCTTAACATCTACAAAATACCAACAAAACAAGTTCTAAGCACGAGCCCTCCTATTAAAAAGCGGACAATACTTACCGCGAGTCGGACTCGCACAACGAAGGTTCTGTACAGACTTGTATGTGCATATGTTAATAGTACATACATCATGAAAATCGAGTCTCGAGAGTTTTCCCGCTTTTGTTTGTATTTAATACCCCATAGATTGATTCCCATGCGAGCATCAAAATTTGCGGCAAAAAGCATTCGTAAGCATTTGGTATTTATTTGTGCCGCCAATCCTGACAAAAAAATGTGGTGATAGACAGACATACAATAATGTGATCTGATAATGGTCCCGTTTTTCTTTTTGAGGAATGGAAACTTAAAAATTAACTGCATACAAATGGAATCTCTCTTTAGCTAAATAAATAATATAGATTTAATTGCTTTACGAATTCACGTAAAAAGAGCTCCGTAAGACCTTGAGGATAAATAATAAAATTCAGCAGGGCCTCAAAATTCAATAAAATTAGAACAAAATTCTTTCGCTGAAAATTTGTTGATTCAATGATACATAGAAGCAAAATCTTAGTGATACAAATTGGGGCATTAGGGCAGTGTGAGCAATTTATGAGCAATATTTATAAGAAATAGCATCTTACGCGTCATCCTCATTTGTGCCTCGTATTCTCTTTAGAATACATGGTTATGGTTGTAAGGAAGAATGGTTAACCCCTGCCTTTCAATTAGATCAATTGGTAGGTCACAGGTTCGAACCTCAGTGTATGTCCTGTAATCTGTTATATTTTCGAATTTAATCCAGTCACTATTAGCACAACCGAAGGGTGTACTTGCGTCTGAATTACTGATCATGATGTAATGATTAATTTATCGGCTTGTAATTCTCAAAATAATAGTTTGGATCAATTGTGAAACACAGACAGCATGGACTCCACCCAAAATATATCTAAGTTTCAAACCACCAAACAAATTTTCAGTTCCACTCCTCATCCTGCTGTTCCCTCAGTTCAAAATGCAACATAAGAGCAGTCCGAAAATGCGAGCTAGCAAATTGTAGAATTAAGAATGCATGCCAAGAAAATTCTTGAGGTATATGTTATAGTCCGGGTGGGTGATTTTATTTGTTTTCAGGTGTACTGCCCTACATTTATTCCTAACATGTTTACATCTATTTGATGGAATGCAAAATTTCGTCAGATGGTCGTGAAATCATCATCAATTATAATCCCCGATAAAATGCAATTAACCCGTTCCGAAGATATAATTAACAACGGCCTATTTTTAAGATGCTGATTCACCGCAATCAAAAAGCTGCGTCTGAAAAACTACACATTAGATTGTTTGAGTCCCTCTTTTATTCTTGTGTGCCGCCAGTGTTAAGGGCTTGTTTTTACCGTGCTGTCTCTATGATGTTGAGATTTATCTGCTCAGCAAACTTGCCATATGAGCTCGTGCTATACTAAATTAAAAATGACCCAAAGTATTTTTCTCTCAAAGCTTTGTTAAGGTTCACATTTCTGCACCCGACAGCTCAAAGAAACATTGGTCAATAAAAGATGATTTTCGTTCCGAGCTGAAGTTCCAGTCGTCGGACATACTTTCAATCAACCAAACTTTGGATACAATTTGGCGTATGCAACGGGCTAAGGCATCACCAGCTGATTTAATGAATCATCTCCAGCAAAGCTATTGAAGGGCTTGTTCGGTTGCATTCTTACGACGTTGAATCTCTTCATGATCATTTGCAAGATTCTTGGAGTTCGGAGATCCCCTTTCGTATTCTGGCAGTAAATTAAAAGTGGGCCGAATCGTTGTTGGCTTAGTCTTCTCAGTTTTTTTGGAATTGGCTTTGGCCACTAAATCACATTTAAAAGTGCGCTTGTATGAACCCACTGGAATTATAAGCCGTTTCCGACGAGGGGTACATTGGACTTGCCGGTTTCCTTACGTTTTCGGTGATACATAATTCTGAGGATAACTTGTGATACAGAGCGGGGAGAAGAATTGGTTTGAAACTAAGATGTAATGATATTGGTTTCAATTACTTTATGGTTCGAATCCGAATATATTTGGACAATTTGATATTGACTTATTTACATTGACTTAATTCGCAGTATTTTTTCTACACAAACATTTTTCTGGTTCTTCACCATGTTGTAAGTGTTATACTTTCGCAATAGCAAATAATTTACACAAATCTTTATTTTGACGAAATTAACTTAAAATTCCAGCGCGACAAGTCGGTATAGTGATCGACATCCAATAAGACTAATAGCGCATGTCGGTCAATCTTATGATACCACCGCTATCTTAATTTTAAATGGCCAAAGTTCAATGCTTGTTCGGACCTTGGACTCGTCAAAAATCGAATTGAAACAAAGTCTCTCTATCTGAAGTTAGAGGATAGTCCATAACAGTAACTAAAACTATACCTTTTTCTAAATAATAAGAGAAATTAGCGCAAATTAATTAGCGTCACCATTTAAGGCAGCTTAAACAATTAGTAAGCTGATGCCAATGCCACGCAAACACCAAATTCAAATCAACACTTGTCCATCTGCCCAGTAAAGCCCATTTCCGCGCGCTCAAGTCTGCAATTTACATCAAATTACACAGGTAATCTGTACTGCCACCCCTCGAATATCTGCAATTTTCACCTTCGAATGCATAATCTGACCTCCGAGCCGCCCCGTCATCATCGCACGCAAAATTTTCTGCGAAACGTTGAAATTATACCGAAAGCGGATTTGTTATGCCGCCCAACTTGCCTGACAGGAACAGGAGCAAAAACGAGCTCTTATTTTCCGTTAAATTAATAATTTACATATCGATAAGCTCGAATTGAGTGTGTTGGTAGATGGGTTGTTGTTATTTTATGCCATTATTATGCGAGGACCCAGCATTCCATATGCACGACTGTAGATTGTGCAATATCACCATCATCGAAAGCAACGAGTACACTGCAGACCTAAAGTTATACAATAACTATTTAATCTCTGTTTTTATAATTCTATACATGGAGGCTTTAAGGACTTCTGCGATGACTTTTATAAGAATGTGGAAGACTCATGAGGATTATTGCCGTCTTGTCCAAATAATGCCAAAAGAAGTGCCACAAAATAATTAAAAAAACGTTTTTCATTCACAAGTTTGTAATTTTTAAAACTATTTTTTTAAGGGGGCCGTTCAGACTACAAGGAAATAGTCAAAAAAGCTATAGAACTTTTCATTGTGTTAGAATTGGGCGGTGTGGTGCTGGATTCGACTCGAATTTGTAATTTTGTGTTTTATTATTTATTTATACTTTTATTTATTTTCACTTTATTTCAAATAAAAAACTTGATATAGCTTGATATAGTGAAATACATCAAGTTTTCTAAATAACAATAATTTATTAGTTTATCTTTATAGCTTATTTTAGATGAGGAAAATTCAAAATATTTAAAAAACGAAATATTAAAAAGTAGAGAAAAAAATAAAAATAAATAGAAATTATTTTAAAAATATGATGTAGACAATTTAAACTAAATTCGAATTAAATACTGGGATTGAAAAAGAAACATTGAAAGAGAAAAGCCATTTTTTGATATTATTTAGAAATATTGTTTTCACTCTTATACTTTTAAACGCGTTTGAAATTGACACCGTCAGCGCGCTCTGATCAGAGCGCAAAGAGGCTTGTGACCGACGCGGCAAAAAAGGACGTATTGAGCAGTGGGAGATGTTAGCGGCTCAACATGAGCAGCTGGAAGAAGAGGAGGGATGTAGCAAGTTTTTAAAAATGCCTGACATTCTCCTGACTGCTGTATAAACATATCGACCTGAAATTTTGAGAGCATACTCAGACATTATTAAGTGTGTCAATTTATATAAAGATATAAACTGTGTTTTTAAAATGTTATTTTGTTACTTTGAGAATAGAATTATTAAAAGGATCATTACGTTACTCAAAAAATTAAAAATTAAAATTTTCAAAAATCATCGATTAAGCCTTTAATAAACCATACTAGAAAATAAAGGGTCCGCCATCTAACGTTTTTTTTCAACTAGTGCTTATTTCGTGAATGGTAACACTTAGCTCATGTCTGATTCGACAGATTATTAGTTTTTTCTCTCCGCTGAACGAATATGATTGTGTACACGCTTGAACAACGCTGGGAAATATTGCGACATTACTTTGAAAATCATGGTAATGTTGCAGAATGTGTGCGAAAATTGCGTACGGATTTTGGAAGAAGAGAAGCACCGTCAGCTCCGTATGTTCGTTATCTGGTGAAAAAAGTGAAAGAAACTGGCATCCTCATCGATAAACCAAAGCGTGAAAAGCCGAGAATATTGCTGCTTTGGCAGAAAGTGTGCGTGAAGCGCCATCAACATCAATTCACCGTCGTTCTCAACAATTGAACATTTCGGAGACATCATTGAGACGAATTTTGCATAAAGACCTTGGTATGACGTCAAACAAAGTCCAATTGGTTCAGGAGTTGAAGCCAACTGACCATCCAATGCGTTTTCGCTTCGCTAAGTGGTCCTGCGATCGACTTACAGAAGATGCCGATTTTGCCAAAAAAAAATCATCTTTTCAGATGAAGCTCATTTTGATCTTGGCGGGTATGTAAACAAGCAAAATTATCGCATTTGGGGCACAGAAAACCCGCACGCATACATTGAAAAGCCGATGCACACAAAACGAGTCACTGTTTTGTGCGGATTTTGGTCCAGAGGCATAATTGGGCCATTTTTCTTCGAAGATGAGCAAGGAGTGGCCGATCGTTATCGGGCCATGTTGAACGAATTTTAGTTCACAAAAATTGAAGAGAAGGATATTGGCAACATTTGGTTTCAACAGGACGGCGCTACGTGCCACACAGCCGAAGCTACACTCGATGTTTTGCGCCGAGCTGATGTCATTTGACCACCTCGAAGCTGCGATTTGACACCGTTGGACTATTATTTGTGGGGTGCCCTCAAAGATAAGTGTTACGCCGACAAGCCAGAGATAATATTCGTGATGCCATTGGGGAAATACAGCTGCACACAATCGATAATGTGCTTACAAATTGGACCGATCGCCAGCCGAGGCAGCCATTTGAATGAAATTATTTTCCATTATTAACCGGAAGGATTGTACTTTCAAATAAAAAAAGAAATTTGAGAAAATATTCAGCAGTTGTTTTTATAGCATTTTCAAAAAAAAAGTTGTTTGGCGGACCCTTTAGATGAATCCTCATATTAGCCCTAAAAAGCCCTATAATAAAGTTTACATCAGATACCCTATGTCTTATAATGGGGTATAGTAGGATGTAGTTTGAGCTTATTCTAAACATTACAATAATGCATAAAATAAGGCAGCAAAGGCTTATGTCTTATGACCAATGACATGGCCATGGTGAAATAAGGAATAATATAAGGTATACAGCATGTATTCAGGATTGTTCATAAACGATTTTAAGGCTTAGATTCAATTGCAAAAAGCCTTACTTATTGCTCACATTACTTGCTGGCTGGGTAATCAAGGCACACAACATAATTCAATATTTACATGTTTCTTCTTCTTTTTCAACCCTCTACTGATATATTGAAATGCTGAGACAATCATCTCTCAAATACACATCAAAGTTAAATAAAATGTTTTTTTTGGAAAATGTATTTGTAATTATTTTTTCAGATTGAAAAATCTGCCGCCTCGAAAGCAAAACACGTAAACATATATTAGATGTGACACTTCGTTTAATTGGGTTGAAACATTTTGACATTCGTTTCACAAGTTGCATACGTTCGTTCGTTACACAAGTTGTTAAATATTTTCTTTTTTTCTGATGGGAATTCAAACTTTAACATTATTTTGGATCAACGAAATGAATGTATACTTCAAAAATTGGTTTGGGTGCGAGTAGGCCTGGCCAAACATCCCATCTGAAGATAAAAAAAAATGTAGGTGCTATTTAATTTGCCACCACCATCAAATGTATTACAATAAAAAAAATATATTACGATTAACTTAAATTATTAGCCAGTCTTCTGTAGGCACATAGTGGCACACAGACATTTCTCTTATTGTGACAGCATCCAACTCTTCCTTCAGATAATATTTGTCAAATCAAGAGTTATACTACTGTGTCCAAAAAATAAGGTGACATATGAATTTAAACTGCGCGCGGATTTGGAAAGTTTTCTTTCTTTTTAGGTTGGTAGTACTGTCAGTGACATCTATGTGAAATTTCATGTCAAAATATATTCATAGTGTTTGAGATACGCGTCGTTTTGTGAGCTGCTAAAAGTGAGTTTTTCGTTTTTTGCGATGTCGAAATTTATTGAGCAAAGAATTTGCATTAAATTTTGTTTGCGGGATTAATTTTTTGCTGCGGATACGTTGAGGATGGTGCAGAAAGCCTTTGATGATGAGGCTATGTCTAAAAAAAATGTTAACAAGAGGTATAGTGATTTCCAAGCCAGCCGTGAACGTGTCGAAGACGATGAGCGTTCTGGGCGACCATCAATCTCAACCGATGAAGCTCACGTCCAATAAATCAAAGATTTGGTGTTGAAAAACCATCGATTAACGATTAGAGACCTTGCTGATGAAGTTGGCTTATCGAAAGGCTCAGTCAATACCATTTTGAAGGATGCTTTGGGCCTCAAGCGCGTCAAATCTCGACTGGTACCGAAAATATTGAATTTTTTTGGAAAAAAGGCGTCGCGTTGAAGTGTGTGAAACAATGCTTTCCGACTACCAGGATGCCATGAAACGCATTATAACTGGCGATGAGACTTGGATCTATGCTTACGACCCCGAAACAACCGATCAATCGAGCAAAAGGAGAGTCGAGACCAAAAAAACCGCGCCAAAGTCGCTCAAAAATCAAGGTCATGTTGACTGTTTTCTTCGATTATCGTGGTGTTGTGCTTTATGAATTCCTTCCAACCGGCCAAACAGTCAAAGAGGAATATTATTTGAACGTTATGCGTCGTTTGCGTAACGCTATCCGCCTAAAAAGGCCGAAATTGTGGAAAGACAATTCTTGGTTTTTACACCACGATAATGCACCATCCCATACCGCACTCGTAATTCGTGATCATTTCGCCAAAAACTCAACCCATATCGTTCCGCAACCACCGTATTCACCTGATCTGGCGCCGTGCGACTTCTGGCTGTTCAACAAGCTCAAAAGACCGCTCCGGGGACACCGTTTTGAGATTCAAGCCGCAGCGAAGCTCGGTCGCCAATCATAACTGAAACTGGATTGTATTTTGAATTAAAATTTCTCTGATTCGGTTGAACTTTGGAATTTCTTTGCAAACTTACCTTTCCTCAGAAAATTTTTCATTAAAATTTGTGCTGAGCTATTACTGAAACATCACCCACAAATAATTACTATTACTGGTGCTATTCTACAATATTAAAAATGTTTTGAAATGAGTAAAAGGGAAACTTGCTTTTTTTTTGCAGAATTTAAATAGTTATTTCGATATATACATTGTGAAAGACCTCTTATGCCAACTGCTTGTCAAACTTATTTTCGAAATTATTTTCATATTTACTATATTTCATAAAATTTGTTAGATTGCTTTCTTTAAAAGATATTTACCATTGCTCGGAATATTAAATTTTGATTATCTTTATGTCCTTTAAGAATGGGAAATGGGTATATAGTTTCTGTCGAGAGATTTCCGACGCCCCTTCCTTCCGAGCTGGGAACTAATCAGCCTAGAATCTTTTTCTTTCTTTTCTATATGGCTTTAAGAGGATCATACCATATTGAGTCCAGTTTTCTTTGGAAATTTTGATAGCTGTTTCCAGGCCGATGTCGAGAGATTGTTTATCTGTAGACTTTGGTTCACGATAGGAAACCACAACAGTGGTAAACAAACTAAATCTTCGAATGTAATGATCTTCCTTGCGACGCTTTTTAATATACAAGTAATGCAATCCTATCCCTGTGCTTATACTTTGTCATCTTAATTTTTCAAGCACTTCCATTTGGACTCAATTTAACACTGTTTAGGTCTTTTGGTAAGTCTTTATAGTTCATATCAAATTTAAATTAGTCAATTGGCTAAATGATGAAACTTTTGGAATTAAAATGGAACAAAAAACAAATAATACGAATTTTTCCGGAAACTAATGATCGGCAATATACACTTCCGTTTATACATATTTTTTTATCTGTTAAGGTAGTTGTAAACTATAATTCTAATTAATTTCGAACTTTAATTAAGTGGAAAACAAAATTGATTTTACTTGAGGAAGTGAAATTGTCTCTTTTTTTGACAGTTTTTTCGTCATAAAATTCAAATCACCCTGTGGAATTTAACCAAAAGCTTTTCAGGTGATCTTTATGCACAAACGCTTCGAATGAAACCAATTTGGCTTCGATAGCTTGATTTGTTCTCGAGTTAGGCTATACGAAAGAATCCGCACAAACGTTCATACGTACACACACGCAGACATCTTTCTTAAAACAATGGAATCCGACTACTGGGACCGCGCAACGTGGAGAAATGTAAAAATTTTGAATTTCGAAAATCGGGCCGATTACAAGAACTTCCTGATGGGATGTTAAAAAATTGTTTAGTTGCTCCATGAAACTAAATATCTCTTTTAGGTGATAAGTTGTGTTGCGATTTCATGAAACACTTATTTTCTATGGTGACCCACATCTGGTTTTAGTATATATAACTTTTATCAATTAATTAGCGGCAATAGCAGTACACCTTCTGTGAAAATTACAAATGTCTCTCTATAATGGTTTAGGAAATACAGCTCTATGACAGATGGACAGACGGACAGCTGGGGCTAAGTAATTGGATTTCTTGGGACCCTAAAAACTGGTCACCGTTGTGTGATACAAAACTTTGATTTGAAAGGCTTCAGTCTAAATAATATCAAAATGGAGCTTGATTTTAAACTAGGTGAGTCTGCTCCATAATTTAAAATAGTAAAATAGTAAAAGTAAAATCAGACTTGTTAGCCTCTTCGAATCAGACTTGTTAGCCTCTTCGAATAAATGCCAAGTGCAAGTCGGACATCAACACTTAAGGTTCCGTACCTTCGTACAAAAAGCCATATAATTTTTTATTTTAAATTTATAAATAACTGGCGTTAAATTGAGATGCGACTTTAAAAACATAATTTTTTTTTGATGTTTTTAAATCTTTATAGCATTTTTTACTTGTTGTCACTCTGCCAAAATAGCGAAAGTCTTCCAATTCCGGTTCGGTAGATAAAGCTATCTGACCGACGGTCGGACAGACGGATAGATGGACGTACAGGACGTACCGAACTCCCAAATAATGAACTAAAATGAGATAATCGCCTCCAAAAGAACTGAAAACAGTTCGATCTGCAGGCAAGGATTCATGCAAACTCTCCGCAGTATTTGAAAGATGAAATCTTGACAAATCGGCCAACTTTCTTCATCTCAACTATACACCAGTTGGCACATCCTTTATCGCCACCTTTTGGTTTAGAATGCCGAATGTCAGAAATAAACTGCGTTCATAGCAATTCTCGATGTCTGAAGAAGCGGTTGAATCAACCATGTCTTGAAAATGTAGAACAAATCATCAAATGAAGACAAGCAGCGGTCGTTTGATTCGCGCTTATTTTAAGTGAATACAAATCTTCCAAAGGGCTTACTTTTCGATGTCTGATTTTTCCTTCGATCACTGACGGCGGCCTCAAACTTTTGTCCTGCAGTCTACGTCCACGACAGACGTAAGAGTAGGTGTGTATGTATGTACATATATTAAGACCTTGCATGAACCTCATTCGGGGGCTCCAAAAATTAATTAATTAGTCCAACTTGCCTGGACACAGTGTTCGCACACGAACCTCCGAAGTCCTTGCCAGGCGGAACGAGACGACACGATGGACACCAACGGCGCAGCGTATAGGTGGCTGACGAAAAATGAGTATTTCATGAAATCTCATTGCGGAAGAATAACAAATGCAGATAAAACAGATAAGAACGTGCGTTGGGTGGTGGGCTTCGCGAGGCTAGAGGAGAATGACTGCCTTTTGCGATGGATTGACTGGTGAGCAGCAGGCAAGCCGGCCAAATGATTATGCGTACGCAAACTAATAATTTATTCATTTGCGCCAAAGCCTGTAATTAGTTTTAAATTCCAACGTTAAATATTAATAAAATCATAACATTGCACCGGCTCGATTTGGTGTGGGTTCTGGGGGTTGTTTTTCGATTGAAATTCATCGCATTGAGGGTGGGTCTACAGTATATTCTCATGCACATGATATCGGTCGGTGTTTTGCGGTTGTGCAATTGGGTTATTGGTTTGGTGGTACAACGATTGGTGATTGCTGCAATTGAAATCGTTCAGCTGTGTGTGATGTAGATGCGATGGCGTGGTGCGGTTGGTGTTGTATTTCGCTGCGTTATTATCGGTTTCATATAATATTGTGGTTTTTTGGCAGACGATATTATTGCAGACAGTCAAAGCGATTAAGTTATGTACGTTTCTGTTGAGTTTGTTTGGGGTTGATAGTCACGTAATCGGATCTTTACAATTCAACTTTAAGTGTCCTCTGTATGGGCATTCTGATTGCAGTTTAGATGGAAACCAACATGGGTAAGGTTACATTATGTGGCTGCCTCAGCGATTTGCAAGTTATCTTGGATCAGTTAAGGTCGATTGTGATACGACTTGGGTAACTACTCATAGCATACAACTATATTTTGAGCATTTTTGTAAAGCCCTGGAGGCATCTGATTGAGTGGCATGTAAGGTCTCAAAAGAAACAAAAGATTGGTTGAAAAAAGGCCTTGAGACGTCGTTCATTTTAAACCTCAAACTCTTCAGGAGACTTAGACGAATTCCAAGTATTCCTTCTTAATAAACAGATATCGCGATAATTTTTTGTTTAAAACAGGCTTCTTTGGAAAGGTGAAAGGACCAATAATTGTTTGTATTTTTGTAGAAGCTACCTTCAGAAGAGTCAATACGTGAGCCGAGGTCCAGAGATTGAGGAGTAAATTTGATGAAGTTAAGGGTATATGTCAAAAACTGTGAATTCATGTTGTTTAGGTCCGTGGGCAGATTTATAAGATGTGAAAGTTCTTCATCGTGGGCCAGCAGAGGTAGATACTGGTCAGCCGAAGAAAGACTCACATATCTTGGGGTTTGGCTAGATAAGTAACTATATTCAAACATACAAAGAGCCTTCATAACGAAGATACTTTCATAGCAGTCAAATCGATCCCTTGGTGCTTGTGAACTTCAACACGGTCCTCATCTGGTCTAAGACTGCATTTGGATGCTGTTCAGCATAAAAACGAATTTGAAAGAAAAGTTTCAGTTCCTAGTGACAATGTTCTAGGGCTTATCTCCATTTCTGTTTATTGAGCTCAAGATCTTAAGTATACAAAATTTTATTCTAAAGTGGCCGTATACAAACGAGAAGACGATTTTCTGATAAAACTACTTTTATGCTGGAAAATGTCTTCAAACAGCAACCTGTTATTCATAATTGATTATACTATTTAAGTGTATCACGAGCCTGTGCCTCTTAACGGTTATAACTTCTAAGGCCTTCCTAGATAGATAAGTGCGACCAGGCGTCTTATTTTCAACGAAAATGTCGCATGCATTTCAGCGAATAATCTCCGGCTCAAAAGGCGGGATCTGTCTGCATCAAGGGAGTTGGGGACGCTTTATCAAGATCACCTGTGAGTTGACTGGAGAATTTAATGACATAAAGCTATAGAAGAGCAAGCAAGGAAAGCAAGCATGCTTCTGCAATGTATTCGGATCAACGATTCAAGAAGGCGATTCTAGAAAGCCTACCTGCACATTTGCTGGACAATTTACACAGAAATTTGATATACATTTTTTTAACAAGGAAACAAAAGAGTTTAAAAAGCATTAACCTATGAACGAAAACTATTACTATTAAATAAAGTGTTGCCCAAGATTAAATAAAAAAATGGCTACAAATATATGTTAATAAATAAATAAATAAATTTTAATTTCTGGTAAATTTTTCCTCGAGAATTTAATTTTTCTCGAGAATTAAAACCTCTTATTCTAATCAAGGGTGAAAAATATTTCAATTCGAATCCGGGAGGAAGAATTTATGAAGTTTCGAAATCAGGTGTTTAAGAGAATAAAGTGTCATTTTGAGAATTCTGTCGAAAGAATAAAAAAAAATTGTTTTCATAAGTTAACTAATAAATATAATTAAAGTAATTTCTGATAGTTGTTTTTTTGTTGGACTTCTAATTGTTTGGCATACAGTTCTTTCATATCACGGATTTTTTTTTTTAATTCATACAACTTGTCAATCGACCGATAAATCTTCTTGATGTTTTGATGATTTTCCTGCATGTTGACAACTGCTTCCTTTTTTAATCGCACATAGCTCCGTTTGGATTTCTATCTCCTTCTCCAAAGTATCCGAAGCAATTTTTTCTTGAATACTGTCTCTTGTTCCAGACACGGTTTGTAGAATTCTTCTGCCCTTATTGGTTGCTCTTCATATTCCATGAAATAACTGATGGATTCATCAAAACTCTTTTCCAAATCCTGTAGAAAAGCCTGTTCTGCAACTGAAACATTTTCTTTGTCCACTACCGAGTTCACTTTTTGGTTCAAAGAGCACAAGCCAAACGATTGAGCGGAAACACCTTCTACAGACTGCTTCATGCCGACCAAATCGAAGACAGCACGTTCCAGAGTGGAAAAATTGTAGTCAGTATTTGGCCCACCGCCGGTGTCGGTTTTATTTTTCTTATTCACTGCTGCTTTTTGGCGTGCATACTTTGTTTTATTAGACCATACTTTTTTCTACTCGCAAATATGAATATTTCAAAGGTGGCCCTGCTGCGTTGAGTTCTGCCTCTGCCCTTTTCCAAAATCGTACCATTTCTTCCTTGTTACCCCTATGAAACGCACGCAATCTCACGATGAGCCTCCAATAGATTTATCAAAATCCTTCCTTGCTCTTTGTTGACAGTTTTCGACTTTAACAATTTAAATTAATTATATTTTTACTACTCAAATGTTCATTTACAAAAATAAAACTCACATTTCATCAAATTTCTCGCTTGAATTGTTGGAGAAAAACTTTTGAGAAATGCGATCACATTCCGCTATTATTTTGCCGTTTGTGATACCTACTTTTCCCTTAGGAATTTTTTCCCTTTTTCGAAATTCGTTTAGGATAGGAGGATAGTGAAAAAGGAAAAATTTCCCGCTGTCATATCACTCAGAATAGGAGAGTAGAGAAAAGTGAAAAAATTCTCGAGGAATTTTTATTCATGATTGGGCTGATAGTCTAACAAAGGCTTAGAGAGATCATAGTTATTATTAATTATCATAATCAAAAACATTATTAAGAAGATGGTGATCATTGTTATTTTGTTTGGTAAAAATTTACAAATTGATTTGTTATCACACATTTTACATACAGACATTTGTATATAATACATTACTTATATCTTTCCACTGAAAAACAATTTAGTTCCTATACAATCCTATAAGTCAAATAAAAAGAGCTTTTCTGAGGGAAACTTACTCAATTTAATGCAAACAAAAAAGGGAAATAGAATATAAATAAATAAACATATGACAATTTATTTAAGTTCAAATAAATCAACAAATAATAAATAAATAAGTGTACAAATAAAAAAGTGCACAAAAAAAAAACAAGCAGATGAATAAATTAATGAACACGTGAGTAAACGAATAAGTATAAATAAATCAATAAATTAATACGTAAATAAATAAATAAATAAATAATTATATTAATTGAATTATAAATAAATAAATAAATTGATTAATAAATATGTAAATAAATATAATCACAGATAAACTTTATAACAATAAATATAAATTTAATAAGTGATATTGCGTAGGCTGCAAGATATACTATATTTCTGGCCTGGGCAACACTAAGTGTTTCCAGGTTCAATCTGACATTTCCATTGGAAAGTTTGAAATTTTTATGCATAACATCGCTCAGAACGTGTTGTCATTTAATCGTGAATTCGTGATTGTTTTATTTACAGAGATTTGAAAAATTCATCTCGGCAAAAAAATGGAATTAACTCGTGAACATTTTTATGCGTTTTGACTTTGATTATCACGACAAGAGGGCATTGATGAACTTAAATCTATGTATGACGATGAAGCACCAGCCTATAGCACTGTGAAAAGCTGGTTTAATGAATTCAGTGAAGGTCGTCCAAAAATGGCCGTTGTGCCAGAGAACAATGATGCCGTGCGTGAACTGATAATGCAAGATCGTCATGTGACATACCGTGAGATAGAGGCATCCCTGGGCATTTCTCCCACCAGCATACATTCGATATTACATAAACACCTGGCCGTAAAAAAATTTGGTTCTCGTTGGATCCCTCACAATTTGACAATCGCTCAAAAAAAGGCTCGTATCGATTGGTGCAAAGAAATGTTAAAAAAATACAAATACGGTGCTTCAAAAGACATTTATAAGATTGTCACAGGTGACGAATCTTGGATCTATGCGTATGAGCCCGAAACAAAATAACAATCGACCGAGTGGGTGTTCGAAGACGAGCCAAATCCAACAAAAGTTGTTCGTGGAAGAAGCACTTCGAAGCAAATGGTCGCCTGTTTCTTCGACAAAACTGGTCATGTGGCAAATATTCCGCTTGAGCAACGTAGGACGGTCAATTCGGAGTGGTACACCACAATTTGTTTGCCTGAAGTCTTCGGAGAATTCGAAAAACGAACAAGAGAATACGAATCATTGTTCACCATGACAATGCGAGCTCTCACACATCGGCTCAAACCAGCGCCTTTTTGACTGGCCAAGGCGTCGAATTGATGAGTCGTCCACCGTACAGCCCTGACTTGGCACTCAATGACTTCTTTTTATTCCCGCACATAAAGAAAAAAAAGCGTGGTCAACGATTTTCGCCGCCAAAACATGCTTTGAAGCGTTCAAAAAACATGTTTTGGAGTATCTTTTGCGCATGCAAAAGTGTATAAATCATGCTGGAGAATATTTTGAAAAACAATAAAACAACTTTTGGTGATAAATATTCGCATTTTCATTATTAGGCCAGAAATAAATCTAGCAGCCTACGTAGACAGATAATTGATTAAACAAAATATTATTGGCGAATGCAAAGCGGTTCAAGAATTACTCTTTAATTTTTTGGACTCTAGCATAGATCAATTCAATATTTCCTTTTTTGTGAAGATCAGCGGCTGAATGATGCCATGGAAGGGTTAGCATCATCTCTAATAGTTTATTTTTTGCGCGTCTTGTAATCTCCGAATGTGAGATTTCGCGCACCCTCCCCACGCTTGATATTAATTAATCAAGATTGCTTGAAATATAACTTTAATTATTATTTTTTTATTGGCTTTCGACAACCTGGATTTCCTATTTGTGAATCAGTTATGATCAAGTAACAAAGGCATTTGCTCAAAAATGTGAAAGTAGATCACGAGTAGAACGACATCTTGGCAATAGAGGATCGTTTTAAGGAGCTTATTCAATGTGAAGCTACACAAAAACAGTTTTTTCTTTTTATACCGCTTTTCCAAATAACCCCACAAAAAAAAATACTTATTTAAACCGATAAACCAAAAAACTAAAAAAAAAATCCCTCTCATAATCGCTTTTATCTTTTGTGTAAACATTAAAAAGAAAACCATTAAATTCTTAAACAAATACGAGTTATAAAAATTAGCCGGCTTTTCTACCAATTAATTTTTTTTTTTCCCACCAAACAACTAAATTAAAGTTAACAACCCGCCAACCATTGCGTATCTAAACATCGGTTTGGCCCAAAGAAACGGAAATGCTTGAATCTCATTATTCATTGTTGGCTTTAAATCTACTGACGTTCTTATTATGGAATACTTCGGTATCTAGCGAGAAAGAATTTCACGTGTGAGGAAGAAAAATTTCATCCGAGACTGGCCTTGACTTTGTTTGCTTATTTGCCATCAGATTTGATAAGTTGCGTCACCTGTCCCAGTCTGAAGATAAACATCTATTTTTTGATATTTCAAAGTAAAACATTAGCATCTAGTTATCAAGTTTCAACTAGGAGTGTCTTCGTGTTTGACTGGTGACATAGCTGAAGAGTTTAATTGTTGTTATGGCTGTTTTTCAACCATATTTTTACGAGAATAAAAATAGTTTTTGTTTATATTTTTTCAAATAACATAGTCACCTTAATTGGGATTTTTACAAATGTGTTATTCGGTTATTCTGAGAACCTATTAAGTTGATTTGATGGCAAAAGTGAGACTGAGGCCTAAATCAAGATGTAAGACATGTTTCAGGTTGGAAATGAATCCTCATCTTCAAAAATTATAATTTAGATGGACTTTGCGTTCATTTATCTAAGAAGAACAGCCTCGGCAAGATCGCTCATACTTCACTTGACAACATCAAATTGACATGGCAGAATAAAGGCCAAAGAACAAGAACAGAGAAGTTAAGCTTATAGGAAGAAAAAGCAAAGGAACACGAAGCTGAATGAAATGAAAAAAAAAACAATCAAAATCTAGAAAAGTTATAAAGAACAAGCACATATTCATCCTTGCATTTCGAGTACGAAAAATCAATTGATTCCCAATAACATTTTTTACCAAGGCAAGTACAAAAATTGCAGTTCATTTTCTTAATAAGAGCCTCTTAGTCATAGTCGGGAGCTTAAATGCCAAAATCTTTGATGGTGTCATCGATCACCAGAGCCTTCATGACTCAGTGAATTTGCGACAGCTCATAATTTGATGGTAAGTAGCACAAGATTCCTTCGCAGCAACCTGGCGGTCTCCGGATGGTCTTACCGCCAACCAAATCAATCACGTGCTCATTGACGCAAGAAGTTCGTCAAACATCCTGGATGTGCAAACAGTCAGGGGGGTAAATGTCGACTCTGATCACTTTTTATTGGTAGCACGATTCAGAGCCCGACTTTCCAATTTCAGAAAGCTACCACAGCAGTTTTGACATTGGACGCCTGAGCCCACCAAATGCCTACAGAAAGCAACTGACCGAAAAACTCGTCAATATGCCTATTGCAGACGAACACCATATGTCAAAGAAATGTGGCTGGATTGCCGGTCAGCTGTTCAAGAAGTTGCCGAGTCTATCTAAGGCTAGTGTCTGCCAGCGCACAGAAACCCATTTTATGATAGCGAGTCCGATCTCAAAAATCAGGCAACTGTCAAGGCATATCGGAGGGCGCTGCAATGAAAAACTAGGACAGAGCCTGAAGATTACCGCGCCAAGAGAAAGGAAGGAAACGAAAATGTTGCGAAGAAAGAAAAAAGAGTTCACAGACTCGCAGCCCAAGCAGATCGAAGAGTCTCGGGATAGACACAAAATTTTAGGAAAGCCACCCAGGCTCATCGAAATAAAGAGTGTTATCTTGTTACTGACCCGCAAGGTAAAGAGGATGTCTTTAAGCAGCACTTTCATTAGCTGTTTATCGAGTGTGGAATAAACGTTTATGGCCTCCCATCAAAGCTCTTCCAGGCTGGCGGCAATGTCTTGGAAGAGAGCATTTACAAGATCATATGCAAAATATGGGAAGATGAAAGCATGCCCGACGTAAGGAACATCAACTCCAGTTTCCCAATCCACAAAAAGATAGATTCTTCTACCAAGGTATATCACTGCTTGTTGTTGCCTATATAAACCTACCCGGCGTGTTGTGTGAACGTCTAAGACCTTTCTGTTCCACATTAATCGGCATTAACCAGTGTGGCTTCCGGCGCACCAAATGTATTTAAGACCAAGTTTCCATACTAAGACAAATCGTGGAAAAGACTAGCGAGTTTCAAATCGATACGCACCATCTTTTCATTGATTTCAAAGCCGCATACAACAGCTTTCATGACACAGAATTTTTTAAGGGGTTCTTCTAGTTTAGAAATTTAGAAAACGATTTTTTTTGTATATTTTCAAAGTTTAACTATTCAAGAATATAGCTACAAGAGGATTTTTCAAAATTCAAATTATTTTCGGAGATATCGGTATTTTGCTGACCAGGCATCAAAACTGGTTTGGCTGGAACTAATCGAACAAAAGACATAAGGGATTCTACGTCAACCTGAATCCATATTTCTCTGTAAAACCTTTTGTCCGCATCACCAAAGGAGGACAGAACTGCTCGATATGAAAAGAGAAACGCGGAAAATAGTTTTTTCGAATTGGAGGAAGGTCTGATGTATGAAGCATGAATGGCAGATTGAATAAATGTAAGTCTACAACATCATTTCATGACTTAGACTGCGAAAAACTTTACGCGAAACTTTAAAAGCGTTCTTCTCGAAACTGTCTTTTTCCAAACAATACCCACGATTTCTCAGGTTCTACTGGACCGATTTACCTGAAAGAGTGTCTTCTTCATAGACTTGTCTATGCCCCCATCCCCAAATTTCTATTACTTGTTTTTAAAATTCCAAAACAGTCAAAAAAGTGGTACAAAATTTTTTTTTGTTGTTTTTTTTCCATTCTGTGAAAAAAAATCTTTCCAACTTTTCCGTAGTTCCAGACATTGCGACATTATACTAGATTTATAACCTTTTTCTTTTGTTTGGTGCACAATTTTTTTAAGCCCCCACTTCATCAACTGCTAATTTTTGAAATTTTGAACTTTCTTTATTTTTTGATTTTTTTCTTTGTTCTTGCTATGTTAATAAATAACTAATAAAAAAATGGACAGTAAAAAATATTAATTGCCTTTTTTTATGACACTTCAAAAATTACATGAAATTCATGCCTCTAGACTGGAATACCCCCCTTAATACGATGATCGAATTCTAGGAAAATTTAAGCGATTGTGTCGCACCACACTTAAAAAATGACCTCCTATGGCAAACAAAAGTGAATTGGAGGCGAGCTAGCTGGAGATCCTGGTTGACTGGAACGGAAACATGATTTAATAAGAACATGCTCCTAAGTATCCAACTGTTTGCCTTTTAAAAGGGACACGATAGAGACTATCGTTCGTTACAAACATTTTTAGGTTTCGAAAAGAGAATTAAAATAACAACATCGAACAGTATCGATGACACATGGCTTATTTTAGTCTGGTATTGTGTGCGTGAATAAGAAAATGATACCAAAGCTCAAGGCTGATATTCAGCTCCAAACTGATAAAAGGTTGAACTGTGGTTAAACCACCTCAGTCGACCCCACAAATCTACAAATGTATTTATGCAGCGATAATTTAGCATATTAATTCACATAAATGTAATCACCAAATTAAAAACCTGTTGCGGTCTTTTCACAAAACCAGAAGCTATCTCATTTTTATTTCATCCACTTAAATAAGAAAGCTCAAGCCTCCCATAGTATCTGGGTGCAGAGTATGATTTTACATGGAGGCTTGTTTACAGAAAACGGCAGCTGCTGTAACGCAACCGGATTCTTGGCCTTTGTCTTCTGAAAATCACTCTTAATTTCGAAAAGAATTTTTTTTTTTTAAATGAAAAAAATAAGAAAAACCGCAGAGCCAAGTAACTCTACCGCATATTTGACTAATTTTATGAAAAACCAACGCAAGCATCAATCATATTTTTAGTCAATTATGTTTCCTCTTCTTTTTCGTCTTCGAGACCAAAACGAGTCTTCGAATAAAAACCAGTTGACTCTTATTATTCTGTTTTAAAAAACATCTTATTTTCATTTATTATGACAACCTCAACAAGTCTAAACGCGGCCCAAAAGAATGATTTGTTAGTATGGCCGTAAATTAATGCCAAACAATTGTTCTTACGGCAAAATTAAATCACTTCGCCAATAATCTGAATAATGACAAAATAAAAGTTCCAGAACAACAACGCACTTTTTGTTTTCATTCCTATTATTAGATTAGAAATAATAGTTTATTCACTTTTAAAGTTCTTGGCTAATTTGAAATGCAAATAAGACGATGTAAAAAGAAAATAACATAACCGGATAGATGTTGTATGCCTCTTTGCCGGGCATATTCCAGTAAGTTTTTCAAAACTGACACTTGTGGAAATTTCCAGAGCATGTTGATTTATTCCAAAATTATGCCGAGTAAAGAATTTTTTTTTCGGCGTTTGATTGTTCCTGGAGAGACGATGGGATTATGTAACGTGATCGCGTGAAAGTGTGAAGTGAGAGTAATGCCCTCGGAAGGTAACCTCAATCACTTACACTTTCAGACATGAAAGAAGGTCGTTCTTTCTTGTTGAATCGTAAATTTTTGCTTCTTAACATGGGAGCATTGTCCGAAAGTTGCAATAATTAGAAATTGATTTCGATCAGGACGATGATCTTTGGAGGATCCGAGCCTGTGCTGAAGCTGCTTTTGATCCTACAGTTGTGGGCACGCTGTTTCCAGTAAGTTAGACCTAGCCTGCTGGCATTGAACTGGAGGCTCGGTCTTCCCTATTTCCGGGATGAGTGGGATTCGAATACACTTTATTTGGACCAGCTTTTGTAGAGGTTGGAAAGCTCATTGAAATTGCAATTGGACTTTTTTCTACATTCGTTCTCCTCGCCACTCCCAGGTCAAAACATCACGTTTACGAAATAATTTTTGTTCAATAATGTAACATACTGCTAGTCATTATATTTTAATATTACGCAAGTTGATTACAGAGTGTCTAAACCTGAATTTCGCCAGTATTTGTGATATAATAATAATAATAATTTTATTGTATTTTTTTTTAAATTGATTTATTAATCAGAATTGCTTTCATCAGCATTTTCAAGATCATCATCAGTAGCACTTTCTGCAAAATTTGTTTTCTAAATCATCATTTTTGATTGTATATGAATTTGTTTTTTCTGACATAAGAGGAACTGAATTAATGATCATCCAGCGAACAATATCCGTATTTGTGCCTATTCTAGACGTTTTCCTTGAATGAATCAATCTGTCAGCTTTGTGGAAAAAGCAAATCTTCTCGCGGCCCATTTAGCCACCAGCTTAACACTTCAAGAACTACCTTTGCCACCTCCTGTACTCGAGCGCGTCAACTTTTCCATGGAACGGATCTATTTCCGCACTCGTACAGAAGCAAAATTATTCAAAGATCTTGACATCCATAAATCCGCCGGTCCAGATTGTATTCCATCATTCTTCAGAAGAGGTGTTCTTCCACGTTGGCAAAACCATTGCGTTAATTTTTTAATCTGTCCTAGTCTTCTGGTCTCTTCTTGATTAGATGGAAAACAGCTTTTGTCAAACCTGTCCCTAAAAAAGGCGAATCTTTTTCTCCCTCCAAATATCGACACATTGCACTAAAGTTCCTGTTTTCCAAGGTCATGGAAATGCTGAAAAGCCGTCAGCGAATGAAATATCGTAGCCAAAGATCAAAGACTGGTGATTTGATGGTATATCTCACCGACAAGTGGAACCACTCTGTACAGTTTTTTTCTCTTTTTATCGCCTAGCTCTATACTTCTTTTGCTGCTCGAACTTTTCGTTCCAGCGTGTTCTTATGCACCTCATCTGATGCTGGCTTCTTCTGTATGCACTCGTCATCATACAAGAAATTTATATTGGGTGAGGTTTTTGTTTAGATGCTTCTTGGATGTCCTTCTGGAAGCGTGTTAAATTTTTCTAACATTGGTCAGGCACAGATTGTTTAGTCGGCCGATAGCCTGATTTGCTCAGAACTTTGGCGCCAAGTCGGAAAGTTGACCAAATCAATGAAAGCAATTTGGAATACATTGTGTAAAATTTTCACTATCGGTGGGATGCTCTCATTATTCTCGATTTCTCTTCTTGGGCCTTCTCCTTATTTCTGGAAGAAGCTTTTATTACCAACTAAAAAATCGTTCAAGATCTGTCGGCCAACTGCTTGTCTAGTATTCGCACTCAACGCCAACCCATCTATTTAATCGGCCCAGTTTGCGCGCTTGCAACTCAACCCGACCAAACTATCGGCCGATATAAAATCTGAACTGTGACGGAATGGAGACTCTTACCGTTGAGGCAGAGTTCGTAAAAAGTGCATTCGCTCGACCGTTTTTTATCGACGTTAATTACAAAATCAGTCGAGATGAAAGTTCATTCTAAATATTGGTGAACGATTTTTTGCAACCGAATATTAGTTGAGATTGCAAGAGTCATCGAGCCGATAAGGTGACGAAGTCTGATTTGCTGAATTTGCTGAAATATAAAAAGCTGATACACAAAACAATGACAAACAAAACTATTGCACAAAATTTGACGAATTGACTTACATATTTGGAACTTAGAATAACAAAACGTCGTTTGGTTAGACGGCATTCCAAATATCGCAATCAGTAACTTTCCGATTCATCATAATTCAATTCTGAACATTAATTATATAGGTTCATGCTTAAGCCTGATCAGGGATAACTTCGATGGCATAAAGCGTCTCACAATGCATCATTCTTTAAGACGAGAGTGAGAGCTAGTCGCGAGCTCTACGAGCAGAAAATATCAGAAGGGACCCGGTTTCTCAGGAAGAAAAAGGAATAGCATGAGAAGTGCCCGATTGAGGAGATGAAGAGGTGCTATGGCAGGAATAATGTTCGAAAGTTTTAACAATTTCTGCAGACTGTCAAACGACGGCGAAGACCCCAATACCGCTGTCAGGCCGAATTGTCCATTCAATCTGGTCGAAGACATAACAGCATTCCGGCCCCCCGATTTAGATGAGCTCAAGATTGGAAAATCGAAGCTGAAGTCTAACAAAACTGCTGGTGCAGAGTCACTGCCTGCAGAACAATTTAAAGCAGCAAGATATGGTCATAGAAAAGCATGTCCGATGAGTGGAATCTCAGTATCGTTTTCGCTGCGCCGACTTTCGACGGATTAGTCTCTTCATTAGTGTGGTTTCGCTGCAAGGAAGTCCGCAATCGACCAATTCATTACACCGCCTTTAAGTTGATTTCAAGGCCGCATATGGCAGCGTCTATAAAGACAAGCTATATAGCCACTTGTCAAGTTTTGACATCGTGCCGGAGAGGCCGATGGTATACCAATATTTTCTTTGGTAACGAGATCAGTGACCCCTCAGCATATCGTCTCCATTGATGAACGACGTTCAGGATTAGGGTTGTGCTAAAGGCTGGATTTAAATCGAGGTAAGTGGCTGTTTCTCCTCGCTTTTAAAATGAATTTGGATCGACGAGGTGGAAGGTGACTTTCACTGTTCTGAATTAAGAGGATATAGAAATTTTGATTTGATATAGGAAGCAATTTAATCGTAGTATGGCAACTTGGCAGAAATAACATCGGAATCGACAAACAGAAAACAAAGTTACTTGAAGATAAAAAAGCTCAAACAATTATATTGTTGCAAAGAAGGCTTAAAAGAAAAGAAGTGCTTAACTGCACCCGCCAATTACAATTAAGGCTTAGAGCGTTCTTGATCCTGGGCCGAACTGAAACGTTCACACTAAAGCTATTCGGATTCTGTGAGATATAAAAAAATAGTGCATCCATTTTAGCAGAACCTATTGAACTCGATTTCGATTATTGGGTGTATGAGAGGTTAGAGAAGGCCGGTATATTGAGCCCATGTCTCCTTTGCAAGAGTGTGACGAGCCTAATTGCGATAAAACGCCAAAATGATTCATTAACATTTTGAGCGTTTCCTTTTATTGCTGCCATCAGTTCTACAACTCTTTTCTAGCAAGCCGACTTAGAGTCAATGAGGCAGTTTAAACAATTGATTCTTGCAGCCCAATTTTTTTCATATATTTATCTCTCGCCGTTCCCATAAAAAATTCTGTCAAGATGAGGAAGCGTTTTTGTTGAATCCGGAGTTTCACGAAACCGGTAACTAGATGCCAGCAGTCAATCTGTTGTTTATTGCCGCCATTGTCGGCTTTGGTTGACGCACATTGAATTCAGCACGATAAGACCACATGACTTGCAAAAACAAGCCCTTATGGAAGGAAAGCCAACACTGATGCTTTGGTTAGAACGTCACCCAAGACAAATGTTACTTAGAGGTAGTTAGATACTCTGCCAACCTAGGCTCCGCTATAAATACTAAAAACAACACCAAGCTCATTAGATTGGATAATTCTCGTTATGAGCTGACCGAGACCCTTATTGTCAAAAAGGTTTTAGGCAAGGCGCACTGTCATCTGTCTTTCTTTCTTGAAAAGATCGGGCAAATCTAATTGGGCAAAACTAGAGACTGGCGCTCCAAAGTCCGTTCAACTACTAGCTTAAGCGGATGAAATTGACGTGATTGGATGAACTCAGCAAGCCGTGAATGAGGCGTTTACTAGGATTGAAATGGAAGCAGCTTAAATGGGTTGCATAAAACTCTGATTATCCAAGTGGAGCAGCATGTCAGAAGGGGATAGGGAAGTCCTTGGTCCTAGTTGCTTTAATGGCGAATGGAGGAGAAGGTTCAATCAAGAACTATGCGGAGTGTACAGCGACATGAGTCCAGCCAGACGTCTACAGATGTAACGCCTTAGATGGCTGGGCGATGTATAGCGTATGGACAACTTAGCTACGGGCCGAAGAATGTTAGCACGCTAATTTGAGCGGCTTATTGGTTGAGGCCCAGGTTCACACGGACTGTAGTGCCACCTAAGAAGAAAACTGATTAAGTGATGGCATCTGTCAGTTTTGTTTCCATTCCAATCGGCAAACAGATCGCACGACAAGGTTTCGGCTACCATAAAGCATCATAGTCCTCGTTCGGCGAGAAAATTGTCGATTTGGCTGAACATGTCGCATCGCCGTCATGTAAACGAGAAAAAGAAATCCGCTTGCAAAGTGCGGATTTGGCGTATCAACAAGCAAAAATTTAAGTTCTATAATTTCTTTAGGATTCTCATATTGAAACATCACCGCAGGACAATGGATATTCTGAAGGATGCATATCCAAGTCGCTTATGTCTCGTTTTCCCGGCTTATATTGGCTTGCAAGATTGCCCGAGTTGGCCGCTCTAAACTTCTTTCGCTAATGTTTTCATTTTAAAGAGGCATGGCAGCCACTGTTTTTTTTGGCTAAGACCTGACAAAGCCCTCAGTGACCAAGTTGTTCTTAATGCCGGAGATGCATAAAGACCAATTTTTGGTCCTCTCCGTGTAGTTGAGGTGTGAGGAAGACGGTCCAACGTTGATATGTGCGTGCTAATATTGCAGGTACCCCGATTTAGGTGGTTGGACATCACTCCGGCTTGACCAGAGAAACGCCACGATGAAAAAAGAGCTAAGCTTTAGAGGCACTTACAAGTGAAAAGGCAACCCAAACCACTCAGTGCATGCAACTAGAGGTAGATGTCGGCAAACCAAAGCGCTCATAACTTTTGACCTTAAACATCATTTTAAACATTGTGACCTCGTCATGCCATTTTATTTTTTAAACGATCCTTTGAGTTGGCGGCAAAGTGCTAACCACCTACGAATACATCACCTTTAACCAAACACCATAGGAGGTCCATTATAGTTAACCCTCACAGTTTAATGCTGCCCAGCTAAGTTGTCTTAAAAATTTGCTTAAACTTTTTTATGTCGAATGATTACAAATTATTTAAATTTAAATTATAAACGAACTCGCGGAGCAGCATCCGAGCATAAATGTTTATTTTATGTTTATCAGGGAATCTCTGTCAGGGCGATAACCTGAGGACTCGAAACGTTAAGTTTTGTTTTGCTTGCAAAAAGAATAAAGCTTTTGTAAAGCAATTAAGAGGGACAGTTTTATGGGGCTTACTCAAAGATAATATTTATGCTTGACTTGTTTTTCCTGTTGTCTTTTTGTGTGCCTAGATTCGTTCCAAGATAGTTCATTGACGAATTAACATCAAGTAATCGAAGTTCAAATAAGGTTATACCTTTGGTTTGGAAAGTTTGGTTACAAGAATGTACAGAAAAGGAGGACAGTCCTCTTATTCTATATCATGTCCCTTGCTTTTTTTGACGAGGACAGTGATTTGTCCTCTTCTAACTCAAGTTTCCTTTAAATTTCCTCTTTTTTTTCGTTCAAAATATTTTTCTACGATTTAGAACACATTAACTACTTTACTCAGTATAAAATCGCGTAAATATGAAATGGTTTGTTTCATTGAATTTTTGCCATCAAATTTTGTTCGCAATTAAGAATTTGACAACAAGCAAAAAGAGCTGATCGTTGTGGAAGGTAATTGGGTTTGCCATTCCGCAAAATCAAAATTCCTTTTTAAGATCGAACGACTGCACCTCGAAGTTAGTTTGGTAAAAAGTTGGTTTCGAATACGAAAAACTATAGAGGTAAATATTTAAACTATTTAAAACTCGAAAAGATTATTTCTTTTGCAAGAAAAGTGTCTTACTATTAATTTGAAATTCTTTTATGATCCTTGCGCTGAAATATGTTTTTTTTACTCAATGTCAAACAACCCTTTCCGATTAATGCATTCTTCATTTCATTGTCAGAAGCTTCTATTGCTTTAAAAGATTTTAAATTTAAACTAATTGAAAGGAAGTCAGACGTTTTTAACCGTCCACTTTATTAGTCAATTCAGAACTCAAAGCTTTAAACTAAAACTCGTTGCGGGTACTGTTGACTCAGCGTCTGCGATCCTTAGCAAAGACTTCGAGTGGATATTGTTCTTGGAATTCGACTGCAGTTGCAGCTAGCCTGTGAACTTTGTCGTTCAGAATTGCACTGGTCAACGATTGCGAGCATTGCTTCATATTGTTGACGTGTGAATCTTTTTCGTGTTAACATACATATTCATATTCCAGTACATTCTGCGGATGCCAATCGTGGGAAGTTGTGCAAGTTGTCATATTTTAGGACTGCAAGTCCAACAGAATAAACTCTTAAAAATAATCCTCTGTGGTTATATGAAAAGGTGTCGTTCTACTCGTGATCGACATTCACGAGCGAACTACTACTACTATGAACAACCCTCTGATAAATGCCTTGGTTTATTGATCTTGTTTTTGATGAATCACTTCACACTTTTTTTTGTTTTTAATTCTAATTAATTATTACTATGATGACAGTGTAAATTAAATTAAATTAGTTTTTCTTTTTTATTTTCTAGTTAAATATAGTCAGAAGTGAGTAAACAGTCATTGGTTGATTGTTTATTTCATTATTTGAAACTCACAGGAGTGAGTGAGGACAGATGGACACATAAATAGCACGAACAAAGATAAAAAGTGAATGCGCATATTTCTTATCTTATAATGGATATGCATCCCTTTTTTATTGAAGATGCAGCTAACTCTTATCCTGTTTCAAACAATTATGGATCCTCTTTACTCTCTCTTTACGACTTCCCTATAGGCGATCCTGTCTTTAACGAATCTGGTGCTATTTTGTACGCTGATGACACAATTATTCTAGCAAGTGGAACAAGGGCACACATCGCTTTAGATAAAGTAAAGAACTCATTACGTGTTCTGATTTCCTATTTTAAATCTTAGAGCTTAAATATTCAATTCTTACGGAAAAGGGCATAGAATTGCGGTCAAAGAAAAATTATTTCCATAAAAATTTAAGATACGACAATACCCCTAAAAACAGAACTTGGGTATCTGGGGATACTTATTGAAAACAAATTCCTGTTCAACAAACATGGTAGGAAGATACTTAATCAAGCTAAAATGGCTTTTTCTACTCTAAAACAATTATTATCCTCCAAAGGCGTGTCAATGAAGACTAAGATTTTAATATACAAAACGCTCATCAGACCGATATTAACATATAGTTTTAGCTGTCGGTTCAGTATCTCACCTACTGTAACAAAAGAGCTTGAGTTGTTCGAAAGACCCATTTTAAGATATTGTTGTGGAAAATTTAGAAGACCAAACAAAAAATGGTTTTCTAATAAAATACTTTATGAAACGACAAGAGTCACACCCCTTTTGCTATACATGATAGGAGCCTTAAAAAAAAGACTGAATAGTGCTGCCTCCCACACCAATCCGCTCATCAAAGCGCTTTTGGATCTAAACGTTAGCGAAAGTGTTAACGACCAATACTACCATTCACCTTTCAACCTTATTAACGAAAGATCGGTAACACAGCATAAGAGGATATGTTGTAGAATGTTGAGTTTCCTTGTTCCTATATAAGTAAACATTTATATAGCAAATTAAGGAAGTCTTTTCAAAACAATTTTACAACGTTGAAAAATTGTTTTGAAAAAATCTACAAGTTGATATAAACAAAAAATTTTTAATAAAAATCAAAAACTGCTTTTCATGGATTTGTCCTTTCTGAATACTTAGTCATTAGTTCTAAGCGGCTGTCAATAGTGTAAAAGTAAAAGTAAAAGTATGCCGAGAGCAAGCATATACGTACAAATTTTGAAAATGAAGTGTTGCAAAAAAAAAATAGATAGTTTTTTAAATATCCTCATTTAAAACTTTTCAGCCAGACATACTATTCAGTAGGCTGCATTTGTAAATATTATGTATTATTCAAAGAAAAAAAATTGTATATTGTATATTATTTCAATAAAATTGAATTGAATTGAATTGAATTATACTGTTGCACTTATCTGGTGCACAAAGGGTACTGTTATCAATTCGATCTTTTGATCCGAAGTGATCATTTGGGTTGGACATATAAATCGCACAAGTCGTATTTACAATTTCTCCGCCAACCGAAATTAAGGAAAACGACCGAAAATGAAAGAAGGATCCTTTTAAGTCATCTCGGCAAATTGAAAATGAAATAAAAGAAGGATTTAGTGTTGACGTATCGGGCCGATTTGTCCGGAGTAGAATAAACGAGGCCCTGCTATTTGGACGTGTAAGTAGGAAAAGGCCACTCCTGTCAAAAAAAAATATTCAAAAACGCCACAGTTTCGCAAGAGACCATCAGAATAAGAACCTAAAATTCTGGAAACGGGTAATGTGGATGTGAATAGCATTGGACCAGATAGCAGAACAATTGTACAACGTCCAAAAGGCCAAGCTCTGAATCCCAGATACACTTAGAACACGATTAAACATGGTGGCGGCAGTCTGGGGTACTTTTCCTGGTATAGAGCAGGGTCCATTGTTAAAAAAGAAGGAAAAATGGAAAAATTTCAATATTTGGATATATTAAAAAATACGATGAAGCCTTATACTTTCGAGTTTATGCCAGTTAATTGGATATTCATGCAGTACAATGACCCTAAGCACACCGCCAAAATAGTGAAAGATTGTTTTTCGCAAGAAAACATCCATGTTTTGGATTGGCCACCGCAGAGTCCCGACCTTAACCCACTTGAAAATTTGTGCAATGATGTTAAGGTAAAAATTGGCCTGCAAAATTTTAAAAATACGGAATAACTTTGGGATGGCATAACAGAAGCCTGGTATTCTTTCCCAAGAGTAAGGTGTCAGAGACTTGTTGAAAGTATGGGTCGTAGATGTTTGGCAGGAATATAAAAATTCTGGCTCTAGTACAAAGTACTGAAAAGGTAAAAGGTGAAACAGAAACATTTGAAATAATATTTTGAAATTTACTTATTTTTCAATTTTGTGCTATTTTTGTGTTCATCCGAATTTTGTGTTCATTGTTTTCTTTCTGTTCAGCTTTTTTTCATGTATAATAACACAAAATTTTCTTGGTAATAACATTCTTTATTAACAACATTTTCAAATAAAATTAAGTTTATGATTATTTTTGAAGTACTATTTGATTAAATGCCTCTTTCATTTTGGTAGGTAGGCCGTAGATGTACAGTCAAAATCACTTACAACGACAGTTGTATTGGAAAATGAGTCAGAAACAAAAAATATTTACGATTGAAGAGAAAGCAGCTATAATTTTTAGATTGGAAGCTGGAGAGCAAAAAAAGACCTTGCCAAAGAGTCTTCCGTTTCACACTACACTATTTCCACAATTTTAAAGGATAAGGAAAAAATTAAAAAACTATTTGAGGGAGCGAAACTTACCGTAAAAAAAGTAAAAAGTTCATTCCAAACTGAGGTTGAAAAGGCTCTCCTTATATGGTTTAAGACGCGCAGAAGTTCCGGTACACTCATCAGTGGACCCATTTTGCAAGCTAAAGCAAATGACTTTGCCAAGGAGATGGAGAAGAATGACTTCGCGTGTTCTTCAGCATGGATACAGCGATTTCGTCAGCGTCATGGAATTGTGAGTGGCAAAATAATAGGAGAGGCCAAAAGTGTTCTTAAAGGTGCAGTAGACAATTGATTGCAGGTTGTTTGGCCTCAACTTCGGACAAATTATACCGATGTAAACATCTTTAATATTGATGAAATTGGTCTATTTTTTAAAATGACTCCAACGAATACGCTTAAATTTAAAGGTGAAAAATGTATTGTAGGCAAAATGGCTAAGGATCGAATAACTATACTGGTAGGTGCAAATATGACTGGTACAGTAAAGGAGAAACTTCTTGTTGTGGGTTAATCACGAAACCCAAGATGTTTTAAGAATGTAAAACGGCTTCCAATAGATTATGAGAGCAATAAGAAAGCTTGGATGATATCTTCAATTTTTGAGAAATACTTGCGAAACTGGAACCACCGACTTCAAAAGGAGAAGAAAAGGATCTTATTGCTCGTGGATAATTGTCCTGCACATCCAGCAGTGGAAGGCTTGCAAGCAATACGACTTGAGTTCCTTTCACCAAATACTACCTCGGTGCTCCAACAAATGGACCAAGGAATTATAAGATCTCTTAAAGCAAATTACAAGAAGCTTCAAGTGCTAGAGCTAATTAAAAAGATCGAACATCGACGCGACATTGATTTACTGGAAGCAATTTTACTCATTTCAAAAGCTTGGGCGAGGGTTACTTGTTCAACCATTGCAAACTGTTTTATACATTCGGGATTGATAAATGCCCAAACGAGAGAAGATTTTGAAGAAGAGGATGAATGGCCCCTAAAATCAGTGGCTTCAAAATACTGTATCAGTTAAAAATGCACTCCTCTGTTCATTTGATGACTTACTGCTAGTTGACGAGCACCTTTTAACAGCCGCGTCTTTGACTGTTGAAGAAATTGTTGATTTTGTGCGTAATGATGCTCCTCAAGAAAGCGAACGAGAAGAAGGTAACTGAGTTTAATATTTTCTCAATCAAAACATAACAAACAAATTTTTTTTTTATATCAGAAATGGGATTTGTTCAGCCAACGATCGAAGATGCTCTGAATTCTGTGCGCACTTTAAGAACATTTTTTTTCATTAAATGATTTCGGTGGCAACATCTTTACTGAAAATCGAATGCAAATGGAAAAAATAATTGAAAAACTAAGCATTTGGATATGTCCACTTTTTTAAATAAATAGTATTAATAATAAAGATACTCATATGTGCCTAAAAAATAAATAAGAATTATGGAAAAAAAAAAAAATAAAAAAATGGGTTTCTATTTGATATCGGTTACAGCGACCTATCGCTTACAACGACTACATTCGTCAGTCCCTTGAAAGTCGTTATAACCGATTTTGACTGTATATCAAATTAAAGCTACTAAGCTGTACTTGCAAATAAACTATATTTTATTTAACTGAAATGTAACCATAGAATATTTTAATTCTATTAAATGGTGGTGAAAGATGCTTAAACAAGGAGTCAAAAATCAATAAACAAAGAAAAACAATATTAATATTAAAAGTGGTCAAAAACTGTATCCCAAAAGTGCGCAAATTACTTATGACGTACTTCCAATGTATTTCGGCATTGAGCTTTTCAACTACTAAAATACTTGGTGGAGTATCACTTAAACTTAATGATATCTTTAAGTCTTGATTACATCGAATTTACCGAATTTAGGGTGGCGCTTTTATCGATTTTGACGCATTATTCTTTGAGATCTGTTTTAAGATCTTCTTTGAACTTAATTTCCCTTTTTCTAATCTGGCGTTCTAAATTATTTCAAAAGAGTTCTATAAAATTCAGGTCCGGTGATTGTGGTGGCGTTTTAAGCTGATTTCAAACTTTATACAAAAGTCATTCTTTGACTTTAAGCGATGTGTGTTTTGGGTCATTGTTTTGTTTCCAATACCAGATGCTGCGTGTTTAACTGGGCCTATCATATTCTTTGGATCGAAATCGGTATTTGGAAAGTTTTTTCTCGTAGTTTTCCTTTAGATTTTCAGTCTTTCTCACAAAATTCTTTTACTCTCAAAGCCAAACAAATTGACCGTTTTGGGACAGATTAGGCAGATGTCATATTATACAACTTACAGTGGCTAGAAGTGAATGCTTCGATTAGGCCTACAAAAAAGATTCTCAACAACTTCATGATCATGCTTCAAAAATCCTTCTGATTACTGAATCGATTACATATCGTAACATGGTAATCTATTGATATTCTCACTTAAAGAATCCACTTCCGTTTACAAAGTTTTAAAACAACCGCTTATGTCAAGGTTGGTCAAGAAAGACTTCGTGATCAATTGAATTATCATTCGAATAAAAAAAAACGCAAACAAAAAAAAACCAAGCTGAGTAACGCTGAGGAAATGGATAATTTTTCATGCCCACATACACTCGGCTGACAGCTGATTGAGTTAAGTTTAATTAAACCTGATTGCACCTGACGGAACACACCCTAAACAACATTTGACGTAAATCCGCCTTCTCAACCTGAAATGTCATCCAAATCTAAAAAAATAACGATGCGAAAGAGACGCGCATCATCACACATAAAATCGACATTTACGCGTGCCTTGGTTGTAAAGCTCGTACTAACTCCAAGTCAATAGTACCGGTCAAGAGCGAGTTGAACAACAAAACAGCCGAATTAGTACCACTTAATCTGTGTACAGCTCATTTTGGTTACCGTTTAGGCCAGCGGTCAATGCAATAAATTATGAACTAATGCCAATGGAATTTGAGTTGTCCGCGCCGTCTCCATGCAGCATATCCGCTGTCGACCTTCCTCATGAAACCAGAAACAATGGACCACAAGTTGTTTATCATTGCTCACATACATTATAAAAATATATACGTCTGTATGCCTATAAATATGTACTTCTTCGCATTCTAGGCACGAGAAGAGTGCGATAAATTAACGCAGAATCTCAAGTCAATAAAGTTCCAGTTTTATCGCATCCATAGCTCGAACAGCAAAAACAATAAAAACCAGGTTTCGTCTTGGGTCACCATTCCCACCAATAAGGTTGATTTAGGTAAACACCAACAAAGCTGCAAATTATTATAATCGCCGCCGCCGCCGCTGCCGCGACGCTTAGGTCGTGAAGTCATTTAACCAAATCTCTGGGATCTGATTTGTTGGCTCTAGCCAAATAATTGGCCTTGACATCGAGATGCTCCATCTTTCTGCTATTCTTTGGGCATTTGCATGTCAAAAGCGCGAAATGACGACAACAGCAATCGGGTAACCAAAACGAACAAGGTGAGTGCCCTATCGCTTCCAAAAAATCACAAAGGAGTGTTCTATTGGTGCTAGTGTTGGTGGGTCTAGTGCTCCAACTCTGGCTAATGCCAAGTCAGTTAATTAACAAAAAACAAAAAAAACACAAAACAGAAGAAATATCATCGGACGCTGGTGACGGTATGGTGTCAAGGTGTTAGAGCTAACTAGTTATTTATATGGCAAGGGGTTGGGTTGTGCCGAACCGGATCCTGACTGTGGAAAAATATTTAAGAAAATGCGATGGACAGCGAAGCGTTAGAAGTTTAGTGCTTTTCTTGCCGAGAAGATGCTGGTTAGGATGCGTGCGGTCACAGCGTTTTTGGTAATAATAGAATCGGATTTTTGCCTTCCAAGTGATTGTCTTGAATTGAAGTTGTTTTTTTCTTTCGTTTTTGTAGAGCGTTTTGTTTTTGGCAGGAAGTGTAAGTTGCGGAGCAGAGGAAGATGGATATACATATAGTAAGCCAGCGGTAGCATTCTCTGATGGAATATCCCAGCAGCCACAGTATGTGGGTGCATCGTCAAGCGCGAAGCCTGCAGCGGTTTATGGTGGATTTAGCCAGACTTTGTCAGCTAAGCCTCAGGCTCCGGCGGTCTTTCAGGAACTCGGCCAGCAATCTGTTGGAGTGACAAGTTTCGGTCAGAATAATGTTGTTTATCAAGGAGGAAAGCAGTTCGAGAAGCCAGCAGTTGTGGCAACAACGAAACCTCAAGTTTCAGTTGGATTTAATCAGTACCAAACTGTGCAACAACAGTACCAGAAGCCAGCCGTTGTCAACACGCCGAAGCCCCAAGCTTCAGTTGGATTTAACCAGTACCAAAACGTGCAACAACAGTACCAGAAACCAGCTACCCCAGTCTCACCCCAGCCCCAAGCTTCTGTTGGATTTAACCAGTACCAAAGTGTACAACAACAGTACCAGAAGCCAGCGGTGGTGGTAACACCAAAGCCACAAATTTCGGAGGAATTTGAAGGCTATCAGTACGAAAAGCCGCAGGGTTCGTTGGCAGCATCAAGCTCGCAAACTGTTTCTGGATTTAGTCAAGCTGGTCAATCACAAAGCGGTCAACAGTTTCAAAAGCCATCAATCGTTGTATCTTCTAAACCTCAAGCTTCACTCGGATTTAGCCAGGTTAATCAATATCAAGGCTCACAACAGTACCAAAAGCCAGCTGTAGTCGTCTCAGCCAAGCCGCAAGTCTCAGCTGGTTTCAACCAGTATCAAGGCAGCCAACAGTACCAGAAGCCAGCTGTAGTCGTCTCAGCTAAGCCCCAAGTCTCAGCTGGGTTCAGCCAGTATCAAGGCAGCCAACAGTACCAGAAGCCCACACTTGTTATTCCAGCTAAGCCCCAAGTCTCAGCTGGGTTCAGCCAGTATCAAGGCAGCCAACAGTACCAAAAGCCAGCTGTAGTCATCTCAGCCAAGCCCCAAGTTACAGCTGGGTTCAGCCAGTATCAAGGCAGCCAACAGTATCAGAAGCCGGCAGTCGTTATACAAGCTAAGCCTCAAGTTTCCCTCGCAGCTTCAAGCTCACAAACCTCTTCTGGCTATAGCCAAGCCGGTCAATACCAAAGCGGCCAGCAGTACCAGAAGCCAGCTGTAGTCGTCTCAGCTAAGCCCCAAGTCTCAGCTGGGTTCAGCCAGTATCAAGGCAGCCAACAGTATCAGAAGCCAGCTGTAGTCGTCTCATCCAAGCCCCAAGTTTCAGCTGGGTTCAGCCAGTATCAAGGCAGCCAACCGTATCAGAAGCCGGCAGTCGTTATACAAGCTAAGCCTCAAGTTTCCCTCGCAGCTTCAAGCTCACAAACCTCTTCTGGCTATAGCCAAGCCGGTCAATACCAAAGCGGCCAGCAGTACCAGAAGCCAGCTGTAGTCGTCTCAGCTAAGCCCCAAGTCTCAGCTGGGTTCAGCCAGTATCAAGGCAGCCAACAGTACCAGAAGCCAACAATTGTTGTTCCAGCTAAGCCCCAAGTCTCGCTAGGAGCTTCAGGCTCACAAACCTCTTCGGGATATAGTCAAGCCGGTCAATATCAAAGCGGCCAGCAGTACCAGAAGCCAGCTGTAGTCGTCTCAGCTAAGCCCCAAGTCTCAGCTGGGTTCAGCCAGTATCAAGGCAGCCAACAGTACCAGAAGCCAACAATTGTTGTTCCAGCTAAGCCCCAAGTCTCACTAGGAGCATCAGGCTCACAAACCTCTTCGGGATACAGTCAAGCCGGTCAATATCAAAGCGGCCAGCAGTACCAGAAGCCAGCTGTAGTCGTCTCAGCTAAGCCCCAAGTCTCAGCTGGGTTCAGCCAGTATCAAGGCAGCCAACAGTATCAGAAGCCAGCTGTAGTCGTTTCAGCTAAGCCCCAAATCTCAGCTGGGTTCAACCAGTATCAAGGCAGCCAACAGTACCAGAAGCCAACAATTGTTGTTCCAGCTAAGCCCCAAGTCTCGCTAGGAGCTTCAGGCTCACAAACCTCTTCGGGATATAGTCAAGCCGGTCAATATCAAAGCGGCCAGCAGTACCAGAAGCCAGCTGTAGTCGTCTCAGCTAAGCCCCAAGTCTCAGCTGGGTTCAACCAGTATCAAGGCAGCCAACAGTACCAGAAGCCAACAATTGTTGTTCCAGCAAAGCCCCAAATCTCGGTAGGAGCTTCAGGCTCACAAACCTCATCGGGATATAGTCAAGCCGGTCAATATCAAAGCGGCCAGCAGTACCAGAAGCCAGCTGTAGTCGTCTCAGCTAAGCCCCAAGTATCAGCTGGGTTCAGCCAGTATCAAGGCAGCCAGCAGTATCAGAAGCCAGCTATAGTCGTCTCAGCTAAGCCCCAAGTCTCAGCTGGGTTCAACCAGTATCAAGGCAGCCAACAGTACCAGAAGCCAACAATTGTTGTTCCAGCAAAGCCCCAAATCTCGGTAGGAGCTTCAGGCTCACAAACCTCATCGGGATATAGTCAAGCCGGTCAATATCAAAGCGGCCAGCAGTACCAGAAGCCAGCTATAGTCGTCTCAGCTAAGCCCCAAGTTTCAGCTGGGTTCAGCCAGTATCAAGGCAGCCAACAGTATCAGAAGCCGGCAGTCGTTATACAAGCTAAGCCTCAAGTTTCCCTCGCAGCTTCAAGCTCACAAACCTCTTCTGGCTATAACCAAGCCGGTCAAAACCAAGTGTCACAACAGTACCAGAAGCCAGCTGTAGTCGTCTCAGCTAAACCGCAAGTCTCAGCTGGGTTCAGCCAGTATCAAGGCAGCCAACAGTATCAGAAGCCAGCTGTAGTCGTCTCAGCTAAGCCCCAAGTCTCAGCTGGGTTCAATCAGTATCAAGGCAGCCAACAGTACCAGAAGCCCACACTTGTTGTTCCAGCTAAGCCCCAAATCTCGCTAGGAGCTTCAGGCTCACAAACCTCTTCGGGATATAGTCAAGCCGGTCAATACCAAAGCGGCCAGCAGTACCAGAAGCCAGCTGTGGTCGTCTCAGCTAAGCCGCAAATCTCAGCTGGGTTCAGTCAGTATCAAGGCAGCCAACAGTATCAGAAGCCAGCTGTAGTCGTCTCAGCTAAGCCCCAAGTCTCAGCTGGGTTCAGCCAGTATCAAAGCAGCCAACAGTATCAGAAGCCAGCTGTAGTCGTCTCAGCTAAGCCCCAAGTCTCAGCTGGGTTCAGCCAGTATCAAGGCAGCCAACAGTATCAGAAGCCAGCTGTAGTCGTCTCAGCTAAGCCGCAAGTCTCAGCTGGGTTCAACCAGTATCAAGGCAGCCAACAGTACCAGAAGCCAGCTGTAATCGTCTCAGCTAAGCCCCAAGTCTCAGCTGGGTTCAGCCAGTATCAAGGCAGCCAACAGTATCAGAAGCCGTCAGTCATTGTTGCAGCCAAGCCTCAACCCTCTCTGTTAGCTTCAAGCTCTCAAACCTCTTCTGGCTATAGTCAAGCTGGTCAATACCAAGGTTCACAGCAAAACCAAAAGCCTGCAGTCGTAATTACAGCCAAGCCTCAATCTTCACTCGGATTCAGTCAATTCCAAACTGGTCAGCAAGTAGGAGTTGTTAAACCCTCACAATCTGCAACCATCCAAGGCTCGCAATATCAAGCCGGACAGTATCAATATCCTAGCGTATCAACAACAGTTGAGTCCCAGTCTTCTGTTGGTTCTGCGAAGCCTCAGTCAACGTTCGGAGTTCAAGGACTTAGCTCAAGTAATGCCGGTCAGTCCCAGGTTGTCGCCATTCAACCTAAGCCAGTCATACCGCTGCAAGCTCCCCAGTTACCAAAGGTTCCTGTCGTTAACCAACAAGCTGTTTATTCAACCGCTAAGCCCGCTGTTTCCCTATCAGTCCAGACACCGCAGCTATCATATTTGCCACCTAAGTCACAGCAGGCAACACAAATCATCTCCAAGCCCGCCTTCGTCGGATTCTCAAGTTCGTCGACTACGCCCAAGCCTGTGATTCCTGCTGTTAAACCGCTATCTACCTTTGGTGGATACCAATCCTCTATTCAGTCCACCATACAAAAACCTTCAGTTGCAACAACAACATTCAGCCAGTTCGGTCAACAATCTATTAAGCCTGCTGTCGTTACAGGACAATATCAAGGCCAAGTGGCTTCGACAACAATCGCACCGCAAGTGGTTTCATTGACGACTTCTTTGCCGCAACCTCCAAGAACCCCGACACCAACCATCCAGAGCCCGGCTTACATCCAACAAACAAGCTCTGTAAATGTCCAACAGCAGATTCCCTCACTCAGCTCCAACCTTGAATATCTACCGCCAATCGGTGCCAAGATTCCCAGCAATGTTGCGAGGTCATCTGGAGTGACTGCAGGTCTCTCGCAGTCTTTCCCCCTCTCAAACAACTATCAATCGCAGTCGGTTTTTAGGTTTCCATCGGCTACTGCCAACCAAGTAGTCGATGTAGCTCCAGAGCGCACGGTTGGAGGATTTGTTGCTGGGGACAACACCCAACCCGATCATGAACTAATAGACCTTAGGTCTGGTTCATCAACAACTTCAAATACAATAACCGAAGTAGCTCAGGAGCAGAAGGTTGGAGAATCATTTCTTCGTGGACAAGGAAACGTACAAGGACAACTCTTTTCATCTCATGGCAACCAAGACCATTCGCTTGGCGAACAACGAAGGACCTATACTGAAGAACAAAATCTGGGCTCACATGCCGAAATCAATAATGTCATTGACAACATTCAAAAGCAAGAAGGTTCCGCTGGACGTTCCTCCTCAGACGCCGACACTCAAACTGCTTCGCTGCACACAAGTTTCCTCACAGGAAATCAAGCTAAGGCAGGATCTTTGGAAGCATACCAGTCGACACCCACTCAGCAAGTGGTCAAGACTCAGTTGAGAGTGCTTGACAACAATGAGCCAATAGCTACTGTCCAAGGAACCTATCAACAAGGACAAACAGGATCTTCTGGTGCAAGTCAGTACAATGCTCAAGCACGCAACAATGACCAATACGAGTCCGAGAGTCAGAACGTCGAGCAAGCTGTTTACGTCACTTTCGACGGGTATCCAATCCAGCAAAATTTTCAAAACTACCAGCAGTTTGTGAGCGCAACTGAAAACCCTCAATTTATAGCCGCACAGTCGCAGCTTTCGAATCGTTACCAAGTGGTCAACTCTCAAGTCGAAGACGACTCGCAAGTTCAAGATCCACAGCCGCTTAACACCGAGGAGCAACAAGTCCGCCAGCTGGAAGAAAAGTCCGACAGCGACAAGGAAGAATACGCTGTAAAGAATCTACAGCCGGGCAGCTACGACGGACCGCATGTCAACAAGGCCTCCGACAAGGAGTACAATGTCTTCGACTACGATCAGTACAGCGCAGAGCCCGATGCAAGCGAAGCTTAAATCATTCAACTCACAACAAATTGAGGCGCCATGTCAAGTCATAGATGTATCTATAGCTATTTAAGATTTTACGTTTAGATCGAAATAAAGAATTTAAAATTATCGAGTGTTAAGTTTTTGCTCGCCGAACTTTTACGATGTGCTAATTGATGAGTGGAAAAAGTTTTTGGTTGCGGTGTCCAACAGTGTCGGTCGTTAATCACTTTGATGACCGATTTAATCTTGCAACCCGTTTGGCACTTATGAATGAATAGACACGAAGCGGTGTATTTGAGATTTGTTTTTCATTTTGAAGATATTTTTGGACGGTTAATTGGAGTCAAAAGCCACGCCTTTGATGTACCCATGGCCTCGTGCTGTTTTGGATGTTGGCATTTAGATGTGTTAAAGGTTACATCGCGATTGGAAGTGGAGGTGTTTTGTTTAGGACGCCTTTTTTTTGCAACAGATTGACAGCGAGTGGCGAGCAGGAGTCTTGTCAGAGACATTTGGATTTGATATGATGCGCTGGTGTATGTAGTTTTTCAATCTCTCAAAATTTCCTCATCTTGAGGAAACCAGATCTCAGCTACAGCCGATGGCATGGCTTACCAACTAGCTTAGCTTTACGCTTAAGACACTGGTTGTCCGCTATTTATTCAAAGAATTACTGTCAGTCTCTGACAGGATCATTGGCTTTCTTATTTCGATAATCGCTCAGACTTAGTCTCTTGCCGCAAACATGGAAACATTCTCAAACGTCCTTTCCACTAATTTAGGTGCCACCCTGGTTATCATATCATCCTGGTGCTCGACACTGTGCACAAAGTTCTCCTACAAAAGAAGCCTAATCGAAAGGGTACGAAAGGGCCTTGTGTGCACAAAAAGATGGGTTGCAACCAGTAGCGACGCGTGCCAAAAATGTGCAGTCGTTCAGCGAAGTTTTAATTGGTATATGTAGGTGCTGTTAATTTTTAATCAGTGAAAAGAAATTTTGAAATTAAATAAGAAAATAACGTTTACATCTTTTTAAGCAAGTTTATTTAACAACACAAATTTTCTCAGACTAAAGGAACAATTTTTTTTTTATGTTTGGATTTTATTTATAAAAGATAAACCAATTCTTCATCATTAAAAATATATATATTTCATTTTAATACACAAGTCTTTTTCTTAACATAATTTATTATTTCCCAAGGAATAAAGTCTTAATTAAAGTACATTCATAAGTACCTTAATTATTTTACTTAAATTCAAAATTAATTCTTCTCGACTTATTTAAAAACATTATTGTTACACTTTCATAAATAAACGTGTCTTAAGTCAACGCTTAAACTAAAAGAAAAAATATTGTTTGTTATATTAAGCAGAGACCTTTTTAAAACATTTTTATAACATTTTCATAAAACATTTCTTCTGTCTGTTTTTCTTTTAAAAGTCTTTTTTTAAATGGTTAGAATAGAAAGATTTGTCAACCTGTTTTGCCCCATTGTTGTTCTAAGGTGGAAAATGATCTTTCAACGGATGAAGTTGTCAAAGGAAAGGTTAAGATAAGTTCACACAGTTTATAAATTTGGGGAAAAACTGAAATAAGATCATCGCTGCTAAGTTTTTGGAAAAATTGTTTTAAATTAAAATATCAAAACTCTGTTTGTTTATAAATAACAATTAGTTCATTTTTCAAAGAAAAATATCAAAAAATTGACCATATGATGAGTTGAGTTCATTTAAAAAAGTAGTAGGAAATTGTTTTTCATGTTCTTTAAACTTGTTTACTTCTAGCAAACCAATAAACTTCAGTTCTTTTAAGTCGGAAAATCTTGATATGAGTTGTGCATTTGTTGCATCAATAATTTCACATAATAATCTTAAGTACTCTGTTTTTTCATCAATTCCGTGTCTCACTCGATATGTCGATTGAATATTACTTAGTTGTTCCGTTTCGCAATAATATTCATTTAATTTATCTCTCAAACTACAATTATTTTCATTGGGTTGGTTAATGACTTGTAAACAATATGTTTTATCAAGAGATGTATTTTCTAACACATTGTATAAAAAATCAGTAAGTATAAAAACTGAATTAAATATTTTTAACAACAATTGTGATTCAAAGTCAGATAAAAATTGTAAAAACCTTTGGGCCAAGTTGATCGTATAACAATCCCAATCATCGCTATCTCCATCATCGTCCGCAATCGTTCGAAAATATTCTATCAGACTTTCCTTGCATCTTTTGCCACCGGAACCAACTTCGTATTGTACCTCCACCTTGTTGGTGCTGCTTTTGGAAATCTTTTTTTCACAATTGCAATTGCACAATCCTTTGAGTCGATTGAGCGAAAAATGTGGATAGACTTTTCAGCCTCTCAAAAAACCGTCTGCATTTTTTTATTATTTTTCAAAAACATCCTGAAGGCAAATGGTAAGTCTATGTGCTGCACAATGACACCTGACATTCGGAAAATGACTCTTCACTCTCGATTGCGTACCTGACAAATGGCCAGCCATAACTGCAGCTCCATCATATGTTTGACAAATAAGTTTATGATCATATTATTTATTGTTTTAATAATATGGTCAGAAAAGCTTTCTGCTGACTTATTTGCACTCACATCAGAAAAACCGAAAAATCTTTCTTCTATATTTCCCTCCCGCGAAACAAACCTTACCATTGTGGAAAGCTGGGACTTTTTACTACTATCTGATGTAGTATTAACAGAAATAAATGTAGATTCCTTTACCTCATTACCGATCTCTGTTTTGTCTTGTTTCGGTATTCGTTTCATACATCTTACCAAACTCGCCCCGTTCAAAAGCGACTTGAACGAAATGCGCCATACAACACTTGAAATTCTTTTTTTGTTTGTGCCTATACTTTTCATGGTATCATTTCGTTGCCAATCTACTGCATCACGATATTTACTGATGCGTCTGAACTCTCCTTCCGCATTTGAGATCATTGGAGTGTATTTGAAGCCGAAATCATAATACCCCTCGCTGGTGTAAACACTAAGCGACACGAGATATCTGATTATTACACGGCTCATTTCTACTGGCTGCCACGATAAGGGACATCCACGGAAAGTGCAATGCTGATGAGCTAGCTCGTGTAGGTAAAGAACACCTGAGAATGCGATTTTAGAACAAATTGACAACCCCTTGATTACAGTTACTGACGTGGACCAACAAACGATAAACTGCCCAAAAAGAACCTCAACGCGACCATAGATGCGTTTAACCCACAAGACTGCTGACGAGACTTAAATTCTTGTAAAGACGCTTCACTGACCCACAAGACTCGAAGGTAATGATTCAGAAATCTCAGCCGTAGATCCTCAGGAGAAAGTTGAAGTAATGGCTGCGACGTTTCAAGATGTGTTTAAGGTGAATGGTAGCACTCGGACGAACCATATATTGGAAAATGGTACACAAAATGATATTGAGAATTGTCGATCGCAGAACACTTGTTTTACCATGTTCATGGACGATAATTTGGCAATTGATGTCATCGCCGTTGAAGGGGTACATCCCCAATTCACATCAAAGGAAGATCTCTTGGTTATCTTCCGGTCATTAAAAAGTAATAAATCTGTGTATAGATGGAGTTTCAAACATTGTTCTGAGACACCTCCTTCTAGAAGCGGTACACATTTAGACTACCGTGTTTAACAACCTGCTTAATATTGCACATTACTCGGCTCATTGCAAGACAGTGGTATTTCAACCCATTCGTAAACTGAACAAAGACACTTCCAAACCGACAAATCCCCGGTCGATAAGTCTCCTTCCAAACGTCTGTAAGGTATTTGGGTTGAGGCTCAACCCCTCAACGAAAATATTAATCTGGATAACCAATTCGATTTCAGAGCGGGGCATGCATGCTGCGTCTAAACTGGTATCGAATATCCAATGGAACAAAGGTAAGAGACAATGCTTGGAGAATGCCTTTGACAATGTATTGCTGGATGGGCTCTTTTACATGTTAGACGGGCATGACATAAGCAAACCAATGCTGTACCCACTCATTCATATGCTCACCGGTAGAAAGTTCATTGTAAAGAATAGCAATGAAACTTATGCTGGGAACTTTGAAATAAACAACAATCTGCAACAAGGTGTACTAAATTCACCGATCAGGGTTCACGAGCGATCTTGTAGGCTCACCACGCTATTACATACGTAGATGACTTAAACGAGTACAGGTCAGGTTAAAGATTGATGGAATTTTTAGTCTTTTGCAGCGTGACTTTGATAAGATTAGACTATATTGCGATGAATGGAAGTTGAAGATCAACTTCCATAAGAGTGAATTCATTTGGCTTAGGACGCTGCAGTTTGAGGCCTCTTCGGATGCTAGCCAAGGCGTCCTATGCTCTGACACAGAGACTGTTTCACAGCAGTCACCTCGATGCTGGAGTAAAGTTGATCTGCTATCTGTCTTGTCTCGTGGACGTCTCGATTGGTTCAACATGGGAGCAAGCTTGATGGAAGAGTTTGGGGTTTTCGCGATTCGAGATTCGAGATATTAGGACTTATTTCCTCTTATAAAGAACTCGAGAGTCTCAGAACAAAAAAATTCTTTTCAGATGAGGTTCTGTTCGACGGGGCCAACCTAATCCGAGTGGATTATTTAACTAATTCGGAAACGGGTTGCAAGAGCAATGACCTCGGGCTGACTACCCTAACTTTATTTACCATGAGGCAATGCGTTGTAACAGCCTTACTCCACCAGAGGCATTCTTCTCTTTTAAACTTAACGGCCTGATTCAGAATAGAAATGCGGTTCCTTCTTCCATGTTTCCCGAAAAAGTATGGACAAGCGACTTGCCTACAATGGAGATGTTGCTCGCAGCTCTTAGGAAAAAAAATAAGAAACGGATCAAGAAGAGTGAGTCTGTTTTAGCTAGACTTACGTCCTGAAACTAATTTTTCTGCTTCAGAAATAGAAAGTTCCGTTTGGTAGTCTTTTCCAAAACAAACCTTTCTCGTCAACGTTAAAAACTTTCTAAGGAGTAAGTTGTATTGGCTTTTAAAGCATCGGAGAATTTCGCAGCTGCAACAGAATCGGCGCAAGCTATTTCATCATGCGATTTAACATTGTGAAGGTTTAGGCATACTTTAAATCTCTCGAACCAGCCTTGACTCGTTGAAACTTTAGTTACCTTTCATCAGCATTCTCGTTCTCCATATCATTTGGCAATGATTGTTTTTCAAGATTTTCATAGAATTTCTTTGCATTTTCCCGATTTAATATCTTATTAAGTGGAGCCAGTAACGTACTTATTTTTCAAATAAAGTAAGAATTCCATTTTTAAAAGCAGAAAATCTCAGTCTGGCTCAGTAGCGGCTTTTTCAATTACTTTAATTTTACTGCCTTCGTGATGTTTTATTCAAAATATTTAATTTTATTTCTAGCGTTATTGCCTGTCTCGATTTTTTTTTCAAATTTTCCACTCATGATTATTAAGCTTCTTTTGAAAAAATAACGATTACCAATTGAAGCTACAATTGGTCGTGTCAATTCACGACAACTTATTTTGATTTATATGAAATTCAAAATGATGCAAATTTATTCTTCAATGTTTTTTCGACGGAATGTAAAACGTCGCAAAGCGAGGTAATGGTGTATAATTAAAAACGATATTTAAAAAATATTTAATTTTAGTTCTGGTCGCATAAAAACAATTTCTTTTCCCCTCTTGTGCAACGCATGTCGCCTTGGCAACGAGACCACGACCTCAAGAAGTTTACGAGCATTGCATTGAAGGGGTTGCAGTTAATGAAGAAGACATACTGCTTCTCTTTTGTTCCACTGAAGTGAGGTCATCCTGTGGAAATACTATATGTCCAGTGGTCTAGACGAGGATTGTTTTTCCATTCGTAAATCAGCGTTTATCAGTTTTCTGGAGAGCTCATGTGTAGATTCGTTTTTTGCAATCCCTTTGTGTCCAGGGTCCCAGCCCACCTTCTCTTTGCTGTGTCTGGCCAGGGATTGCAGTACATCGTAGCAACATGTTGGAGTCGATAATGTTGGATGACAAGGCCTTTATTGCTGCCTGGCTGTGTGAAAAGATATTAATTCTAGCGGTCCAAAAACTTCAGCTCCAACTTCAAAATGCATTTTTGATTCGTCAGTGAACCATATCAAACTAGTGTAGTAACACCATTGGACCAATTTTTAAGATCACATTTCTACAAAAAAAAAAACAAAAGCCTAACTCTGGGCTGAAAAACAGCCACTAAGACTCTCCGTAATTTAACAGCGTCTTAAGCCAACTCCAGTCGATGAATTAGCTCTCCACCCGCTGTAGAAGTAAGCATGGCCATAAGAAAGTTTAAAAACAATAAATCTCCGTTTATAGATGGCTTAAAAGTTACACTTTTTTAAATACGATGGAGAAGTGTTCTGGTAGAAAATATGCATCAGATCATCTGTCTAGTTTAGGGGACGAACAAAATGCCTGAAGACTTGAAAGTTAAAATCGGCCAAACTTGAAACAAACTAAATTTTCATATGGCCTTTAATATTGAATTTTAAGTCTTTACTTGCAACCTATTCATCGACTTTAATCCATTCATGATAGCATGCATTGTACCAATTTTTAAGATCCAATATTCTATCCTAAAATAACCTGCCGAAAGAATGATGTCTGACCATGATATCCTAAGGTGGCCTTCGTTGGTTAAGCTTTAGGTTTAGCTTGGACCATCCGTATAGGATCACTAAGTGCAAGATTCCAAATCTTGTTAGCACTTCCGGTATCTTAGCTACAGATACAGAGAAGGCTGACGCCTAAGCTTCATCATTTGTTGAAAACCACTCTGTTTCTCAAAATCTAGGAGATCCAAGCAACAACACTGTTGTCGACAATGTTGCTGATTCAATAAAAAACCAAAATGTGGAAACGCCTCAGGCTGCCTGTGCATCTCAACAAGCTATTGCTGAGATTGTTAAAAGCCTGCGTCCCAGAAAGGCAGATGGTTTTGATGGTATTAAAAATGTTTGTATCAAACAACTGCCAAAGTCAGGTATAATGTATTTAACATTTCTGATAAACGCCTGTCTCAAAATACAGTACTTTTCTGATGCTTGGAAGACTGCTAAAGTAGTTCCTATACTGAAGCCAGGAAAAGGTCGAGAATCACCTGGTAGCTATAGACGATTTATAGATAAGTCTGTTAAGTAGTCTAAGCAAAGTATTTGAAAAAGTAATAAAAGACAGATTTTTAGACTATATTGATGACAAGGCTATATACCCAAATGAACAATTCGGTTTCAGAAGTTAACACAACACCTCTCATCAAGTGCTAAGAATATGTCAGCATGTAAGAAAAAATCGTGCTATGGGAAAATCGACTGGGATGGTGTTATTAGATATCGAAAAAGCTTTTGACTCTGTTTGGCACAATGGTGTTATATACAAAATGACAAACATAGGGTTCCCTAAATATTTAGTTCGTTTAATTCAAAGTTTTTTGTCAAATAGATGTTTTATGGATCTGTCAATAGTAGCGTCTCAGTCTGCTGCTGCATATTTTCAAATTAAATTTAGCGTCGAAAAACTCTATCAACGGAATCTCTGTATCCGATGTAAAATTTACAGTAAAATTCCCACTCGGAATCATCGGGACTTTATCATAATATTTTTTAAGAATTCGTGATACTGCTGGTGTGTATTTAATGTTGAGAAATGTAGACAGCTACAATTAAAACTGAACTACTTTTATCTAATTTAGTTTGACATGCACACATTTTTCCCACTTTGGAAAGTTGAACTGATAATTATTCCAGTTATCGTGTATTGAGTTCCATTTGTGGAATAACAACGCGGGTTCCGTCATTCGAATTGTGGTAGATTGTAACTCCACCGGCCTCGTATGTGGCCTTTTATATACTACTGTGTCCAAAAAATAAGGTGACATATGAATTTAAGCTGCGCGCGTCGAAGGATTTGGAAATTTTCCTTTCTTTTTAGGTTGGTACTACTGTCAGTGACATCTATGTGAAATTTTATGTCAAAATATATTCATAGTGTTTGAGATACGCGTCGTTTTGTGAGCTGCTAAAAGTGAGTTTTTGGTTTTTTCAATGTCGAAATTTATTGAGCAAAGAATTTGCATTAAATTTTGTTTGCGGAATCAATTTTCTGCTGCGGATACGTTGAGGATGGTGCTGAAAGCCTTTGATGAGGAGGCTATGTCTAAAAAAAAATGTTAACAAGTGTTATAGTGATTTCCAAGCCGGCCGTGAACGTGTCGAACACGAAGAGCGTTCTGGGCGACCATCAACATCAACCGATGAAGCTCACGTCCAACAAATCAAAAATTTGGTGTTGAAAAACCATCGATTAACGATTAGAGACCTTGCTGATGAAGTTGGCTTATCGAAAGGCTCAGTCAATACCATTTTGAAGGATGCTTTGGGCCTCAAGCGCGTCAAATCTCGACTGGTACCGAAAACATTGAATTTTTTGGAAAAAAGGCGTCGCGTTGAAGTGTGTGAAACAATGCTTGCCGACTACCAGGATGTCATGAAACGCATTATAACTGGCGATGAGACTTGGATCTATGCTTACGACCCCGAAACAACCGATCAATCGAGCGAATATCGTGCCAAAGGAGAGCCGAGAACAAAAAATTCGCGCCAAAGTCGCTCAAAAATCAAGGTCATGTTGACTGTTTTCTTCGATTATCGTGGTGTTGTGCTTTATGAATTCCTTCCAACCGGCCAAACAGTCAACAAGGAATATTATTTGAACGTTATTCGTTGTTTGCGTAACGCTATCCGCCTAAAAAGGCCGGAATTGTGGAAAGACAATTCTTGGTTTTTACACCACGATAATGCACCATCCCATACCGCACTCGTAATTCGTGATCATTTCGCCAAAAACTCAACCCATATCGTTCCGCAACCACCGTATTCACCTGATCTGTCGCCGTGCGACTTCTGGCTGTTAAACAAGCTCAAAAGACCGCTCCGGGGACACCGTTTTGATACGATAGAGGAGATTCAAGCCGCAGCGAAGACAGAACTGAAGGCCATCCCGGAAAGTGACTACAACCAGTGTTTCAAAGACTGGAAAATCCGTTGGCATAAGTGCATTGCATCGGGAGGGGATTACTTTGAAGGGGATGAAATTGATTTGGAAGAATAAATAAAGAATTTTCAAAATAAATACAATGTCACCTTATTTTTTGGACTCAATAGTATAACTAGAAGGATTATCTACAATGTTTTCATCATTCATCCACGATGCGGAGAGAATAGGAAACTTCGAAGACGATGCTATTCTGTCAAGCTGAAGATCTTGAGCATGAGCTTTGGCAGTTCCTTGCGTTTATAAAATCATATAATAGTTTTTCAACATTTCTAGCCGATTCAAACTCAGCTCGCAATTCAATTGTGGATACTGTTGCTCTTTGACCGTGATACAATTTTCTAAAATTTTTTGGAAACAGTATATAGGCCCTCAATCGACTTTGCTCGAGACAGTGCGAAGTTCAGGAGCTGTTTTTTCATATTCACATACAATTTCACCAAATGGACCTCCCTGGGACTTATGAATCGTTATCGCACAACCATACACTAGTGAGAAGTGGTAACGTTTTGCAATTACTGTTTTATTAGGTACGAATGGTATAGACGATGTTCTTCGCTCCACTTGCTGGTACATAAAATGATCACCCCTGCTGAGTTTGTTGGCACTTTCACGGATATTTTTTTTAAATACTGAAATTTATCCATTTTACTTTCAATAAATTCTAAGCTCCCAGGCCCCATTTGTTGCCATACAACCCCAAACCATGAACCCACTACCGCCATGTTTCACTGTTGGGAATAGGCTTTCCTTATTCCATTCAGTTCCTGGTTTTCTTCAAAAACAAACCGCGTCCATTCAACCCAAATATGCAAAATTTTCTTTCGTCTAAAAACAATACACTATTCCAAAAACTTTCCGATTTGTCAATAAGCTCTTTGGCAAAAGCAACACGCTTCCTTTGGTTGGTTATGGAAATATAAGGTTTTTTCCTTCCAGATCGTCCATGAAAACGTTCTTCTCTAAGTGTAGAACATCTAACTGTCTTGTTAAACTTTCCTTCGATTATCTTCACTACTTAAGGTACACTTTTTCGTTGATTTGCTCTTACTTCAGCCAAAACTGACCGTTTTTCTCTGGCTGTAAGTAGTGTTGGGCGTCCAGATCTATATTTAGAAGTAAAATTCCCAGTTTTTGCATACTTTTCTAATACTCTTTGTACGGAAGAACGTGGTTTCTCGATTATTTGGCCAATTTCTCTTAGAGTTTTACCCTCCGAACGTAGTTTTATAACCTATTTTCGAATGTCGACTGATAATTCCTCGCTAATTCTTATAATTTCACAAAAAAAAGAAGATAATTAAAATATGTTTTCGCGGGTTCAGGTCTTTTTCTTAAAAGGCTGGTAATGTATGCAGACTGTAAGTGATGAGAAAAAGTGAGGAGGCCAGCGAACACGAACTGTTATGCCTTTTCTCAAGCTTTGTACTACGCATGCGCGCACAAACGCGTATTAACACACGTACAACGCTGAGGGCCAAGCAAACTCCCACTATGCATTGGTTAACACGAGTAGAGGGGGTACGAAGTAAAGCCGAAAAAGGAAACTACGAAAATAAGAAACACTGTATAATGCTTTCTATCTCATTTTCTCCCACGTTTTAAATCTTATGAATTTATGAGTCTTTCATTTTTTAATGTCGCTTTTTCGTTTCATCGATTTTCAAATCACAACGATGCTAAAGAAATTTTCACTTCAAAAAAAACAATTAGGTTACAGAGCTCATCGCAATACTGTCAATCAAATTCAATGCATCACAAAAAGTGTTAAAGAAATATTGGGAATGGGAAACAAAGAGTACAGATATGATTTTCTTCGACATCGAAAAAGCATTCGACACTGTCTGGCATGACAGACTCTTGCATCAAATGTGATTAAAATTATTCAGTCTTTTCTGACCTGAAAGTGAGATCTTTCAAGGTTTGTACAAACGGTTGGAATTCTGAGAGTTGGAATCTCATTTTTGGTGTACCTCAAGCATGTGTTATTAGTCGATTCTTATAAAATATATCAAAGCGGGGTGACCCACTGTTATCGAACACATTCAAAGAGCGGATCTAAAGATATAAAAACCTTCTTCTTCTTGCTTCTCAAGACGAAAGACACGTTTCTCGCATTTTACGCATTCACCTCGCCGTTCCGCTTTTGCTTTCAATAAAACTTTCTTCAATCATTAATTTTACAAGCTTTATTCAAAAATAAAATAGAAATTTAATTTAAATAAATTTTTCGAAAGATTTGAATGCCACACTCCACAAAGACGAGACCGGTTAGAAACATAAAACGAAAAATTCCTATAAAAAACAAAAATAAATAAAGTCAGACTTGAGGGAAAAGCCTTGAAAAAGAAACACGTGAAAGGCATTTTACTACAGTCCTTGGTAGTAAGGACTTTTTCGCTCAATTTCCGTATACTCAAACAATCTCCGATTTGGCGGTCTTTTTAGCTGCAAATACAGGTTTCTGCTTGAGGCTTTTCGTTGGACTTGGTCGTCTTGAGGCTGTGCCAGTGCAACTTGTCTACGATTTGGATCCGACTGAAGAATTATGGACTTACAATTATTATTTGAGTCACAAGTTTTGATAACCCTGGTGACGGGTCTTTCATTTGCCAATCTCATTAGATCTGGATTCAGTTGGGCAACAATCGGCTCTGGCCCACAAATTTGTTGGCCTCTCTTCTCACTGCCATCCAAAAGATCAAACACCATTGGCTGGAGTCCTTCAGAATTTCTATACAGCTGTTGTTGAAAATCGTGTTCAAAAGACTCCTTGGACAATTTCGTATCCTGGAAAATCATCACCGCCGGAAGAATTTCGATTGTTTGCTTGCCAAAAGTAAACTCTTGTCCTGATTGCGTCGATTGTATTGGCTTCGAGCTTGATATACTCAATGGAATATCAAATGGCGCCCCCTGAGGAATGTCATAAAAATAGCCATTATCCGATCGTTCCGCAATGCCGCTCGTCCAGCAAAGCGTGATTAAAAAACCAAGCTGAATATTCAAAATATTAAAGATTGATGCAAACAAATAAGTCAAAAGTTATCCTACCCGAAATTCAAGATTCCTCATTCTTACCGGCTTCCAAGATTTACTGGGCGAATATAAAAAAAAAAAAACAAAAATACCAAAATAAACAATAGCACAAGCACCACGCATAAAGACCGGACTTCGATTCAGACTGAGCGAAGCCTCTAGTCCGGGCATCAGGTGTGAGCTTCTGTGTCGTGAAGCCATAATGCTGGGGAAACTTGTTTCTGCTGATGAGCTGGGATTCCCAATCCAAAATTAATCTATTCATCTTCATCTGATCGTAAAGGAAGATTGAAATCGAAATCAGAAACATGACTTCGGGGCTAGGTCTGCTTAGTTTCATAGGTATGGTTCGTTCGCGTCAGCTTTCAAGTTGGGAGCACCTTACGACTTATGATGTACCCAAAATTTTGTCAAACATAATTCTCACCTGCTTATCAAAGTGGACGTGTGAAGACTTGTCTGTAACAAATGATGCCCCGAGACGGTATCTAACGATGAAAGTGAAAAAATGCGAGACAAAAGAAAGCCGCTATCTTATTCTTACATTAAGGCTTGAGGTGCGTCTGAATAAATCAAGATGCAAACGGATTTGGAAGAGATGTGATATTTCTGTAGTCTGTTGGCAAATTGAATGAAATCATAATGTTAAATTTTTGTTTTTATTTTAATTTGAATGTCTCATCTTATTTTACTTGCTTAACACCACAGGCTTTTTATGGAGAGTCTTTCTTCAGCATATGTGCCTGCGGACTTAATGTTTCGCAAATATTAATATCAACATAAACGATGGAAGATAGAAAATCTCTTTCAAACTTTTAAACGGTCTTAAAAGTTCTATCTAGTGGCAGCTGCATCTTCAGACAACATCAAATCGAAAGATTCTGCAGCGAGCCATTGCGAAAAATATGTGGTCCTGTGGTATATCCTAAAGTTGGTCTTGTACATTGACCTTGTTCTTGGAAATCTAATTATCCACGTCATAACCGCCGCGACAGTAATCTGGGCATGCTGTAATGGTAACCCTCCTCCTAATTCCTGTCGTAACAAAAATGATTTGTGAAGATACTGTCATTGTCAAAAAATAAAATAAAAAAAGTGAGTAAATCAAAATAAATATTGGCGCATAAAATACTGCGAATTGAGCGAACGTAAATGAGTCGAAATCAAATTAACCGTTCACATTCGGACCTCACGCAATCGAAACCAGACTGAGTTTCTTCTTTAATTTCATCTCTTAAACCGTTTCTCGCTCTATGCAGCTTAAGGGTAGTCATAATCCCTCAAGAGCTAGAAAATAAAAAAAAAGGAGAAAAGCCTGAGCAACAGTGGATGTGCACGTCATTTTTTCAAAAAAACAAGGAAAAACCAAAAGCCTTTCTCTATGCTATTAAACAGCCACTAAGCCTCTCCGTTATTTAACAGCGCCTAAAGCCAACTCCAGCCGACGGATAAGCTCTCCTATATCATGGCCATAAAAAAGATTAAAAGCAATCAAGCTCCGAATTCAGATGATTTAAAAACTGCACTTTTTTAAATATTGCGGAGAAGTGTTCTGGTAGAAAATATGAACCGGATCATCTGTCTACAATAGTCTAAGGGACGAACGAAATTCCTAAAGACTTGAAAGTCAAGTCTATTTGCACCATACACAAGAGGGTGGTCATACGAATACACGTGTTTTATAAGCACTATATCTTTCACAAGATCCGATGGCGTGGCTGTTTTTTAACACAAAAATCGGCCAAACTTGAAACAGATTAAATTTTCACAGGGACCTAAATATTGAATTTTAAGTCGTTACTTACAACCTATTTATCGACTTTTATCCCCTCATAATAGCATGTCCTGCACTTAACTATAAAATCCGATGGCTGGATGAAACTGGTACTAATAAGTGCCAAAACTTCAGAGTTCTTTTAGACTTACATCGAACCCGGATGGAAACGGATAGGTTTCGACAAAACTTGATTACTATCATTATCATGTTGAAAATATCTTCATTTGATAATCGGAACACTTCCTGGAGTGATGGATCACATAGAACTTGTATTTCTGTTTTCCTGAGCCTTTTGTGAAAGCGATTCAACGGGCATGGCTGCACTTTCTATGGCTTCTACTCCGAAAGGTAAGACTTTTTGAACTGTTGCAGGCATGTGATACAAAGCGTCTTCTGGGTAAGCCCTAAATTTTTGAAAAGCAATTGAGAAATTGTTACAAATCACTTCCAATATTACTGCAAGGCGTGTTATCAATTTTCAATCAATTTTGGTGGTCTAGGCAGTCAAAGTAGGATTTCCGGGAAACCCTCATGAAGTATTCCTTATTCCTTCCTTATTCTTCCTTATACTTCCTTATTTCAATATGTCAACTTTTGCGTTCGATTCGCTTTTTTATAGCTCGAGTTGCTTTAATGCTTCTTGATGCTTTAAAGTTATAACAAAGTTAAAAACGTATTCCATAAATCTAATCTGTCGACATTCCTTCCTCATTAAGTATCAAAGCAAGCAGCTTGGATCTCAGAAGGTTTAGCGCCACAAATGATGCAATTGTTTGAAGTTGCTGTATTGGTCACAGCCTATCTTCGAAAATTAAGTCGGTGTCCTACTTTAACAGCATGCATTCCAATGCTTTTTAAGTTTCATTTAGATCACCGAGTAAAATTATTTCAGTTTTATTCGTACGGATGTACAGTGGCGGAGCGAAAGCCGTCAGTTGTTCAAGTTCCCCGATCGTACAGAGGCTGTGTAAGGTCCGTTTGTCGGACAGATACGGCCTTACATATTTTTTATACGGCTGCACAACGGCCAAACAGTAAAGGACTGAAATAAAGGCTTAATCTCGGCAGTACGACGGCTGTCAAGAAAAATGTGGACGCCTATTCCACAGCCCTATTACGGGCTTATTACTTAAATTATCATACATAATGTGTATATTTTTTTTAAAAAACCTTATTTTCCCCTTAGTAGTGATCATCTTTGGCTCTTTCGTGTGTCCTTTGCTTTTTTTTCCTTCTACGCTTGTATAATATGTACTTTCTAGAATCTTCGTTCGTGGATAATGTAATTCATATCCCATTTCTGATTTCTCATGGAAAAGAACAAAAGATTATATAAAGTGTGAAAAATATTTGGTCTTTGCAGAGAGAGAAGATACTCTTTCGACGGCAGCTCAACACCAATCCACTTCTCCATTTCGGTCGACGTTGACACAATTAAAACGTGGTTCACCCGTATAAACCCATCAGAGTCATTTCTTTAATTTAGCCTTCGTATGCCTGTCAAACTGCCAGGCAAGAGTTGTTCGGCCGCTGCAAAGACATAATTTATTTTTACTCGGGTAGTTTTTTTTTCTTTCGACTTGATTTCTCTCCTCGTATTAGCTCAAGTGATTCCTTTTTGAATTAATAAAAAAAGTTAAGAAAAAAATGTACAAACTGTGTTCGGAATCGAGTCCCTTCAGATAAAATTTAAACTGAAATTAGTTATTTTCAGAAATATGTAATCTCAACGTGTAGATCGATGTAGATCTCCTTAAAACCCTTAAAAAATCAATGATATATTTATTTAGTAAAATCTCCAAATTTAAATTGGAGTTTGTTAAAACTTCTATTTGCTTCGCTCACCAGCGGTTTGCCCGCTAAAAAACTAGATGCGTCTTCTTTCGGAAACCATTTGTCTCTAAGACATTACTTTTAACACGAATAATCACGAAATAATCACATATCAAACGCTTGAACCCGCTCGCCATTGACGAATAAGTTGCTTCCAATTTTAAAAGGAATCGGCCAACAATGCATCCAAGGGATATAATGGACATTCGGCTTCAATTGATGAAACATTTGAATCTTAAACGAGTATGGGCGAAAACCTTTCCTCTAAATTGTCCAAGTTATGAACGGGAAGAGCCGAAGTTTCTGAGAAGGCCTTAGCTGCTTACATGCTCAGATGGACGATTGTGAGAGAAAAGACTAGGGTCCTTTGACTATTGTTCCAACCCAACACTAAAGAACAACCGGAAAGGCACTGTCGTCAAAAAATCTGTCAAATTGCTGGAATAAGTGGAAGTGATCGATACCATCTTTTTGACTCACTTACAACTTTGTTGTAATGTTGTTTTACCTACGACTACATGTGGCTCCACTTAATGCACCTCTGAAGATCCGGCCAGACTTACAGTGTGAAACCGCTTCTGCTTTGTTTTGGCGAAACAAATGAGTTCAAAAATGTTTATTATTATATATTGATCCTCCCCGTGCTACTTAATGGAGCCGGGTAGAAAACGATCAGCAGGAAAGCAGGATGAATATTAAATTTCGTTAAGTTCAGAGAAGAACGCGAATTCTGAGAATCAAAAGGCAAAATACTCAAAAGCTCAATCCAAGAGGCTCCTTAAAACGCAGCCCATAGCTTCAAAGCAACTAGGAAGACTCCAGCCTATCCAAAATCGCATAGGATTGAAGTCAGGAAGGATTTCAATTGTCGCTCTTTTAAAAAAAAAAAAAACATATATTGAACCACGCTTACCGCAGTATTCCAAAAGAGGACATGTTGACAGCTTGATCGAAATATCTGTCAAACAGCAATTTTCATCCTGAACTACCACGACCAGACTTTAGTTGCCTCAAATTTAAATTAAACAACACTTAACAAGGAAGAGCACCCTCAAAACGCACAATGCGTATGGACTCCTATAATAATTTCTTTTCTAAAATTAATTTTCCGCAAGCGCAATCTACACGCATATCCTTGCCGTCGGTATTTTATTAGATCACTTATTCACAAGGAACTTACGAGATTAATAGTGCATCACTAAAAAGCACTCGGCAAGTTCCACACCGTTGACAGCGGAATGGCTCTACGCAGATGAAGCGTATAATTGATTTGAGTATGCCCTCGAAAGTGCGTCACTTTAAAATTCTTAACCCTGAATTACCTGTCAAGCAAAAGGACATTTTACCTTCTACTTGAGATTGTCCATGATAAAATGCGTAAAGGAAATGCATGTACACGGTGCACACGCCTTGATTTCCAGAATAGCACCATAGTTATAAGGAAGTTTTGTTTATGCAATCATAGGCATAAGAAAAGCCACGATTCGTCCTTGCCGGTTGGTATGCGAATCCTAGTGAGAAGCTTTTATAGCGCTTTTGAATTTCGACGCGACAATCCTTAACGCTTTACAAAACAGCAAGTCACTGTACTATGATGGACCTGCCCGCATATTTGAAATAACTTGCCAGAGGGCGGCGAGGCGGTTCTAGAGCAATCTTCATCAAACAGAACAGCCATTGAGACATGGATTTCCTGGGGCGTCCAAAACGAGTCACGTACACATACATATACTTATGTTTGTTTGTACCCATATGCCAAACACGTGGAAGTTATCGTCTGCAAGAAAATTCCCAAGTTAAAGGGTTTTTGCAGCTTTGTGATGTTTGCATATGAACACTGTCGGCCAGAAGATTGCTGTCAAATTATAAAAAAAATAAAATTAGCAAAGGAAATAATAAAAAAATGATTCTGTGCGTTTGTTACCCGATTAAAAATGACAGTCTGACATGACAACGATGAGGTAAGAACCAAGTACTTTGGACTGTTTCTCGAAGCTGAATTTTATTGGTTGGTTTGGCATGAAGAATTTTCCCTTAAGGATGCCCCTATAGCTGTCTATGGGCTTCGCGTTCAGGGGACTATGCCAGCAAGACCATGATATGAACCCCATTTTTTTTTTAATTTCTTGTAGCGATGAGGCTCATTTCTGGCTGAATGGATCCGTCAATAAACAAATTATGCGGTATTGGTGAGGCAGCAATCCACACGTACTCCATGAGTCATCATTTCATCCCGAAAAAATTACGGTTTGGTGTGGTTTATGGGCCGGCGGTATCATTGGGCCGTACTTCTTCCATGATGATCAAGACCAGCACGTAACTGTGAATGGGGATCGCTACCGTTCAATGATAACCGAATATTTTTGGCCCCAATTAGATGATATGGACTTGGAGGACATGTGGTTCCAACAGGACGGCGCCACAAGCCGCACAGCGAATGTCACAATCAATTTATTGGAAACCAAGTTTGGAGAACGTGTTATCTCACGAAATGGTCTAGTCGCTTGGCCGCCTCAGTCGTGCGATTTGACGTCGTAAGACTATTTCCTGTAGGGCTAAGTCAAGTCTATTGTCTATTCCAACAAGCCAGCGACGATTGATGCACTTCGTACGAATATCGAACGTGAAATTGCAGCAGTATCGGCCGATTTATGCTTGAAAACCGTCGAAAATTGGGTTCAGCGTCTGGACTTCTGCAAGCGTGCTCTTGGTGGCCATGCAAAAGAAATCGAATTTCATACATAATGGCATCAAACGTACTTTCACAGGAATAAAGATTTTCATTGATCTCCAAAACTGTTTTTGTTTTATTTAAAAACACTTTTGTATCGCTCTTGAAAAAAATTGAAAAACCCGATATAAACATTTTTTTTTAGCAAGGAAACAATATAAATGCTTAAACACTATTCTTTACATTATTGTAAATGGCCGAACTGATGTTGGCTCTCATTATTGAAATTTTAACATTATTTAATTTGCAAAAGCAGAAACCTATTCGTATAAAAATATAAATTTAAAGTATGAATAAACAGAGAAGAAAAGGTGGAGACAAAAAAAAACTAATCTACAACCTAAGATTATAGAACAAACCAAAAAATAAAAACAAAAAAAAAAACTTAACCAAACTTATACTAAGTGTCAGCTTCTCCCCAATGTTGCCACCAGTATTTTTTATGGTTTCACCTCTCGTCATTATTTATATCTCTTTCAGGTACGCACATGCAGCATCCCCAGCTTAAGGATTCTTTTGTCTGTGGCCCTTCTAGCAGTATCCGTCCACTTTCTAATGAATTCCTAAAATACCCAGGGTTAGAATAAAACAAATACGATATGAGTTCATTGTTAGTAACATTTGCTGAGCGCGCGATAAGATTCCTCGTAAGATCCAGAATAACATTGTCAATTCTGGACACAGCGGAAGCATCCAATAGTCTTTTGGTAGAGACGTAATGCCGAAAGTCGAAATGAGCGCTTCTGTATAATCCCGTGCAGGCTCGTAGGCATATTCATATTGGAAAATTCTTTATTTTTCCATAAAAGAAGGACAAATGTTCCACCATCCTGGACTTGCATATGTCAAAATCGGATGCACAAAGGTTTGGTAGCAAATGACTTTCACATCGGATCTAAGATAACTGGAGTAGAAAAGCCTTTGAGCGACATAAATGCCGACGATGTAATCATCCTTATAAGATGGCTTGCAAACCCATACATGATTATTTTATAAATAAGCCCGTCAATCCAAACCGTTTCGAAGGCTTTTTCGATATCCACTAGACAGGCACCCGTACATCTTTTGCCGTTAAGGTTCTAGTTAATATGAACCCCACATATTAACACAACTAGAGTGTTTTGAATCAATTTTATTAGAAAATTCATTTCAATGATGTTTCTTGTGTGGAGTATGATAACATTTTAATTTCCAAGATGTCAACATAAACACGGATCTTTTATTTCATCTTTTAAACCTTTTGCTTGCTCTTATCATGGCCATGAGAAAGTTTAAAAGCAGTAAAGCTCCGTATATAGTTGCTTTATAAGCTGCACTTTTTTAAACATGGCGGAGAAATGTTCTGGTAGAAAATATGAACCGGATCATCTGTCTAGTTTAAGGGACGAACAAAATGCCTGAAGACTTAAAAGTCAAGTCTATCTGAACAATTAACGAGAAGGCGATCTTACGTGTACAGGTTTCCATCGTGTAGCGCGGTACTCCTACAACGCCTTTTCGGTATAATACGATTTAAAAAAAAACAGCAGAACAAATTTTTTAATACGGGCGAAACAGGCTTAAATTTGAAAAAAAAAAATGCCTCGTCGTATATATGGACATCTCGAAAAACGAAATAATAGGACTACCGGTTGAAAATTTAGTTTTTTTTTTTCAAAAATCAATGCTTTGTTGAGGAAAAATAGATATAAATTCAATATTCAAAGTATTGCCCATCGCTAGCCACACATTGTTCCCATTTTTCTGGCAATTCATGGGTACCCGTTCTGAAAAATTCGACCGGTTTGGCCGCAATCCACGAATCGATCCATTTTTTGACATCATCGAAATGACGGAAGTGCTGGCCAGTCAGGCCATGTTGCATCGATCGGAAGAGATAGTAATCGGATGGCGCAAGGTCTGGACTATACAGCGGGTGGGGTAGGACATCCCATTTGAGCGTTTCAAGGTAAGTTTTGACGTCATTTACAACATGTGGCCGAGCATTGTCATGTTGCAAAATAACTTTATCGTGTCTTGCGACCGTTTCAGGCCATTTTTCCTTCAGCGCTCGGCTCAAACGCATCAAATGTCATCGGTAGACCTCGCCTGTGATTGTTTCATTCGGTTTTAGTATCAAAATTCACAACACCCTTCTGGTCCCGCAGCATAACCTTCAGGCCATGAATATTCCGAACGGCCGTCGATATTGAGGCATGTCCGGGGTATCCATACGTTGCCCGACGCTTTGGATTATCGTAATGTACCCATTTTTCATCACCAGTGACGGTTCGATGCAAAAAAGACTTCTTTTTGTGGCGTTCAAGCAGCATTTCGGACATGCAAAATCGGCGTTCGACGTCTCGTGGTTTCAATTCATACGGCACCCAATGTCCTACCTTTCGGATCATTCCCATTACTTTCAAACGATCGGAAATAGTTTGCTGAGCGAAGCCAAGTGATTTTGCAAGTTCTTCTTGCGTTTGTCACGGATCTTGATCGAGCAACTTTTTCACCTGGCCGGGGCGTTCTTTGTTTTCGGTCTCGAAATCACCATATTTGAACCGCTTAAACCACCGCTGACACATTCTAACGTCTATAGTAAAGCCCGGGTAAGCTTCGGTAAGCAATTGATGCGCTTCGGTTGCTTTTTTCTTTAAATGAAAGAAGCATATTAAAACTTCCCGCAAATGTTGTTTTGATGGCACGAATGTTGACATTTTACGGCTTTACAAAAACTTGTGTGTTTTCACTAATGACCAATAACCTAGACTGAAATAAGAAGACAATGAAATGAAGTTTCTGACGTGACAGCTGTCATGGTCAAAATTCACTTCAGAGTCATAGATATGAAGTTGTCTGCAATAACGACATTTTCAACTGGTAGTCCTATTATATGCATCAGCTTTAAAGGCGCAAAAGACAGAATTACCCCACTTCTGTGATGTAACGCTTCAGGGGACTATATAATAAAGCCCTGATTTATAAACCGCTCCCTAAATTTACGACCACTTAAAAAACTTTGACAAATCCAAGTTACCTGTTTATTGGTGGGCAAATAAGAAGGCTTGGGTTACAAGCAGTCTTTTTCGAGATAGGTTTTAAAATTGCTTTGTATCCGACGTCGCACTCTACTTGAAGAAAAAGAACATCAATTTCAAAGCTCTGTCAATACTAAATAATGCCCCAGGACATCCAAAAAACTTCAATCAAGACTTGAAGATTTCAACGAATATCTCAAACTGCTTCAAATATCGCACATGAAAATGATGACATCGATTCTGAGGAAGATATCTGTGAATCAATTCCAGATTTCACCCTAAATTTTCCTAGAGCATAACCACCGCGTAATACGAGCGTAACCACCGCGTAATACGATGGAGACCTGTACATGTGTTATATGAACACTTTACCTCTACCAAGATCCGATGGCGTGGGCTGTTTTGCAACCCAAAAATTGGCCAAACTTGAAACAGACTAAATTTTCACAGGGCCCAAAATATTTTAAGTCGTTACTTACAATATAGCTATCGACTTTTATCCCCTCATGATAGCATGTAATGCAATTGACTATAAAATCCGAAAGCTGTTATTGGGGACTCAGTAAAACTGGTCCTAATAAGTCTCAAAACTTCAGAGTTTTTCTAGGCTTACATCGAACTTGGGTGGAAACGGAAAGTGATGAAATGCAAATGTGTTTGGATTGGGTATTCAAAGGTTTCGACAAAATTTTTCAAATAATTCAATACATAAAATTAAACAAGATGTCGACATAAACATGTTGGTCCATCATACCATCGATTTTGTGTGTTCGACTTATTTTGTAATATGAAAAACATCCCCAAGCCATAAGCGATGAACCAATGTCTTTGGCGATTTTCGCTTTGTACACTGGTTGGTATTCAATATTCAGTTAATGTTATTATTAAAATATAATAATGTATTCTTGCATCCAGAGTATTCTTCGGTAATTCGTATTGACTTAGTTCAAATATATGTAGTTCTTTTTGGAGTATTTTTAATCTAGGAGTAGTTTGAACGGTCTTTTATCCAACACGACTCGAATGTCTTATTTAATCTTCTATCATCCAACAATATCAACAATCGTCGTTTCTCGGTTCAGTGCTTATCTAGACTCATTTTCGAAATGCATCAGCAGTCAATTTTTCTTCAAATATGAGCAAATTATTTTAAAACTGATTTTATTGTTAAAAATTACGGTCGAGGTTTTTCAAGACTAAAGGACTGTTCTTAAAAGGACTCCAATTTCAGTTTTCAAGCAATGTATAGTAAGTATTTCATTCCAAAATTTACAGCAGATAAAGCGGGGAAGATATAAGATACTGATTTACAGCTAAAGTACCAACTATCAAATAACAAAATGTGTTTGACATTTCGATTACGTCAGCAACCTAAAAATTCAACTAAAGCCATCTATGAGTGAAATCCGCAATTACTTAGTTGCCAACCCAATAGAACGAGCCTTAAGAAAATTCTCTGCGATATTTTCACCAAATCGGTGATGGTCTTTCTTCAGCAAAATTCGTCCCAATTATAATTGAGTGTTGACAGCAAAATTCAAAATGCCACCTCTTGTTGGATACCCTCATAATTACAGAACACTTTAAGCAACTTGCTTAACATCTTAGTTCATTTAAGTTAACGTGTCCCTAATAGCATCATTCACGCAGCTGTTGTTGTTAACACGGATATAGTGTCAGATGCAGCATCACCTAAGTTTTGTACTTGAATCTTTCGTGCTTAAAGGAGGAGCTGGTGTACACCCGCTTAAGCCGGTCACATTGTTAAATTTTTACTTCTCGCTGAGATTTTATTTTTCCTCACGTTTAAGTGGGTTCAGTCTTCCACTACTGTTATGATACAAATAAAAAGGACACAACCACTGGTGTGTATATGTGTGTGGCGTGTAGTGACAAGAAAACTTCACACACGAATTGAATTTCAGTGGATGCACATTAGTGAACGTGTGAAAATGTCCTTTTCAACTCACGTACCTTTTGTGCTACTCCAGCAACACCAAAGAAGTTACAAAACAGGAACGACAAACACTCGCCAGAATCTTCAGTTTTGTATCTTTTTATGCATGCTCACGATGTTGACTACAGCAGCAGCCCTTATTTTCCAACCCGAGGACATTCTTGGAAAAAGCCTTTCAGATGAGTAGGGAGGTAGGCATCCGCCAATTGGGAATTCGTCCCAAAAACCTGACTGAAAGGATCATTTCATAAAGTCTGCGTGCATATTTAGCACTTTTGATTGTGTGAGTATTTAAGGGAAACCATGCACTAATTACTTTTGAAGGGAAAAGGAGTATTCAAGCAAGCTTTGCTATGAGGTTTTCGTATCTTTACAACTTTTATGATCCAAAAAAGATGGGATAGTTTCTTCAAGACTCTTACTCACACCCACCGAGCGCTGATGAATTTGAGGCACAGCTAAGGCTACTGTCTAATCAAGCTACCTAGCATTCGCAAACGTTTGATCTTAACTGGAGGTCTTATCTTTATTTATGAGGCTGGCGGCTTCGATTTGAAGGAGCTATTTTCTTATTGCCCACACCATTGAATGGATCGTAAGGTTCTCGAATAAACATTCTATTCTCTCTTCATTTTTATTCGACGGACATTTTTTCCCACGAAGGTGGGAGTTAATGATGAGTGTTTTGTAGAGCAGGTATGTTAATCGTAGCTGTTTCGAGAAACCGAAGTTGCATTCATTGATTACGATGATGTCGTTTGTGGCGATGGGGTTTGTCCAGAGAAGGTTAAACTGCTTTATTGCCTTTATGTTTAGCTGTCGATTGAGTATGTTTTGTTTCATCCGGTGTTCGATGCATCGATTTCTTATCGAAAACATGTATTTTGTTTTATCTTTCATGAACGTGGAGACCTACTTTCCTGGCCTGTTCTTTTCTGTGAAAGCTTTTCTGAAGACACGTTGGATGCGGTAGATGACGTCAATGTCGTTTGCCTATTTCAAGAGCCTTGAAGACGATATCATCGTGCATATTAAAAAGAGCATCTCCTTGTTTGACTTTAGTGCATGTCTGAAAGTATTCAGAGGTCCTTGGGGAGCTTCTCTAGTGTTGCACATCAAACATTATAGCATTATATATAGCTTTGAAGCAAGCATTCCAGTTGTTTGGCATGCTTTCAGCCTCACAAATCTGGCAGATGAAAATATTCAGAATTGGCCCTGCTCCTGTGATACTCTTACTAAAAAATTGTTTTGTGTGCGATATGCTTTGCCCACACCATTAACGCCAAAAACATAGTTACAAACAACATACAAATATAATCTTCTCATGACCTCTCATCGAATCATTCACCAGAAGTGAACATACCCAGAGAGAGTAAACAAAGCAAGGCAGCTATACAACTTTTAGACTAACTGGCAAGAACTTTCGTCAATAAATTTCTATGAACCTGTCTAATTCTGTCGTCCTCAAAACACAAAGCAACAAAGAAAGAGTCATAATTAACTATAACGATACCATTTACGCATTCTACTAAAAAACATATACTCAGTAAAAGAAATCAAGAAGAAAGCGGCAAATGACTCGATCATTAGAAGACAAAAGCATATTAAACAGAATAACAAAGGAATTGAAAAACAGACTTAAACTGATCCAAGAAACCAATTTGACAAATTACTTGAAAAATTCTGACCCCAACTTCCGAAACTAATTTCTCCCTTTGGAAAGTCACGAAACATATACAAAACGAAACAAAACATCAACCAACAATGGAAAAACCAAACCATTCATAAGCAAGACATAATCTGGACAAGTCCTTGTGGAGTGTTTCGAGACAACTACTACAAACAGTGACGGCGTAAACGATCTTGGACTAGGAGAATATTGCAGAAAACAGAAGCATTACCAAGATGACATCAAAAGAAATCGAGTTATGCATTAAGAACGGAACAAGCAATAGAAAAGCAAAGAAAATGACCACTTAAGACCCCAAAAAGCCTTTTTATACATGCGGAACGTATTCATTAGCATTTTAAGCCTGAAATATTTTCCCAAACTTTAGGAAGCTATCGCTAATCTTTAGCCCGGAAAGGACACATCAAAGATCAATTAGCTTGCTTGTGTCTCAAATTTTTTAAAAAGCTCTTTCAAAAAAGGCTTGATCCTATACGGACACAGACTGGGTTTTCAGACGACATTACTCGATTCTCGAACAGATACATAGAGTGGCAAACAAAATTTCATTAAAAGTCGCAAAAGCTTTTGACTCGGTTTGGCATAAAGGACTTCTCTCCGAAAACTCATCCGTAATGATTTTCTCCCATTACTTAAGAGTTATCTAGAAGAACGGTACTTCTATATTAGATGTGTTGACAAATGTCCCCAAATATATCCTGTAAATGTAGAAATGCCTCAAGGAAGCATCCTTGGAACACAACTTCATCTTCTATTAACAGCAGATATCACTCATCCTGGCAAAGAGACGACAATGATGGCAACTTTTGTAGATGACACTGTTTTGAAAAATTCCGAAAACCATCAACCATTTTCCATTGGTCCTTGTCAAAATAGCTCAGTCCCTTTTTGCAGTAGCGTACTTTCAAAGTTACTGTCAACAATACATTTTTACGAAGTTACCCCATTGTTGAAGGAGCTCCCCAAGGTTGCGTTATTAGTCCTGTCTTGTACAATATTTTAAATTTGTACAGATATTACATATTTATTTATTTATTTATTAATGTTATAAACTAAATAGTATTGTTATATTCATCATATATTTCGCAAACTGAAATCAAGTCTTGTCCCAGTCTTATCACACTGAATCTATCTCTTCCCTCAAGCTAAATAAGGTACATGAAAAAAAATATATTGAAGGTTTTTAGAGGACTTTCCTTAAAAATATTGACTAAAGATATTTATCTGTGATAGAAATATTTAAGTGTTTATATTAAATATTACAGTAGTAAGTCAACTAGGCCAGATCTCTGTCAAATGTGCAATATTTTAAGACCTTTGTTATATTTTGCCCACAATACATGTTGTGAGCTAAGGAAGGCCACGGAGGCATCTTTGATGTAGGTCAGGAGGACGGCGGCACGCTTGTGGTTGCTCGGCTGAGCTCGTCGGACGGGGTAGTCCTTGCCCTCCTTTCCATACATCTCCTGCTCAACAGCAAAGAAAAGGTCGTGCCTGGGAAAGGGAGAGAGAGAGAAATAGAGAGAGAAAGAGAAGAAAGAGATAGAGTCGAAGCGGAAAACGGTGTTCAGGGTATCCTGCTGAGTGTGAATCCAAATAAAAGAATCGGGGACCGACTTACCCTAACTACCCTAAAGCTATACCTATGCTAAACCAACAAAAAAATTAAAACTATCTAAATCCTAAACTAGCTTAAAATTATCCTAGCTACTTAACCCAACTAACCTCACTACTCTAAATAAACCTAAAAAAAAATAGAATAAACTTAAGCTGAGCCTTAACTAACTTAATCCTACCTAAGGTGTTCTAGCTAAGTTGTCCCCGATCTGGTATCTCGAGCCCATCACCCAGGGTCGCACTGTCCCATGGATCAACCAGGAGATGATATGTCTGGATCGGCCTTTGCTATCTCCCTGGCCAGGGATTTCGGGAGATAGCCCCTAAAGGCGACATATCCCACAAAGGTAATAGTCCGTTCTCGTAGCTCGGTCCTTGTCGTTGTCCTGTGGGAATATCCTTGTCTAGAGAATGGACGGCCTTCCCATTATTGCACACACACACACACCCACAAACAAAAAAACTCACTCGCACATCTTGTCGTATTTCCGCATCGACTTTAATTTACTCTTTAAGCGACCAAAAAAAAAAAAAGCTATTTTCAGTGGATAAATTCTCGGATACGCCTATTTATATTTATTCCACTTGAATTCTCGCACTAAAACTTAAAATTACAATTTCAACAAAAAAGGAAAACTGATTTTTGACTTAACTAGCCTATTCTAAGAAAATGAATTCAAACTTAAAACTAAAAAAAATTTTAGGAAATTAAATAAAAAAAAGGTGACTCACTTATTACATCCGGGTCCCTCGATGTCCTGCCGGCAGCACGATTCGGGAACAGTCACTGCACTTAACATTAATTTCAGACTAAAATTCACTTTCTTTTACAAGTTTAAAAAAAAAACTAATTCAAAAAAATTCAAAAATCCAGCACTAATAATTTAACTTAGTTGTTAATAGAAATAAAATTCAAAAAAAACCAAAAAGAAAAGGAACTAAAATTCAAAAAAAAAAATTTTTCACCAAACTCAAAAAAAAACAACCTCCCCGCAGTTTCCTGACCGCCCAAGAACTATTTTGTGCCCCTTTGGTTCTTTGTTCTTGTCTCCTTAGTAGGTTCTTTTGTTGCGTTTGTGACTTCCTTTGTCGTGTCTTGTCTATGTGAAGTTCTTGAAGAATTATGTCTCCTCCCTAACCCTGTAGCATAATTTTTTTTTGACTTAAACGCCCGTTAAAATTTTAAATTCCCAACCTACCTCCGCTAAGTTTGCGGCACATCCAATTCTCTCCCGGTCCAGCGACTTGGCTTTGTCCACCGTTCCCTTTACTTTTGTGTCCCGGTTTCTTATTTCGATAAGACAAATCCTATTATTAATCTTTCCTTTTTGTTATTTTGTCTAAACATACCTTGTTTTTATTTTCTTGATTCCTCTAAGTCCCCTTTACGTTGGCACTTTTCTTCTGCGATTTTTTTTTTTTTCGTTTTTCTTTGTTTGCTTCTGTTTCTTCCTTTATGTATTTTGCACGCCCGCTCTATTTTGTCCTCTGCGATCAAATGACCTACTTTTCATTGTTGGTCGTTGTCCCCGGGCTAAACTGTTTAGTCCACTTTTGGGGGCCCGTTCCATAGGGGAAAGTCTCGTCTACGTCATCAATTATCCGAGCATTGATAGGGGAAAGTAGTCATTTTCTTTCCCTTTCTCAAGCTCTTCGTCAAGTCTTGGTGCGATCACCATGAGTTGTTCAGCTTATGATACTTAGTGGCCTCCAGAACCAACTTTGTCTTGTCGTTCTGTCGTACTTTAATCTTCGTTTTATTAACTTTCCTTCCTATCTAAAAATTCTTATGATAATTCTACCTCTACTAACTTATCTCCTAATATCCCAGTCTTATACTTACTCTATATCACAGATTAATATCACCAAAATTATCACAAAAAACCTTACAAATGTTTCGTCGTGTTTCTCCACCACCGTGACCTCCTATCGGCAATTAGCGACCTAGGTTACGCTCTTCTCGTTTTTCCATTGGTGTGAGCGAGATCGCTATTTTGATTTTCGTTATTGTTTATCTGTCAAACAACCTTAACCCAAATTGCATATCTTCATACGTTTCCCGATTTTTTGTTTGATTATTTTCTTAATACTACTAATCTGGAAGGACTACGGATCTTTAAATTAACCTCTTGCTGCTGCCTCTGGCATCCTACTCGCCTAAGTTAAGTATTCCCATTTCGCCTGGAAAGAGGGATGATTCCGGTGGCAATAATGTAAATACGACCTGTCGTGTTTACATTTTTGCCCTAGAATCATTCCTCTATCCGATCAATTCTATCCTTTATTTTATGTTTTTTTTTTTTTTTTTTTTTCTATTCCTTTTAGTTTTCCCAGGTAGCACTTTCCCACGTAACACTATCGATGGCAGTGGTCGAGTGGTCGTGAGGCCACTGACATCGTCACCGTGGGAAATTCCACCCTTCTGCTCCGTGGCCTTCAATCTTGCCTGAACCGTGTGGTACGAGCCTGCGCCCTGAGAGAATTCCTATCTCTATAGATAAATAAATAAACTCTATATGTGATTAACTAACTATAAATATATAAATAAATAAATAAACCCTGCAATACGTCAAGAAAAAATAAATAAATAACTCTGAAATTCGTCAATAACTAAATAACTAAATAACCTATGTGAATAAACTCTACATCTCTACCTACTAGAAGTGTTAAAGCCGCGACATCCGAGGTGATATTTAAGTTCATAAAGTGCTCACGTGTGGAGGTCTTTTGCGTGGAATACTCCGACTTTTTCACCTCGACAATTGCCAACCTCGTAGAGAGAGTTGCCAATTGTCTTAAGTACGATGGACTTTATGAACTTATGTCCTAGTTTTGCATTGTAGCCATCCGGTTGGCTACTTTGCTTAAAATTGCGTCTATATACTACTTGTCCTACTTTATATTTAATTTCCCTACTCCTAGTATTGTATACTTTGGTGGCCTTGCAGTGTGCTAACCGCAAGTTGTCAAATATTTTTTTCCTAACTAATTCTAACCTATCAGTCTTATTTTGAACGCTAATTCGAGTGTCCTTGAGCATATCCAAGCGCCTTAGCACTTGGTATGCACTTGCATGTTGGATCATGGGTGATCCGAATACCGCGTAATAAGGTTCGAAGGATGTCGCATCGTGTACTACACTCCTCAAAGCAAATGCCGCATTGCTTACGTGTAGGTCCCAATTCTTCTGGTCCCCTTGTAAGTACGACCTTAGTTTGGCCAGTAAGGAACGGTTAACCCTCTCAGAGGCATTCGCCTGGGGAGAGTAATACGCGGTGCGAACATGTTTAACTCCGTACCTGTTTAGAAAGCTGGAGAACAATTCCGAAACGAATTGTTTTCCATTGTCTGAATGAATAAATTCGGGGACACCAAATACATGAAAAACATTTTCTTCTAAATACCTAGTCACCTCTGCTGCCGTTGCTTTTCGAATAGGTCTTAACATTATAAACTTACTAAAGTGGTCCAAAACTATAAATATATGTGTGTTTCCTGTCTTTGTCCTTGGGTATGGTCCTAGGAAGTCTATGTATAGTCTTTGGAACGGTTTCTCTGTAATTTGTTGTTTCCCCATTGGAGGTCGGGATACCACGTTTAGTGGCTTACAGCACTTACATATTTCGCAAGATCTTACAATTTCTTGCACGTCCGTGGTCATTCCTGGCCAGAAGTATTTCTGTCGAAGTCTGGCCAAAGTCTTATGGATTCCTCCATGGCCTGCCGCGGGAGAGTAGTGAGCCGCCTTTGCAAGACTCCCCCTCAACTCCGTCGGAACCCAGAGTTTCCAGGCTCTATCCTCCTGAATTTCGTCTCCGGTCCGTACTTCTGTCCGTTTGTAGACATATCCGTCCGATATGCATACGTCTGGAAGTCTGTCCTTGTTCTCGTTAATTGTTTTTCTTAGTTCCTCATACTCCTCTGCCGAAAAGTATGGAGAACTAAGATCGACTTCAAGCGGGTCTTGTTGGACTTTGAGCTCTTCCATATGGACTCGCGAGAGAGTATCAGGGACGACGTTTTGGATACCTTTCCTATGTTCGATCACGAAGTCGAACGCTTGAAGCTTGAGGCTCCACCGCGCTAACCGGCCGGATAAATCTTTTTGCGTCATCAGCCACTTCAGACTAGCGTGATCGGTTATTATAGTGAAGGGCATTCCTTCCACGTAGGCCCTGAACTTCTTCACTGACAGAACGGCCGCATAGCATTCAAGCTCGGTGACACTGTAGTTCCGCTGTGCGGCATTCAGTTTCTGAGACATGAATGCTATCGGTCGCTCGTTTTTCTCGTCGTCCAACTGGAAAAGCACACTTCCTACACCTGAAGTCGACGCGTCGCATTGAATGTAGAATCGTCTGTTGAAGTTAGGGTTCGTCAATATTGGTGCCGTTATAAGTGAGTTCTTCAGTTGATCAAAGGCCTTAAGAGCGTCGTCCGTCATGTTGAATGTTTTCCCCTTCTTAAGGCAGTCAGTCATTGGGGCTGTTATGGAGGCGAAATTCGGGATGAAGCGCCTGTACCAACCTGTCATCCCTAGGAATCGGCGAAGTTGTTTGGGAGTCTTGGGTACTGGGAAGTTTTCGACTGCAGAAACTTTGTCTTTGTCCATTCTTAGGCACCCATCACCGACGATGTATCCGAGGTACTTTATCTCTTTGTAGCAGAACTTACTCTTCTCCACATTGATTGTCAACCCGGCTACTGTGAGACATCTGGCCACCTCTTTCAGCAGTTCCAGGTGTGTGTCGAAGTCTGGAGAGCAAACCAAGAGGTCATCAAGATAGATGAAAACGTTGTCCTTAAGTTTTGCCGGGATCGCTTTATCCATCAGCCGACACATTCTCTGAGCGGCGTTACACAACCCGAACGGCATCACCGTGAATTGGTATAACGGCCTCCCAGGGACTGTGAAAGCTGTCTTCTCCCTTGATTTGACCTCCAGTGGAATCTGCCAAAACGCATCCTTGAGGTCGATGCCTGAGATGAACCTTGTCTCCTGGAGTCTGCTCAGGAGACCTTCAATATGGGGAAGGGGGTAAGCATCCTTCTTTGTGACAGCATTTACCTTTCGTGAATCGAGGCACAGCCTGTTCTTGCCAGGTTTTCTGACAAGGACCACCGGAGAGCTCCATGGGCTGTTGCTTTCCTCGATCACTCCAAGTTCGAGCATACGGTCTAGTTCGTCAAACAGTAGTTTCTGTACCGCCGGTGAGATCGGATAGTGCCTTTGTTTGATGGGGATTTTGTCGTCTTCCACCTCTATAACGTGTTCTTCTAGGCACGTTTTCCCCAACCCTCGCATTGCGAATGACGGAAACATCTGTTTGACTCCCTCTAGCCGTCGGGTTTGCTCTGCTGTCAGCTCCTGGAATTGTGTGTTTTCCATCGCCGGTGTGGGTACTTCAAGTTCGTCTATCACGTTCGGGGCTACCTTGAATGTCTTCCAGAAGTCCACACCTAAATAGAGCTGTTGTTGTAAAGTTGGGACAATATACAACTCCATTTCGTGTGACTTCTGACCCCATGAAACCATCGTGCGGAAACGTCCTTGAATACGTTGTTGGTTTCCGTCTGCAGTCTTTATGTCTGTCTTCATTTTTGTTACTTCTAGTTTGTGTCGTTCTATAAAGTCCAGTGCTCCCTTGCCTAAACAGCTGATCGAAGCTCCACTATCTAACAGGCCTACTATCTCTTCGTCCTCTATCCTAACTTTTGCGTATGGCCTGTTATCGTCAATTGTATTTATTATAGTCGATTCTATCCTACTCCTTAGTCGTCTATTTATTGCACATCGTTCCCTAAGCCTAGCTATTTTATTGTAGTTTCTCCCCTTCCTAGTCGTCAGTTCTTCTCCGAAAATACGTCGTCTAGTTTCTTCGTACTCTTGCAGTCGTCTGTGTAAACTCTTTCTTTCGGGCGTCTTCGTATTTGTTGTTGGTTTTTCGTCTGTCGTCTGTCTTCTCAGTATTTGGATCTGTTCGGATCCTGAGGAGCCGGGATGAACTTTGATGTCGACGGTTCGTTCCCGGTCTCCCCGTCGACTTTGTAGTTTTCCTCGTCTCTTTTAGTCGCTGCTACAGTGCCCTTTCCACAGTTGAAACACGTCATGTGGTGGAACGTGGAAGGGCATGTATGTTGTCGTTCGTCCGTACTTTGTAAATGTCGGAAGTCAGTTTGCGTTGACGTCCCTTGGTTTCTTTTCGGGTATGGTGGCCTTTTTATCTGTGGCCTTGCCCGGAATTCGGCCACCTCTAGGTCTAATTCGTCATCGTAATCGTAGTCATTCGTTCTGTTTCTCGTCCTGTATAATTCGTTCGGTTCTCCTACCACTTCGTTAATATTTCGTCTAGCCCTAGCGTCTCTTATACCTAAATGTCTTTCTGCCTGTCTACATATGTCTCTCAGTTCTTGAATCGTTCTTGTCTTGACCCCAAATATCAAGGAAGACACTCTGTCCTTGATATTTTGTTTAATGATAGTGACTAGGTCACTCTCACTGGGTCTTATCCTCATTTGAAGTATGAGTGTTCGTATGTCCTCGTAAAATTCGTCAAATGTTTCATGGGGCAATTGTCTTCGATTCATAATTCGTCGCAGAATGTCCGGGTCGGGCTGGTCATTTGTGAATCGTTCAGCCAGCTCGGTCTTGAGGTCGAATAGAGTTATCAACTCGCTACACCTATTCTCCTCCCTAAACTCCCAGTACCATTTCTCGGCCGAGCCGTGCAGCAAGTGGTGGAAATTTGCCATCATTTGTCTGTCGGTTAGGCCGTTTTCTTTTTGGAGCAGGTCCACCCTAAACAGAAAACTTTCTACCGACATGGACTTGGGTGACCCATCGAATTTGATCCCCCACTTGTGAACGTCTACTCTCCCAGCATAGTGTGTGGTAGGTTGTTCGCGGGCTACTACAGGTCTCTGGTTGGGTGTCGGTCGGTATAATTGTGGCGTCGACTGGTTGGCCAAGTCCGATAGGTCAAGTCCCCGTGGTTGTCGTACGTACTCGTCTGAAAACCTAAGTGGGTATCGTACTTCCCGTTGTTCTGGTCTTGTAGTATGTGTCGGGGCCTGTCGTACGTCTGTTTGTGCTTGGCGTTCTAGTTCTTGTTGTATGTTGACTGTCTTCTTCAAGTCACGTAGATCGTCACGCATCGTCTGTAACTCCTTCCCTAAGGAAGCGATGCTCTCTGTCAGTATCGTCATCAGTCGTATCTCTTTATCGTCTTTTGCCGTATAGGCGTCTTTGTTAGAAATTTGTGAAGGCTGTCCGTGGTACTCGTCCTCTGTATTGTACCTGTCCGTTACTCCTCGATTGTTGTTTTCCAGTATGTTACAGTCGCGAATGCCTCCACTGCTACGTCTCATTTCGTTTGTTCCCCTATGTCGCGTACTTGTTGATGGTTCGTCCGTCCACTCGTCTTGTACTCTGTTCGTGTTACTTGTCGGAGTGGATGTCTTCGTTTGTAGCGTCGTACCCTCACTTGCTTTGCGCCTAGTCGGCCCTCCAACCCTTGACTCCTCTCTTATCGGGGTCAACGGATGAGGACGAATTTGTTTCGCTTTCTCTATGTCGACGTCGTCTGAGTACTGTCTTGTCTCGTTATTCCGTTCTGTCATTATGTCAGTGTCCCTGTATGATAGTTCGTTTCCCGCCGTACTCAGGTCCAGTATGCCGTCTCTCCTTCCTGCGTCGAGTCTATCGTCCTGTTCCCCGTAAACGTCGCGTAAAAATTGTACCGATTGTCTCGTTACCCGTCGTGTTACTTCTGTGGTTGTCGAGGAACCCTTGGGGATAGCGCCTAAATTTTTTCTTTCCATTTCAGAGAGTGAAAAATTTTTTTTTTTTTTTTTTTTGTTTTTTTTTTTATTGTTTTTATATATATAAGTTCAAAAAACTTCAGATTTAACCCTATACCCACTAAATTAAATGTATTATATTATATATTTAATATTAAATGTATTATATTATATATATGTATTCTATTATATATAAATATAGTACTATAAATTTGGTGTAAAAGCCAATAAAAAAGGAAAGGATAAAGAAATTATCAAAAATTTTTAAAAAATGTGAGGTGGTGTGTGTGCGGAACGGGAAGCTTTCCAGTCAACATTCAGTAGACTGAGTTGGATATTGTTGTCAATGTTACTGTCAAAGTCAAATACTACTCTTGAACTTGTGCCTGAGATCCAAGGAACTAAGCGAGTGCTGAGTTACATCTGTTCCACTTTACCACTACTTGTAGCCTGGAAAATAAACCCGAGCAACAAGGCTGGCCAAGTTTCTGAGATGTATCTCAACACGAACATGATGTCAAAGTCGACGCAACCGCCTCACGAAAACCCAGACCTATAGCCTTGACAGTTCGGACTGTAGCTAGCCATTCAACTCATCCATCACGTTCCGCTCTCTGTGGCTGAATACCCCTAGAACTACCTCACAGGATCCTCTGGTAATTGACCTGAGGATTGGACAGCTGTTTTTGAAGTATTCTGGGACAGAGAGCATAGACCCTAACTACCCTAAAGCTATACCTATGCTAAACCAACAAAAAAATTAAAACTATCTAAATCCTAAACTAGCTTAAAATTATCCTAGCTACTTAACCCAACTAACCTCACTACTCTAAATAAACCTAAAAAAAAATAGAATAAACTTAAGCTGAGCCTTAACTAACTTAATCCTACCTAAGGTGTTCTAGCTAAGTTGTCCCCGATCTGGTATCTCGAGCCCATCACCCAGGGTCGCACTGTCCCATGGATCAACCAGGAGATGATATGTCTGGATCGGCCTTTGCTATCTCCCTGGCCAGGGATTTCGGGAGATAGCCCCTAAAGGCGACATATCCCACAAAGGTAATAGTCCGTTCTCGTAGCTCGGTCCTTGTCGTTGTCCTGTGGGAATATCCTTGTCTAGAGAATGGACGGCCTTCCCATTATTGCACACACACACACACCCACAAACAAAAAAACTCACTCGCACATCTTGTCGTATTTCCGCATCGACTTTAATTTACTCTTTAAGCGACCAAAAAAAAAAAAAGCTATTTTCAGTGGATAAATTCTCGGATACGCCTATTTATATTTATTCCACTTGAATTCTCGCACTAAAACTTAAAATTACAATTTCAACAAAAAAGGAAAACTGATTTTTGACTTAACTAGCCTATTCTAAGAAAATGAATTCAAACTTAAAACTAAAAAAAATTTTAGGAAATTAAATAAAAAAAAGGTGACTCACTTATTACATCCGGGTCCCTCGATGTCCTGCCGGCAGCACGATTCGGGAACAGTCACTGCACTTAACATTAATTTCAGACTAAAATTCACTTTCTTTTACAAGTTTAAAAAAAAAACTAATTCAAAAAAATTCAAAAATCCAGCACTAATAATTTAACTTAGTTGTTAATAGAAATAAAATTCAAAAAAAACCAAAAAGAAAAGGAACTAAAATTCAAAAAAAAAAATTTTTCACCAAACTCAAAAAAAAACAACCTCCCCGCAGTTTCCTGACCGCCCAAGAACTATTTTGTGCCCCTTTGGTTCTTTGTTCTTGTCTCCTTAGTAGGTTCTTTTGTTGCGTTTGTGACTTCCTTTGTCGTGTCTTGTCTATGTGAAGTTCTTGAAGAATTATGTCTCCTCCCTAACCCTGTAGCATAATTTTTTTTTGACTTAAACGCCCGTTAAAATTTTAAATTCCCAACCTACCTCCGCTAAGTTTGCGGCACATCCAATTCTCTCCCGGTCCAGCGACTTGGCTTTGTCCACCGTTCCCTTTACTTTTGTGTCCCGGTTTCTTATTTCGATAAGACAAATCCTATTATTAATCTTTCCTTTTTGTTATTTTGTCTAAACATACCTTGTTTTTATTTTCTTGATTCCTCTAAGTCCCCTTTACGTTGGCACTTTTCTTCTGCGATTTTTTTTTTTTTCGTTTTTCTTTGTTTGCTTCTGTTTCTTCCTTTATGTATTTTGCACGCCCGCTCTATTTTGTCCTCTGCGATCAAATGACCTACTTTTCATTGTTGGTCGTTGTCCCCGGGCTAAACTGTTTAGTCCACTTTTGGGGGCCCGTTCCATAGGGGAAAGTCTCGTCTACGTCATCAATTATCCGAGCATTGATAGGGGAAAGTAGTCATTTTCTTTCCCTTTCTCAAGCTCTTCGTCAAGTCTTGGTGCGATCACCATGAGTTGTTCAGCTTATGATACTTAGTGGCCTCCAGAACCAACTTTGTCTTGTCGTTCTGTCGTACTTTAATCTTCGTTTTATTAACTTTCCTTCCTATCTAAAAATTCTTATGATAATTCTACCTCTACTAACTTATCTCCTAATATCCCAGTCTTATACTTACTCTATATCACAGATTAATATCACCAAAATTATCACAAAAAACCTTACAAATGTTTCGTCGTGTTTCTCCACCACCGTGACCTCCTATCGGCAATTAGCGACCTAGGTTACGCTCTTCTCGTTTTTCCATTGGTGTGAGCGAGATCGCTATTTTGATTTTCGTTATTGTTTATCTGTCAAACAACCTTAACCCAAATTGCATATCTTCATACGTTTCCCGATTTTTTGTTTGATTATTTTCTTAATACTACTAATCTGGAAGGACTACGGATCTTTAAATTAACCTCTTGCTGCTGCCTCTGGCATCCTACTCGCCTAAGTTAAGTATTCCCATTTCGCCTGGAAAGAGGGATGATTCCGGTGGCAATAATGTAAATACGACCTGTCGTGTTTACATTTTTGCCCTAGAATCATTCCTCTATCCGATCAATTCTATCCTTTATTTTATGTTTTTTTTTTTTTTTTTTTTTCTATTCCTTTTAGTTTTCCCAGGTAGCACTTTCCCACGTAACATACATTACGACGTCAAACTTCGGACAGGCTCCATCCAAGAGTTTGTAAAATTCCTCTTTCATAGAGCCCCCTGCCTTGGATTTTCCAAAATGACGACATCCAAGTTTGCCAAAAGTTGGAATCACTCGGAAAACGGAGAAGTTTTACAATACCATCAATATTTGGCATTTCGTACATGTCTTGGAAAGTTTTAAAATGTGCTAAATATTTGGAAGCTTTCCGTGACGCCGGAGACAAGATTCCGCGCGACAAACTACTGATTCGCAGAGTATCCAAAAATTGACCTTCGAACAGGTTCTGTTATACTATTGTGTCCAAAAAATAAGGTGGCATTTTGTTTATTTTGAAAATTCTTTATTTATTCGTCCAAATCAATTTCATCCCCTTCAAAGTAATCCCCTCCCGATGCAATGCACTTATGCCAACGGATTTTCCAATCTTTGAAACACTGGTTGTAGTCACTTTCCGGGATGGCCTTCAGTTCCGTCTTCGCTGCGGCTTGAATCTCCTCTATCGTATCAAAACGGTGTCCCCGGAGCGGTCTTTTGAGCTTGTTGAACAGCCAGAAGTCGCGCGGCGCCAGATTAGGTGAATACGGTGGTTGCGGAACGATATGGGTTGAGTTTTTGGCGAAATGATAACGAATTACGAGTGGGGTATGGGATGGTGCATTATCGTGGTGTAAAAACCAAGAATTGTCTTTCCACAATTCCGGCCTTTTTAGGCGGATAGCGTTACGCAAACGACGCATAACGTTCAAATAATATTCCTTGTTGACTGTTTGGCCGGTTGGAAGGAATTCATAAAGCACAATACCACGATAATCGAAGAAAACAGTCAACATGACCTTGATTTTTGAGCGACTTTGGCGCAGTTTTTTTGGTCTCGGCTCTCCTTTGGCACGATATTCGCTCGATTGATCGGTTGTTTCGGGGTCGTAAGCATAGATCCAAGTCTATAATGCGTTTCATGACATCCTGGTAGTCGGAAAGCATTTTTTCACACACTTCAACGCGACGCCTTTTTTCCAAAAAATTCAATGTTTTCGGTACCAGTCGAGATTTGACACGCTTGAGGCCCAAAGCATCCTTGAAAATGGTATTGACTGAGCCTTTCGATAAGCCAACTTCATCAGCAAGGTCTCTAATCGTTCATCGATGGTTTTTCAACACCAAATCTTTGATTTGTTGGACGTGAGCTTCATCGGTTGATGTTGATGGTCGCCCAGAACGCTCTTCGTGTTCGACACGTTCACGGCCGGCTTGGAAATCACTATAACACTTGTTAACATTTTTTTTTAGACATAGCCTCCTCATCAAAGGCTTTCAGCACCATCCTCAACGTATCCGCAGCAGAAAATTGATTCTGCAAACAAAATTTAATGCAAATTTTTTACTCAATAAATTTCGACATCGCAAAAAACGAAAAACTCACTTTTAGCAGCTCACAAAACGACGCGTATCTCAAACACTATGAATATATTTTGACATGAAATTTCACATAGATGTCACTGACAGTACTACCAACCTAAAAAGAAAGAAAAATTTCCAAATCCTTCGACGCGCGCAGTTTAAATTCATATGTCACCTTATTTTTTGGACACAGTAGTATTCTAAGTTAAACTATATCCACATTAAGTAAGGTTAAATAGTCAGAACTACGAATATTTGTGCTTTCCCAAGACCTTTAAGTCACCCTAATCTAAGAGTATCTCAAAAGACACCGGACTCCTATCACTTCTTCAGACAAATTCTGCAAGACAGTTAAAATGAAATCGCTTTGAAATATTGTACCGCCAAATCGGATATACCCTGAGTTGTTAGGATCTTTAATTGTTTTTTCGTTTGCATTTTTCTGCTGCGTCTCTCAATGAAAGACGGATGACGTTTGGAACTATAAAAAAATCGCACGACAGCGCGATGGCCTTCCATAAAATATCGGAGTGAAATTATTAACGATCTCAAATCAATATCTAGACTTCGCCATGGTCATCTCACAACGAGATGATGGTAGCAAGATACGTGACTCTATTTTATTGTGATCGCGAAAAATTTATTGCCTTCTTGTTTCACTAAAAAGACGTTAAAAAGCAACTTGCAGATGTTAAAATATAAAAAAAAAAATTGCTTTTTTCTTTTCAAAAATAATCATCAAAGCTGGACTCTGGTTTTCGCACAAACCTAGATGATATTTTTATAGCTTGTGCCAATTCATTTGCCATTTTATGGTGGCACAGTTATTTAAGTGGCCAATTAATAGATCCCACCTTCGAAACTTAATGAAGTCTTGACATTTTAACTAGTTTTCGAATCTAGTCAGGTCATCGGTTATTTATGCGATCAAATAAAAGACGCTTTTACTGGAACGGGAGATAAGCTCAAGTAGTCTGACTAAGTGGGTGGCCGGAGGGTAGTGGGTTCCCCTTACAGTTTGTCATGCTCAGGTTTCCGGCTAACCGAAGGAACTGATTCAAAATTGATTGCGAAGAATATATCTCACACAAACAAGAAAATAAAATACTACGAATTATAAACGAACGAAAATATGGCAATAACAAATTTTTCGTCTGAATTCTAGATGAAACCAACCTGAGTTTCAACCACTTCTTAATTTTCCCATTTCTCAAATTATCTTTTTGCTCACACAATCCAAATTCATTCAAAGGGCTGCATGACTATGCTCCCGTTTCAGAAGCTTAAGGTAACTTAATAAGGGTTCTTTCATGTTCGAGTGTGGCCACGATTCACCTTTTTCAGCAGTCAACAAATTCCCAGGATTCATTCGTAGATGCCTTTGATCTACGATTCCAAACCTCATGGAAATTGGAAAAAAAAGGTTTGAGTTTGATGAAACAAAGTTTTGCATACTAATTATCCTGTCATTAAAAAGTCAAGTTGACAAAACAGATATGCCAAAAAAAAAAAAAAGCAAAACGAAAAAAAAATGACAAAAGAAGGCAAAGTTGATATGCCTGCCACCACCAGTCGTGTCGTAATTTCAAATCGGTTTCGTCGTGCCAACTACCCCACAGCATATGGGATGTAAAGAGACACAACAAAAAGGATAAGGTTCACATATTTAAGCAGACATACCATCAAGCACACCCGGTCACATTGACAAGAGTTGAATGACATTTATAGCACCGCACGAACGAGTATGAGCAACAAAACAAAAAAAAAAAGCGAATTTGTATGACAAAGTGGCCAAAAAAAAAAAAACACAGCCTGAAAGTGAAAATCTCTTGGAAAGAAGCCATTTAAAGAATCCTTCGCTAGTGGGCTTTGTTAATTTCAGTAAGAAGAGAAACCCTTTTTTGATGCCATTTATGCATTCTCAGTTTTGCAACGTACGTACACAGCGTTGTTAAAAGGTATGAGTTCTGCTCTCAAAAATAAAGAGTGATGTTTTAAAAAATTTTTCTGTTGCATTTTTTGGAAACTCCTCTGGGCTGGTCCAGCCCACTTTAGACAATGCAGTATTGTCATTCAAACCGCGACTCATGAAGAGTGTCTTCGTGGACCTGCATTTGCCTCAAATCTTGGATACACATTCCAAGATCCCATATTATGGCATGGTTCAAGCGTTAAGAGAGGCCATTTGCTTGGAGGTTTGGTCTCTTTGGTCCCTTTGAAGATTTGACGATTATGCTTCCTGGAACCTAGATGCCCATCGAGTAGTCCTTTATCAGGGCCACGCTAGTTTTTGTTGTTTGTACAATCTACACCTAGTTTCAGCAACTAGGCGTTGAAAATCGGGTTTGTCTTCTCGAGGATTCTCGTTTACTATCCATCTGCCTGTAAAGCGTCCATTAAAAAAAACTGGCATCATAAGTGTTTTCTAGAGCACAACCTCTTCGGGGTAGGAACCGCCACTCAGGAAATTCTTAGTCCCGGGCTGGGTTCAATCCAGGAAAGGACCTACAGTTAAGTACCGATTCAAAGTAGAGCAGAGAAATTTCTGATGATAATCATACTCCCGGAGGATTGTCAGTTGCGGGACCTTGAAAAACACGTCATACTGTCTGGCCAAGCCGATGTCTCAGCACAAACCATTATTGAATCATGTTTGCTCTGTCATCAGTTTCTCGATAGCAGATGTTTCGTATTACTCCCTATGATCATGTCCTGAATTGCCATTGGTAATCGATATCGTTTTCGTCGAAGTATCGCAGAAGCTGATTCTCGTTACAAGCGTCAAAAAAAGTTCACTCATTCAACTTGAAATTGCAAGATTTACAGAACTGGGTCATCCGTCAATTTGGCTGATCGAAGGCCATACTTTTAACTGTCTCCGGGTGTTGTACAGTTCCTACGGGTATTTTCCTTAAAAAGGAGTATGTGCTCTGCATCTCATTTTAATATCAAGATTTTTAGAAACATATTCCTTTTCCATGCTGAAAAACTTGAAAAAGAATATTCATAAAAAAGACACAAGTCCATCTGGTCCATCAAGGTTTTGAAAATTTTCACATCCCACTTTATATTCATGGCTAAATCGAATATCGATATACTAGAATAGGAGCCGGAAAAATGATTTATAAAAGTCTTTGCCAGGCCCGACTAGAGTTTTTTTAATTCTAGGACGACAAGTCCGTCTTCCCTAATGTCAAGGTGTGGACTTTGTTATAAAGAAGAATTTTTTATTCAGTCCTCGATACCAAGTTGCAGTCTCGATACATTTGTGGTTGAACCAAGTTCCATCGTGCAACAAGGTGCCTTTCAATCCGTCATGATCTTCATATATCTCATGATCGATTTAAGCGTTAAAAGTGTCTTGTTTCAACGCGCCTGGAGTTCTTTGCAAATAAGCATTGATATCTCGTTTTTTGAATTGTCGCTCGTAAACGGATAACAGTCAGGCAGTCCGATGATTCTTGCATCCATCTCACAAATATATCAATTCTTATGCTAAGTCATTCCGGAATGAATCCTAGGTCTTTGACGACGAGTTCTTTTTCAAGGAGCTACATTAAAAGGCTTCGAAAAACTTAAAGCAGCTCAGCAAGTTTATGGTTCGAATTTAAGAGATCATATTCATCCCTCTGCACAATATAGCTGGTTCATAAATGGGATCCGTAAGTTTGAGCTAAAAAAAAATCTAGATAGGCGTCTTGGTACAGACTACTTCTAAGCTGAAAGCAAACTCGGTGAACCCATTTTTAAGCTTTCGTCTTTTGACGCGGGTTCGTAGGATCTCTCTTTAGACATGTCAATACTGACTGTATCGGTCACTCTTTACTTTTATCGAGATGGTTCGAGATGTTCTAATTCAACACTTTGCTTTCACACTATGATTTATACTTGAGAGTCTTCTTTTTGGTTTTTTGAAACACAATATTTTTTGATACCAATTGGATGTCGTCCCTTTTTCCTTAAATGCCACAAAATATGTTCATTTTATTTTAAAACTCAGAGTAAGCAATACTTTTGATTAAGGCTGTTAACGTACGACTGTAAATTCGAAGAAAAGTGATACTTCTACTGCAAGCATAATGCACTTGCAGATGTTGGGTTGCAAAAAAAAGGAACAAATCGAAAACCCTAGACCACACTCTGGATAGACGCAGGCACAGTGGCTTTTCTTAATCGGATATCCGAACGGAAAAACTATATAATGAGTAGATAGAAGACTAAATATGTAAAATGGGTGAGAGTTGTATTTCGAGTGAATATCAGTTACAAAAGCATTTATCGAAGTTTTTCCAGAGAATCGAATTCACTCTTGTAAGGAGCTTAGAAGTTAAATTTATCTGAGAAACATGAAACAGAGAAAAGTCCGATAGATTAACTTGGTTCTGTGGAATATGTTCAACGAACCCGAGATTTGTGAAGTCTGATTCGTTCACGGAAATAACCGGCAATGTGCCGATTGTGGTCAAAATCTTGCACGCTAATTGAAGACAAGAGCACAGATGGTATGAAATGCGCTGATTAGCATTTTTAAGCGAATGCCATCTTAACAAACTACATTTATTAATATTTAACATGTACACAAGGACACAAAATTATCAAGATCAATTAAAGTATTTAATATCTCCACGTGCGACATCATGATACATAAATATCAAGCAGTGTTTAATGCTACGCGGAAGATTCAAAAATAGGACAAACAAGATGGGACCTTAGTGGATCCCTTGCGGCATGCCTGATTTAACATATACTCTGAACGTAATTAAACGAAATCAGGTAATGAAATTGTTGTTGAATGAGATACGTAACTAAAGAAAAGCCTTGCTAAAGTGTTTCAAAAATGCGGTTTTCTTGTAGTTTTTTTCAGAAATACTCAATGCTCTGCGTTCTGAATTTCAAAAAGGCTAGAAGTCATTGTCCCATTTTTAAAGGGAGCTTCAGGTCTATTGATTTTTTGGCGATAGAGCTTTTCGTTGAAGAGCTGCATGACTTGCATTTTGAAGGAATGAAACTTAGCGTGAGTTGCGAATTTTTTAAAGTTTTTTTCAATTTTATTTACAATTCAAAAAGTGTTTACAAAGTATATTTACATACATTAACTGCGAAGCCTTTAAAGACTTGTCTGCAGGTAGTTATTTAACAAAAATATCTTTTTTTCATTTTTATTTGTTGTTCTTGTGTTCACATTTTTTTAAGATTTAATTTAATTCTAATTTTTTTTTTTGTTTTTAAAATTTTTTTCGTTTTGTCTTAAATATTCTAACATTTTTTTAATAAAAAAATCTTTAAGGTTGTGTTTTCCCTTTTTAATACACATGATATTATTTAAATTCATCGGAAGCTCATTAAAGATTGATGGTACATCTGTTTCAAGTTGCTGCCTGCCATGTGAGTTTTTAAATCTCCCCTGTTTCAGGAAGCCTTTTTCGGGTATTGTATGCATGGTCCACAGGTTTTTTGTAATCTTGGTCTTCATAATATTCCGTTGCCACAATGAACTTAAAAAGTTGCTTAATACTAATGATGTTAAGAATAGAGTGGATTGACTGGTTGCTGCTGTCGAAAGTTTGGTAATGCGATGATTTCTTTTTCAAAAGCATCTTTAAGATTCGGTTTTGAATTCTTTGCGCCTCTTTTAGATAACAGTTCGTTGTATTTCCCCAGGCAAGTATTCCATATCTTAGATAAGATTCAACTAGTGAGAAATGAACTTGCCTTGTTATTGCGAAGCTTGCGTAGTTACTAAGGTGGTATAGCGCGAATGCTGCCTTCCTCATTTTTTTACATAGCTCTGCAATATGTGCGTCCCATTTGAAATTGCTATCAAGTATCACTCCAAGATATTTGAATTTTTGCATCTGCTCTATGAATTCGTTGCATTCGTCGGCTTCATCCAGATTTTCGGAGCTATGTAGATATTTTGAGGTGTGAATCTTTATCCGTATTTTATGTTTTATAATATGAGGTGGTCAAATGTGCATAAATTTGGTTTTTGTTTGGTTGATTATCATCCTGAGGTCATGACACCATTTGGAAATCAAGTCAAGTTCTTTTTGCGATGTTTTTCTTGCGCTTTCTAAATCACGGCAGCTTGTGACTGTTGCCGTATCATCCGCGTATGCATATCCTACACTCTTCTTCAATAATGAGAGCATTTCATTGACGTATATTATGAAAATAGTTGGCCCCAGTATTGAGCCTTGAGGAACTCCGTAACTCAATCGTTGTTCTGGCTGTAGTGATTTAAAATTTTTACTTGGAGTTCTCGGTTCTCTTAGTAGCTATCAAACCATTTATTTGTTGTATAGGGGTACGTCTTGATGTCACAGGGGTGGACAATTTGATTTATCTCTTCATAACGCCCATAGTTTGCCATTAAATATTAACCCCCATCAAACGCTTTTAAAAGTTTTTTCACGCGACTTATCGTCCGTCGAGATATGCCCCAAGTGGATCCTCCTAGCTTTTCTCTCTCTTTTCGGCGAATAAAAGTGGAGGGATTATTAAGAAGACAAAACAACTCCGAACTCTTTAAGCTTGTGTAATTCGATTGGTCAAAATAGACAACAATACTCTAGGTATCAAGCTCCCGAAAAAAAGGAAAAACTGAGTCTACAGTTCGAGATCGAGCCATCGCGTATGCTAGGCAGCTGTGCCTTAACAACTGGTACCGGGTCGGTGAATGGTGGAAAGCCCAGGCTCAAACCGTCGAAAAATAAATAAATAGGTTAAGGAAAGAAATGACAGCGGTTTTTTACTGAAAGGCATCTCACTTCCAGTTTCCCTGATCTGAGGCGGGTTTTTTTTTCCACAAGCCAGAGGCTTTTCATTCGGTTCTCAATCATAAGAACCTGGAGCTAAAGTAGGTTAAAGAGTTTCAGTATTGATTTGCAAACATTGAATAAAAATATTAGCGCTCTGTAATAAGATGTCAAAGGTCCAACTGCACGTCTTATGTTTTTTTGTAAATCGAGACACATCAGTGAATTTCCTTAAGTGTTAAATGTTATTTGCAATAATATTGAATATAACATTGAACTATCTCCGTCCGAATCACATTTAGTGAACGCAGCCATTCATGAGAATGAGTACAGCTGGCGTTTTCAAAGAATGTTTCACGTTCTGAAAGGTGGAAGGTCTTTAATAATTTTTACCATTTTTATGTGATCATCTTATATATAGTATATTCTATGGAGAAAACTAAGAGGAAAGTCAGACAAGTGTGGGGTTTCTTTTTTCTAAAATAGTGGTCCATTTCTTTCTCCCTGGATCTAGTAGCTTTACCCCGATCATAATCAGTCATCGGTACACTTTTGCGGCAGCTTCTTGTAAGTTGAGCAACATTAGCAATTTCATAAGTATCTGGTCTGAAAAGCAAGGGACTACAAATCCAAACATTATTTTTACATAGGATGAGATGACAAATCAAGGGAATGAAGAAATCAAGGAAAAATAGGAATGAATCGGAGCCTTTTTGAGTTAGATTTTTAAATGTGTTTTGTACGAAAACCTTAATATAGTTTAGATGTAAAGTCTGTTAAAGCATTACTTATTTGAAAACCCTAGACAAGAAGAGGAGAATTTTCATGGTCTTATTCATTTTATTATTCTTTGTGATTTTCCAGTGCGATGGAAACTCTAATCTTGTTTGAACCATATGCATCGATTTTTATGAAGTACTGTCAGGAACACTGGTGACTAAATCAAGAACATTTAATTTAATAAATAAGGCTTCAACCACATCCGTGGATTCAACTCTAGAGAAACTACGAAAAGTTGGATATTATGAGTATATTTGGGTTCAAAGGCATGTGAAATTTTAAATAAGGATGCGATTGAGCTCAATATCCGAGTGACACGCACGCCATTGCTTGACCAAACCAATATTTCTTAAGCTTTCCAGAGTTTTCGTCCACTTTTTGAAAAAAGCCAGTCGGTATATAGGACCTTTAACTTCTCTGAAGTTCTGAGTTACGTGATGCAAAAATATCGTGGAGACGAGATCGTGAGACGACTATCGTCTGACGTGATGCGAGCCCAGTCTAGCATACGCAATGCACACGTCGGGCAAAATGCTGAGATCGAATGTTTAATGGGCCAATGGAATAAACTTTGATTTGACAGAATTGACCAGAAATCCATTCACTTGAGTCCAGTGATGTTTTTAAGCTAAATCATCGTTTATCAGTGAAACACGTTCCTTAATCATTCCAATAGGTCGAGCTAAGTACAACTGGGCATCATCTGCATACACACGGATGGCACAGTTTTCGCATGCTGAAATTAAGTCATTAATAACTATGCAGGAAAGAAGAGCTCCCTTAATAGATCCCTGTGGTACACCCTGCTTGACAAGTTTCAGTACAGAGACTTTATCACCAATCACGACTCTTTGCATTCTGTTCGACAAATAATTCCTCATAAGTTTTAGTGCAGTTCGAGCTTCCAGCAAAGCACCTCATGTTTTACCTCGTAAAACGCCTTTGAAAAATCCAGCCAGCAAAGTAGTATTATGTATCCTTTGTCATAGTCCCGTCTTATATCCTCAACGATGTTTATCATAGATGTCGGCCAAAAACCAAACTGAAACGAACTTAATAATTTATTTCCGCATAAATGGTCCTGGAACTTGCATTTGCTTATATTTTTTCAAAGACCTTCGACCAGCACGGTAGGATGCTGGTAGGCCTAAGGTCATTAAAAAGAGCCGAATTTGTGTTCTTGGCTGCTGGAATTACTCTTGCAATTTTCGAAGAATCCAGAAAAGTTCATTTTTATTTTATTTGTATTTTAAATTTAATTGATTAAGTCCTTAAATATTCAAAAAGTTTATCATAATATCCTTTTAAAAGTTATTAGAAAATGTCTGCATTTCGCCGTTCACTTCCAGTCGTGCGTTATTCGTAACTTTCAAAAAGTTAAACCTACCTGAAGTTCTTAACCAACTTTATACTGAAACACTATAGATCCGAAGATACATATTTCATGTCTTATTAATTAAAAATAATAACAAACATATTTTAATTGTTTAAGTTAATCGACTATTGTAGATTTTTGAAATTTATTTAAAGACCGGTTGCTGTGAAATGAATTTATGATATTATCACGGCAGCGCTTGTTCGCACGACCACCCTATTAAAAATTTATACAAATCAGTGAACTTTTCTAATTGAATCTAATGGTTATTTAGTTATTTAAATTTAATGAACTGCCGCTGCATCTGTTGATTGGACGATCTGATTGGAAACCGGAAGAACCGTGTTGGGGATTATTACTTCTCGGAGGATGCCAATGGAAAATTCGTACGTTCAAGAAAAAGTGAAAGTTGCTGTTGCGTGAGGGCAACATTAAAGTGTGGCAGATACTTCATTTGTGAGGAGTTGTCGAAGGTGAGTGGACTTTTTATGACCCCACAGCGTCATTTTGATGAGGGCTTTACGGACAAATGCAAAGTGAAGCTTGTTTAGCTACAAAATATTTTGAGAGTTAAAATTCAACTAATCATAGAGTTCGCGGTCGCAAAACAAATTGAACTTTGGTAAAAAAAAGCCAAGTCCCAAGGGCGTTGTCATAAAATTAAGTTAAAGGTTCATCAGTGAATTTAAAAACGTGAAACGAACATTATATGCAGATTCGCTGAAACCCTCATCAAAATAGTCATTAAACTAAACAAGGTACAGAGAACAGCATGCACAAGTACCAGAGGCGCTCTGCAATCGACTCTGACGGTAATGCTGCATTTCCTACCTTGGGACCTACACATTAAAAACACTACAGCACACAGCACCATCAGGCTCAGAGAGGCTGATATGGTCAAAGCTGTATACTTGATCTGATACCAAGAGATTTGGTATCACCAACGGACTATAGAATTTATACATCAAATAACTTTGACATTCTGATCGCAGAAAGAGAGGAATGGAATAGTGGGCAGATATGCAAGGATTTTAACTGGTCAATCTACACTGACGGCTCAAAAATGGGCGGTAGAGTCGGTGCGGATGTGTTCTCCGAATCTCTGAACATCTGTAAAGCCTATAGACCGACCGAATATTCCAGTATTTTCCAAGTGGAACTTTTTGCAATCCGGGAAGAATGTCGTCAAATCAAAATGCATCCAAATATCCTGCCAAGCCAGAAGGTTGCCCTATGCATTGATAGTCAAGCAGCCATCAAAGCTATTGCCTCCTTTACTTCACATTCAAAATAAGTACAGGAATGCCGAACTGAAATAGAGTCGTAAGAAGATCAGCTCATTTCTCTTATATGGGTTCCCGGTCACAGTGAAATCCCTGGTAAAGAGTGGGTCGATAAACTTACTAGGCAGAGATCTGCTCTTCAGCGCTGGCCTGCATGCAGTAAAGGCTTATATATCCTCATACTTCCTTGAAGCAACAAACCTTGGATAGACCAGTCTGACGAACAGTGCAACATCCAGGAAAATATGGCCCGAATACGAACTATCAAAAACAAAAGTTCTCCTTCGGCCAACCCGTCATGATATTGCTAGACTAGCGGCGGTCTGCACAGGATACTGGCCGATTGGAGATCATGCCGTTAAGCTAGGCATTCCACACAACGCACACTGTCGCAGCTGCAAAAACATAGCTGAGAAGAAGACTCTAACACACTTCATTTGCGCCTGTCAGGCCCTTGCTAGAGCCAGACAGCGAGCGCTTGGTAGACCCTCTTTCATTTCAATTGATGAGATTTCTGCTAAGGATATTAAGGAACTAATGTCCGTCTTATATACCTTAGGCTGGATTTAGAGATATCTCAAATACCTCATAAATAAGGCGGCACATGGTGCTTATCTGGTTCTCACCATTTTTACTTACCTACGTTCAAAGGTGATCTTAAGACAAGTTGGTTCAAGGCTTGCAGGAAAGAAGATTTTTTTTAAAGCTTATGGTTTTCTATTGCTCTCTGCCGAAGTGGGCGTTTAAATGAGCGTGGCATGTGGGCGGGTCTAAAAATATTTCAGGATCGGTCTCAGAAGATTTCGTGCAAAATTTTAGTTTCTTAGCTCTAACAGCTGATTTGATACCATTTTAACCCTTTGAGTCATGCTTTTTTCTACTGCATATTTTGACCGGAAATTTTGTACTCGGTGATTTTTTGGTTCGCTGATCACGAATCTGAGGTTATTTTTTTTAATTTTCAAATCCAAGATGGCGGACCAAATTTGTGAATTTCAATCAAATTTCACTAAAATTAGTATACAGAGGTTTTTGGGGATGCTGATCACGAATATGAGCTACGGTTTGCAAAATTCAAGATGGCGAATCCAAAATGGCGGCCTAAATTTTGTGCAATTGAATCGTTTAAACCAACCGATCAGACATATTTTTGTATGAATTTTTGTAGGTAGGTAGGTTAAAGTGGTGGTTCAGTGAGAACCTAATTAGCACTAAGTGCCGTTTTAATCCGAACTGTTTCCTTATTTATGATGTTATTTTGGTGTATTTGAGTCATCTCTAAATTCAGCCCGAGGTATTTAAGAAGGACATTAGTTCCTTAATATCCATAGCAGAAATCTCATCAATTGAGTTGAAGAAGGGTCTACCAAGCGCCCGTTGTCTCGGCAAGGCCCGGCAAGAGCCGGACAGTCGCAAAAGAAGTGTGTTAGGGTCTCCCTCTCATCTGTGTTTTGCAGCTGCGACAATGTGAGTTGTGTGGGATACCTATCTTAATGGCATGATCTCCAATCGGCCAGTGTCCTGTGCAGACCGCCACTAGTCTAGCAATATCATGACGGGTTCGCCGAAGGAGATCTCTTGTTTTTGATTGTTTGTATTCCGGCCATATTTTCTTTGATGTTGCAGAGTTCGTAAGTCTGACCCATCTTAGATTTGCTACTTCAAGGAAGTATGAGGATATATTAGCATTAACTGCTTGTAGTGAGATGAAAGCCTCACCTGCACGCGAGCGCTGAAGGGCAGATCCCTTTCTAGCAAGTTCATCGGCCTTCTCATTACCTGGGATGGCACTGTGGCCGGGAACCCATATAAGGGAAATGAGCTGACCTTCTAACGACGCTATTTCAGCTCGGAATTCCTATACTAATTTTGAATGTGAAGTAAAGGAGGCAATAGCTTTGATGGCTGCTTGACTATCAATGCATACGGCAACCTTCTGGCTTGGCAGGATATTTGGATGTAATTTGATTTGACATGCTTCCCGGATTGCAAATAGTTCGGCTTTGGAAAACGCTGGAATTGTCGTGCAGTCTATAGGCTTTACAGATGTTCAGAGATTCTGAGAACACACCCGCACCGACTCCGCCGCCCATCTTAGAGCCGTAAGTGTAGATTGTCCATTTAAAGTCCTTACATATCTGTCCACTATTCCATTCCGCTCTTTCTGGGATTAGAGTGTCAAAGTTATTTGATGGATAAATTCTAGGGACCGTATAGTCCGTTGGTGAAGATACCAAATCTCTCGGTATAAGATCAAGTATAGCGCTATGACCATAGGGTTTCGACGTCCAGCATCCAGACTCTCTGAGCCTAATGGCGCTGTGAGCAGTAGTGTTTTTAATGTGTAGGTCCAAAGATAGGAGATGCATCATTATCGTCAGAGCATCCGACGCCTAAGTACTTGGCGCTGGTTGACAGAGAAAGCGGTTGTTCATTCAGACGGGGGAGTGGGAAACTGGGTACCTTGGTTTAAGTAGTGAAGAGCATCAGTTCTGTTTTGCTTGAGTTAATACCAAGGCCGCATTTCGAAGCCCAGGTACAAACTTTCCCCAGTGCGCCCCTAATGATCTCACTGATCACAGCCGGAAACCTTCCTGATACCAAGATCACAATGTCTACCTTTACCCCATCTCTGTCTAGTTTTGATAGAATGTTGTTCATGACAATAAGCCAGAGAAGAGGAGAGATGACGTCGCCCTGTGGTGTACCTCTGCTAGCGAATTTGATTATATGACTATTACCTAGCGTTGCTTGAATGCACCGAGTGAATTTTTGTACTCGATTGCCCTTTCGTAGTGACTAATTACAAATTTGAGGTTAGATTTACAAATTATAAAATGATGGATCAAAGATGGCGGACTAAATTCGTAAAATTCAATCAAATTCTAAAAAATTTGGCTTAAAGGGGTTTTTAATTTTTTTAAATCTTACCTTAGATTCGTGATCCCGAAACCCCATATTGTATTTACGTTGAATTTTCCAAAGCTAATAGTAGTTTGGTAATCAACGGCCCTGAAACCCCCGAATACAAATATTTAGACTAAAATATGCAGTAGAATAAAGTTTGTTAGGTTTGTCGAAATGATTAGGTCAATTTCACACATTTTTCCGCCATCTTGGTTCGGCCATTTTGAATTTTGCAAATATAACTTTGGTTTTGTGATCTACGAACCTGAAAACCCCGCGTACAAAAATTCAGACCAAAACATGCAGTGAAATAATGGTTGGATCCGCCATTTTGAATTCCCTCAATATAACCTCAGATTCATGTTTAGCGACCCCAAAAACTCCCGAGTACAAAAATTCAGACCAAAACATGCAGTAGAACATTTTTGACAGCGGTTTAAATAGTTGGTGCTCTGGCAGCACTACTGTTTGCCGTTGCCGTAAAGTGTTTTCGTTTCACGGAGTCCTTGTTTGACGATCACTCCGCCAAATATGTTTTAACCATTAAAGTTCCATGATGAAAGTTAGATTTGAAAGTCGTATTTCGGAAAGACTCTGTACTGGAGTTGTATTTGGGGACATGTGCTCATATGAATCTGACCTTCTTAAATTTTGTTTCGAAGAAGGCGATCGCCTATCATATTGAAATTGACAATGATCTTTGCACTCATATTACAATCCTTCTTCTTTAAGGTTCCGATCCTATCAAACGGACTTCCTCAATCCCAGAAACATCCAACTTGTTTTTGAATAGCAGATCTAGTGAAGAGTTACTGGCTTTTCACTAACTGACTGAGTAGTGACTCGACTTATAAAAATGTGTAGACCAAAGTCGGCTTTTCGATTAGGCTTGACAAAAGAAGAGTACTTTCGAGTTGACTTATTTTTATTTATACTTAGATTCTGGAGTTGTTTTTAGCTTTGCGACACAAAAGAAAAAAAAAACTTTCATATGACACCAGAGATAGTTTAATTGCCACTTAAATGTGGCAGTAAATAAACAAGCTGATGATGGCTGAAATTGTTATGACTCACGATGACGTTAGGGATCATAAAAGATTGGCGCTTGGCACAGATTTTCGAATCAGAAATGCAAATATCCGCCCATGAGCAATTGAACCTTTCAAATTGCCTACAATTCGTTTCGTTTCGGTTTGCATCCATCAGGCAGCGCCTTGGTTATTAACTTTCAGAAATCTTTCCTCTGAAGAAGCGTTCTACTTAAAATGTTTATACTTTATGCAGGAGCCATGATGGAGCAAACCGATAAGACTTTCCTTTCAAATTTAGCTTCTCGTGGCACGGCATCCTAAAACAATCTTCTGCAGATTCATAAAAATTCTTTTATGTCTTACCAACACCATATAAAGCATACAACAAGTACTTGTTATGTGTATGTAATATCTATGTCCCATTCTGATATCATTAGCACGAATCTGAAATCTAAAGCAGCGTTTACGAGTGCGAATTTTTAGTTCCCGTTTTTATGTCATGCGCCCGACAGTCTGTCTGCACGTGAAGCACTCTCCGACATAATGGGACTGCTGTTTTTTTTTTTTTTTTAGCTTCTTTTCTAAACATATATATTTTTGTTGTCCTTGTTTACTGTTTGTTCCATCTTTAAGTGTCTCAAAAATACAAAAAAAAACACAAAAAAAAATTTTAAGAACCCACAATTCCGGCAGGAGCAAGCATAAATGAAATACAAAACCAATGCTGGTGTATGAGTTGCATGTGTTGGGATTTGGCTAAGGTGTTTCGATGGATTTCACAAAACGAAGCTGCTGTGCATGTGTGTATGTGGGAATAATCCTTTTGTCATCTTTGCTTCATGTGGTGCATAGGCAGTACAAGTGAAGTATGAAAATAGGAACATTTTTGAGTAAGAAGGCGGAGCGGAGGTGGTACGAGTATGTCCTTGTTGGTGTGGTAGGAAAAAACAGGACACAAAAAAAAATTTTGTTATTAAATTCACTTGGGAGCGTGTTAAATTTACAAATGAGTACCAAATCAACATGCTCAGATGCAAGAGGGATGAAGATGCAAGCCCCAAATCGGCGGTAATGGATTTGTAAATGAATGGAAATGATTTGACTGTACAAATGGGCCCGACAAGGGGTTAATGACTTTTCGGCTATGAATGGAGCTTCGATTTGTTTCTGTTTTTCAGACACGCTTTTGTATTGATTGCATACAATACTCATGTGTCTACAAAAAAGATTATTGATGGAAAACCAAGTCAGGGGTTTCAACGTTTTTTTCTCTGTCTCAAGGCGCGATCTGCGCCAAGATCTAACTTCAATCGTCAATTCCTTACAGCCAGATTGATTACCAGGAACTTATCTACTCTTAACTTGGTTGAGGTCCCTTTGCAGTTCTGTTCGCTAAAGTGGGCCATGTCTTCAATTAACGAGCAACCCTTCTGGTGTAGATCTTGAAACTCCGTTTATGTCAAAGGGACCTAGAGCAGTTTTTTTCAGTTTAGGTTTGGCTTATAGCGATAAAGTACAACCGGGATGACGAAGATCTTGTACAATGTCTAGCTGTTTGGTAAAGCTTAGTTGTTTCGGGGCCAAGAGAAAAAAATGATCGACAAGATCAATTTTTAATCAAGCATATACCTACCAGGTTCTTGTATATTGTGATGTTCTATCGAAATTGACAGTCCTTTTTCGTCGGCAGCGAACACTTCCGTTTTGCCTTCATTTACACCAAGCTCCATTTAAAATGTTTGTATGCATCATACCCGCTTATCCCTAGCTACTTCAAAGAGCTCGAAAGAATCTTCCATGGATCCAGCATCCTTCTTGGGATTGACTGTTTTTAATTTATTATAGTTGGTTGGGTGATATTGCCGCCAGTCTTCAGGAAAGTGGAATGGTTTGTTTTGCCTGACTGCGATACGATTGGTCTATTTATATATCAGCATCGATTATCGAGATAATCGGGATCTCTGGAGATCATGGTCTTTTTGGGTACCTCGATATCCAGAGACGTCTGAAGTTGTCCAAGAATTCCGAAGTTATGCTGTCTGGCTTCTCGGAACATACGGAAATTCATAAAAGTTGAAAAGTGTAATGTACCGAGTTTTTCATCTACAAATTTAAGTTTCATCGACGTAACAATTTAAGCAGATAAAGTTTACATGAATTTTTATAATTGAATGTCTGAAAGGAAACGTAGTAAATATAAATATAATGGCACGAGTACGATAACTTGGACGCCAAAAAATGATAAAGGTTTCTTGTAGAGGGTTTCAAAAATAATCATATTGTACTATGGGAGGGGGGTCCTCCTCACTACGCGTTAAGGAGGTCGGGAATATCTTAGAAAAAAATTATTACTTAAAATCAAAAACAAAAAAAAAAATACTATGGTCAGTCCGCGCTCACGCGACTTCGTCGCTCCGCTCAAGGAATGTGTTTTTTATCACTCAGACGCCCATGTCATAAATACTCATCAACAAAATGTTTACTTTCTCTACTTACTCATGGAGTTACGAACCACAGCAAAGGCGTATATGTTAAAAAGACCGATCCAACCAACACTATAAATGATCTGGAGGACCAGAATAAACTTTTGAAACATGGAACTTTTCTTTAATCGAAAGTACTGCCTTGAAAAAGGTAAGAAGGACGTCTTGAGCTCCCAAATCATGGAATTTTTACTCGACGTAAGAAAGTGTACCCATGTTTCATCGATGGTGAAGAAGAACTTCGAACTTCGACCCTCCCTCCCACCGTTTACAGTGAGCACTTAGAGGGTATTGTTGTCAACGAACTCGACAGTAACACCAGTACGGACGTTGACTTCATTGACGAGACTTACATACTTTTTAAATACATTGAAAAATTGACTTGACTATTTTTAACTAACCCCTGACTTACTCACAAGCTGACTGACTGGGACACGGAATTCAATACAAGTTTACCACCTCGTGGTGTATTCTGGATTTCACTAAAGGATTTCCTATACTTTTCTCACAATGATGAACTTATCATCAACATTAACCCTAAAAAAAAAAGATAAGTTTAAGTAATTTTCAATTAACTCAAAAATAAGGAGACATAAAACCATTCAGTTTGTTGTGTTCGGCTCAGAATTGACGCAAAAAATGTTTCTAAACCTTTTTTAATTTTTTTTTAAAAAGTTTGTATGCGAACTTTTCAAAAACAATTGACATAAATATTTAAATTTAAATTCAGGATTAAAAACTGGTGTATTATTTTATTGTTAGTGATGCCGTTGGGTTTTATTATTTTTGTTTTCATATTATTTTCTAAAATTGCCCCAACCTCCAAAACGGGTTGAGATAGACCGCCTCTTAAAAATTTGTTTGGTTTTGATTCCTCTACAAGAAACCGTTTTCAATTTTTGGCGCCCTAGTTATCGTACTCTTTCCAGAATGACTATCACCACCTCACTTTCGGATGGTTTTGAGGATAAAACTTCACCAATCGTATGGAAGAGTTTGAAAAGCGTAAGGTGGTGATTGATTACAGCCAAGCGGATGCCAATGCAATTCAAGTTCATCAAGTTCATAAACAGCCTCCACATGATGTCGCTGGATGGTCAACCTAGAAACCGCCAAATAGCGAATATTAATGCCTCAGTACATCCGAAATTGCCGGAGCCCATTGACAGTCTATAAGCGAAATAGTGATATGAATTATTGCTTACCTTAAATCCAGCAATATGTGCTCGGGATGCCACACTTAAAGACTAAATCCGGAAATTACCGACTACATTTTAGACTATGGACCACTCCTGAAAAGATGACGAGTGCCCACAGAAAAGTAAGGCAATAGATGAATCGCGCTAAGAAGATGCTCCGAGTAAAATTTTGTACAGCACGTGAAGAGTACGTAGCCAGACGAGGAGAAAAAAGGAGCCTACACGTCTTCCAGCTCGAGGTTATGAAATGAACAATTAATAACCAAAGGAAATGCTGAAGGCTACAAAAGTCGAACTCAGTCATTCAGTAATTTTGAAGGAAATCTTGTCACGGATCCGCAAGAAATTATAGATCTACATTCACCAAGCAAAGCGGATAGGCAAAGTGTTTGTCCTACACAAGATAGGAAAAGTGGTGTGGCGTGATCATAAAAAAGGTTAAAAACAACAAAGCTGCGGGTCCATATAGTTTACAAGGGGATCTTTTTAAATACAGCGAATATTATCTGATGTGGAGACATATTATCGATCCGCCAGGCGATCCTACATATCGCAAAAACTATTGAGACTATTGACTATTACATGAGCGTCTGAAGTCATTTGGAATCACACTTATCACACTGCGAAAATGTAAGGAATTCCAAGCCGACACGCGCCTTTCCATCGACTTCAGAGCCGCATTTGACAGCATTCAACGGATTGAACTATACAAAGTGATGACCGATTTCAGGGTCCCTGCAATACTGATGCGGCTATATCGGCCAACGGTCGAAAACATGCGATTTTGGATGAAAGACCTTCGAATTATCCCAATAAATTATTAAAAACATAGTTTGAAAACCGAATAACTCCCGTTTAAAAAATAAATGATGCCTTCGGATTCTTGAGAGCGTTAGTCGTGCCTAGAATTTTTTTGATACGAGGAATATCGTGGTAAGTTTGAAGAGGTTACTTGGGATTCCTACCGAATCAATTTAAATCTCATCATAATTATTTCAGGTCATGGAGTCTGGGAGACAAGGAAATGGAAAAGGAAATGCAGCTCATTTGAACCGGATTTCTTACTGCAAAATCTCGTTCTGCCATGTAATTAATAAAGACCTTATCGTAGGTCTTTTTTGATAGCCTTTCCTTCCTATACAAAGATGTTTTCTTTCCCTCAACATAAAAAGCGCTCATAACGACATTATCATCGTAATTGAGGTTTCATCGAGAATCTCATAAAACCTTTCTCTGGAAACATCCTATTTACTTTTAAGGGAGCGGACGAGGTATGAAGCAGTCATCTTATTCAAACTGCTCAACTGTCCTGGCACTGTTTTCGATATGGACGTGGCCGCAACATTTCCAAATGGCTTACCATTTTTTACACCTATCTTAACACCCAAGCCACCTTTAAGGCTATGGCTCCATTTCCAATGGGAGTTATCTCTGTTTAGGAAACACTGTATTAGTGGAGTGGAAAAAGGAGTGAATTGCCTTACCACATGTGCATTAAGTTTTCATCCATAGGTTAAATTGTGGTCTTAATATACTCGTAAGGGTCTGATTCTCAATCTTTCCGACTAAATCAGATGTTGAAATCTAGGAAGTGTAACGTTTTGCTAGCCTTAGACTACTGAGTATAGAGCTGAGCCCGAAAGTACTGTTCCTCAAAAGGAAAAACGCTGATAGGTACTAAAGAGATTTGTTCCTTGTTCTTTCTATGCTGAATGTTTGCCTTTAATGTAAGCTTGGCTTGGTTGGAAAGCTTTGGCCACAACATAACATTTATTGCGTAGAACTTGACTGAGCTAAATAGTTGCATATTTTGTTTGCGTCAAATATCATTTCTCAATTCAATCAAAATGCTGTGAAAACTAGGAAGGGAATCAAGGCGTAAATCAGTGTCGAGAGCTACAAAGGGAAATGCAAATAATGCTGCCACAGAAACGAATAAACCATATAAACAAAGTTTTACTGAAACACTTAAGGTACTTTACTGCAAAGCCGCCATAGTCCTCCAACTATGTGTATGAAAAACGACATACAGTAAGATTTAAATTTCGAGGACTCTTCTAGTTCTAAAACCAGATGTGATTTTAATCAATAATCGATTTCTTATAGTCGGGGGTAGAAGAATACAATTTACACCAAAATATGACTACCAGAACTTTAATAAATAAGCAAGCGTGATCGCAGTCCTCCAGAAGTATCTGAAGAGTTCAAGTGTTCATTCTTAAATAAGAAATCAGTTACAACGATAAAAATGCGCTAAGCTACCGCATGCACTCTCGGCTAAATTAGGAAAGAGTCCCAGGAACGAATTTCAACCGCTTTTGGACGGACGAGTCGAAAATTTAAGTTTTTGGACAAACGAGGATTGTTTCAGTTCCTTAAGAAGTGACGTTCTTAACTGTGTGATTCCAAGAATCGTATTTGGCAGTGATTCCATAATGGTCTGAGAATGTTTCTCCGTATCCCTCGCGATGGAATCATGAATAAGGCGACACAGCTTACAATGGGGTTTGGGGTTATAGGGCCCTGATTGGTTCGCAGCATTCTTTCAAGCTTTGAACAACAGCAACACTCAAAAACATTAAATATTGTGTTTAAATAATATTTAATTTAGTGAGTGTACGAGTAGGATTTAAAGACAAAAAAAAAATTGGCCTTATAATGGGTCTTTCATAAAGCCCTTCCTATCTTTAAATTTATTTAAAACAAGGCGTGCGTGCGATATGATCGAATTTTTTATTTATTTATTTTATTTTATTAATTTATTTATTTATTTATTTATTTTTATTCGTTTGAAAGGCCTTTCGATGCCATAATGTGTGGAATATAACATCGTTCAAATGTCCGCCGCAGCTTCTCTGGATGGCGCGCATCCCAAATGTCCAATTTTCCATGACTCTGGCGCATAAATCAGGCTTAATTAGACCGATTGCATGGGTTATGTTGGCTTTAAGGATCTGCGACTTCAAAAAATCCCACAAGAAAAGGTTTGACGGGGTCCAATCGATCGATCTTGGTGGCCAGTTCAAATCACCTCAATGTGAGATGACCACACCCTCGAATCGCTCGTCATCATACCAAAGAAGTTGGTAATCATCGACCTATAGCACTCGTCGTTGATGGCCTGGCCAGCGTCGTTCGCAAAAAAATACGGACCGATGACGCCGCCAGCCCAAAATCCACACCAAACAGTAGCTTTTTCTGGCTCCATTGGACGCTCTTGGAACTCATGTGGATTGGTTTCATCCCAAATTCTACAATTTTGTTTGTTGACGTACTCATTCATCCAAAAATGGACGTGATTCCTAAAGATGGTTTTTCGATGAAAATAAGGGCCAGTTTTCAACTGCTACAGAGCCGATTCAGAGAACACACGTCGTTGTCTATACGACCTTCTGCTCCTTGTACGGATGTAGGCCTAAATCACTAGGCCGAATTCTTGGGAGCGATGCCAAAACGAATGCCTCGGATTCTCTCTGCACACGGACAACGGCGATATTTTCGGTATATCGCTATATCCGTCCATTGTGATTTGGCAAAACAGACTTAATAGATGACAGCCAATTCAACAATAGCTTCAACAATGTGGCCGCCTGTCGAAGTTTGGAAGTCCCTATTGGAAGAGACTTTTTTAAAAAAAATGTATGACAAAATGTGTTGCCCGGAAAGTCATCGATACGAGCCCATAAATTCAGTAGAAAAGATGCTGACAGTTTTGAAATATTTTTTGCAATATTTGCTTTGGTGATCAAGTCTACTCCTACTATATTGTCAGGTCTTGCTGATTTGAAGAGCTTTATTCGGTTCAAGTTTCCTTGGGATGCATGAGAATTGCTGCCTCTATTGGCAGAACTGCAGTCGATACACCACTTAATAGTTTATTTTTAAGTAATTTGTATGCGTTTTAAGTTCAAGCCGTTACACGAGCCCAGATATTTGCCAAGAAGAAGAACGTTCTTCAAATACTCGGCATAAATTAAAAAAAATCCCATTAAAATATATTTTCCCATAATTTGCGCGCAAGGGGTTTTGAATACCCTTATGTGAATTGTTAGACGGGAAATTCGAAGGATACGAAAGGAGAAGCCGATGTTTGACAGCATGCCACAGTCATGTGGTCCGACTAATAAACGAACTTCTAAACTTGACTGTACGCTTGAAGACAGGTTTAAGGATGAACTAATGCCCCTTCCGAGCGTGATGGGGAGAAGTGCTGAAGGGATGGAATGCAACTGACGAATTCACTGGAGCACTGATTATTAAGGACGCAAAGAACAATGCTAAGCAATTGCTTGACTAGGACGACTATTTAAGTTGGACCCTTAACTTACTTTTTTTATCAAACTTTTTCAACCGCTGCAATGGCAACACTCTACCCATTCGTCTTTGCGAAAACACATGTGTTTGGGCCGTTCGTTAATTTTTTTTTCTTTAATGCACGTGGCTGTACCTCGCCATCAATACAAACAAACACAAGTGCAATGCAGAGCGGAATATCGGCCCCCACATCCTGGTTAATGAGGAACTGCTTCTTCTTGCTTCTTGGGCTAAAAAGCCACCATGATTATGTTGATGATGTCGACAACGTTGGTTATGTTGACGTGATGCTGCTATCGGTGTTTGTCGGTTAAAATTGCTGGTGTCCTGTAATACGACAGGATGCAATGCCAGCTGTCTGCACGAACGAGTCCTGCCTCGCAGCTCTGACTCACGATGACGACAGATAGTTGCCGATTATTCTATCTTTACGAGACAGACTGTAACGAACGTGGATGGATGGCAGAACTGCATAAGGGGTGAACAGAAAAGTACACGCTGGATAATCTGCCGGGAAACGATGGAGTCCCCCATGGTGGTGGTGGTGATGGTGGTGCTGGTGCTGGTGACAGACTGCTGTATGCAATTTGTGGGTGTAAAAGGAATGCATGTGACAATTAAAGGGTGGCTTACGGGAACTGGGAGCTGTGGCTGCTTGCTTGTGTATGTCCTCAGCAGTCGCTGGGTGATTTCTTAATTTTCCTCCTTTTTTTTTCTCTTCTTCTTTTTTCAAATAATTTTTTGTACATTTTGTCCTTTTTTGCATTTTGTTGTTGTTGTTTTTTTACTGCTCTTCTTAGTTTTGTTTATGTGTAAATGTATGTTGTGCCGCATGGTTGTGGTATTGGTTGTAGACGGTATTTTATATATGCGCTTGGGTTGAATAAAAATACACTTGCGTGCATTTTAAGGCATTTTTAACGGAGGCTTTTAACTGTGCACAACCTATGCAATCAAGTTGTCTCCAAGTTTTGATTTATGTCAGTCCTACCGCAAGGATTTGATGGAATAGGGTGTGCGTGCGGACTACAACTTTTATCAGCGGGTGTTCAGTTTTTGTTGTTTTTGTTCGTGCGCGAGGAATATTTTGTGAAAACGAGTAAAATCAAAAATAAAATATATATATTTTTTTCTGTGTCGATTGTGTCGACAGTTTTGTCATTTGTCAGTGTCAAATTTGTGTGTGCAGTTGTTTTATACGATTCCAGAAATAATGGAATATGTATGTGGGCGGGAAAATCCTGGTCATCGCGACACACTTAATTAACCCACTCTCCTTAGTGATATTTAAATGTAATCCCGCTCACAGCATATTGCCATAAATCAAAGGGAATATTATTGTTTGTTGTTGTTGGTGTTGCTGGTGAATGTTGTACGCGAAACAGCGACTAAATCGGTGTAAATCATGAAATTAAGTGGGATAAATACACGCGTTCGAGGGCATGTTGGATTAGAGCACTTTGTTTTGATATCTCCGTGATTAATAGTCGAGGAGCGCCAAAAATTTCTAATGAAAATAAAATAACCTGTTGGAACAGATTTAATTTCAATTTGGACTAAAAGTTTTAGTTTTCATAAATAAATTAAAACTAAACATGTTCGGAATTCGAATTAAAATTTTCATTGCTCAGCAGTATGCGAAATGAGTGTTGTCATCAAATAAAATTAACGAGTCATTATGTTGTTGGTTGCAATAAAATTCTATGCATTATGCGAATATGCAGATTGTAATTGAGTCCAGTTTAAATATGAATCAGGTTTTCAATTAATTTTTTTTTTTCAAATCTTCCAACGTCACGAAAATCGTCGATTGGAGCACGAGGATGGGTGTTTTTTGTTAACTTTATTTATTGAAAATTTTCTTCAAAAATGAAATGACTCCAAGTTTTTGTTTAGGATTCTTTTAATATAAACGTGTTTAGGGGGTAATGAGTACCCTTATGGTGATATCACATCGTTTTTTTTGAATATATTATAAATGAATAGTGTGGGAGGTTTAAAAAAAAATGATTACCATTCTTCACTCCATGAAAAAACACTTTTTGTGAGATGAAAGAGAGAAAAATAGGAGACATTTATTGGTTGATAAAGCGGAGCCGATTGACTTCGGAATATTTTAATTTCATTCGAGTCTTATACTAGATTTTGCATTATTGAGTAAGCACAGGATGATCTTTAGAGCATATGAAAGGTCTTATCATAGTGTGCAGCGAATTTTAGCTTTATAACAGAAATCCGAGCTGACGGATTCACTTGTTAACTAAACTACTTTTTGATCATTCTGAGGACACAGTCTTTTTATTTCAGAGTTGCAAGTGCCTCGTACCGATTATGCCTGTGGTCTTATGTGAAACTTAAACTCTCTGAAAACAAAATCCATAAAAGTTGGGAAGATAATTTCGCACTTAACAGGAAATCTTCTAGCAAAAACACCTGCTTACATCGCCATCACCTGTTAAGACGGATACTAAGCTTATGAACAAATATTCTAATTTCATCCTTTGTGGTATAGTTATGTATGTCAATTTCTGTGGATATGTCTGTTCAAAATAGTCCACGGTACTTCTTTCAAGGAGTTAGTTTTGTTTTCAGTGACTTAAAGAGCAATTTCTTCCGCAAACATAGTTATAACGACGCCTTCGATCCTGGTACAATTAAAGCAATATCGGACCAAAGGCACTTCATTGTGGGCCTCCGGCGGCGGCAATATTTTTTTTTATTTAATACGGAAGTTTCCGTTTGCTACATAAGATTCTAATATCCCATACAATTGCGCCAAGACTTCATGCCACGCTTTGTCAAAGGCTTGAGAATCATCAAGAAGGGAACCAATTATTTGTCTTCGAAAGATTTGTGGATTTCGTTGTTTATTCTGTTAACCTTGATGTTATGCTTGATCCTTGTCCAAGCTTTCCTGGACCCAATTTAAAAAATATCTTTATTGTGTATCCACCTCCTTAAAATAATTTTCGAAAAAAATGCGATCTGCATTGTCTGGCGGTAAAGACAGTAGCTTTACAACGTTTCGTAATGTTCAGAATAACTCTTGTCAAGTGTTTATTTAAATTTAAAGATATTCGAAAGTACATTTATGAACTTAATCTTTAACAATATTTATTATCAGGGTAAACAATCCTGAAACCAAATTTATGATCAGAGATAAGAGGTTCTTTCTCAGTTAAACAGGCCCCAGAATAAGCTAAATCGGTATCGGTGTATATGACTTGTTTTTATTTTGCGATGTAAAAAATATAATCACTTCGATGACTTTCCACTTTTCTAGACCATTAGAAAAGTCTGAGAAAGTCCTTTTTCTCCCAGCTTACATGCAGGTGGGCAATTTTAAAATACGAGTCTCTGATTTTTAAACGTACTAGAGTTTATCTGTATTTTTCCTTTTTCCTTTCTATGAAGAAACTCGGAAAAAACTCATAACACTTAAATAGAGTAAAAGTCTATTTTCTCAGGAAGAAGTAAAGATAAAAATGCCACTGTTCCCTGTGAAACTATTCTAAACTTGCTCTATTTACTGAGTGCAATTGTACATTGATAACAAGTACGTTAACTAGTGCGCATTGAAAGTTTTATATTACTGAGGTTGACGAAATAAATGTTGTTTTGTTTGCAATTGGCGATAAAGCTACAGGAGAAGCCTTGTTTTTTGTTTTATGTTGAAATCTTATCGAGCGATAGTAAAAATATATAGTACACCAGAGATCAGCATCAGTCGAAAACGCAAGGACAACTCAGAATTATGATAATATGTTTCAAATTTTTAATTGTGTTCCGAGCTGGTCCAAATTAAGTTCTTCTCGATAAAAAAAACGTGTTTTTATTTTTGTAGAGTGCCTATTCAAAAGCGGCAATTTATTCTTGTAACTATTTGTCAGAAATTCAAAAAAACCGTTGGACGTCTAAGGCAGTTTTGTTTTTTCAATTCAAGTAACTTCTTGTGTGAAGTATTTAAAAAAGAGTCAGTACCCCAAACTACCTTTTGTAATTTTCCCTCGTGGAATTTTTCTGATTTGTATTTAGGCACTTTTGACGAGTTCTTAAGTTAATAACAAATAGCCACTGACCACTGTTCAATGTTATTATCTGCGATTTTTTTTCACAAAATTTTGAATGTAAACATTTTGCATTTGACGTGTACTACTGCAAAAGAAACTGTATATGACGCACATTCGTTTAGAAAATGGACAGAATTGCTCAAGATGAATCTCCCACAAAAAACTAATGAAGAAGTGATCTGTCATTTTTTGCTACCATCAGATCCATTAATACCAAGCGTAAAAAATACATCAAAATTTAGTCGATTAGTCGAGCATTTGATAATGATTACTTTTGTGGTTGAAAGTGCCTCCAATTGAAATCCGAGTCAGGTGATTCCAAAGCAAATTTACATCTACAGACTATCAAATAATATTTAAAAAAAAACAACAACAAAACATTAAGCTGGGAATTATTTTTAATCATCGTTATACGATGCTATTTTCGCTTCTTCTGAAGTAATACACTCAAATAATAATTTTTAAACTTTTCTTGATTTTGGCTTTAAATACCTGAACCCTTCACTTTTCGTTGATTTCGCAGCTACTAAAAGTGTGGCAGCCGATCTTTATATCGCCATCTCATCTCAATCCCAGTCTTGTCAATGAAACTATTGAATACCTCGAAGTTATTAAGGAATTAAATCATTTAAAAATTTAACTCATTTGATTTTTCGCCAAAGAAGTTTGACTCTTAACGACTTTAACTTCAAAATATAAAAACAGAACATTCATTTTGATGTCATTGATCGGGAATTCATTGAAGTGGGCTCAAATATTGAATTTGAGCGAAATCGCTGAAGTCGTGTTAAAGTCTTTACTGAAATCATTTTGAGGTCATTGCATTAATTTTGTAGTAAGCCAATTGCATCGACGTAAGTTACTTTTAAATCTTCGTTGTTTTATCTGTTCTGACGACTTTATAATGTTTAAGACTATTTCTAACATTATTGATTTTTACCACTTACAGTGTTATTTAGATATGATTTTTAAATTGGGTGCCAGAAGCTATTTGTTATTAACTATTTTTTATTACGAAATGATACCCCATAGTTATAGTTTAAATTGTGACTTAAAATCTTATCTTGGGAAGGTCTTGGGTGTCCTGTAAGTTCAAAATCTTGAATTCTAGCTTCACATATTCTCGATTTGTAACATATGGGATAAAAAGATAATAAAAGGAATTTTACGACCCTTATTTTTTAATGTTCACAATTATTATAGTATTTATTTTAAATGGAAATATCTTTTCTTCTCAAAAACGTTTTAGAAAATATACTAATTGGTATCTCTAGCTTTTTGTTCTGTTCATGAACTCGGGGCAGGTTTTTTTCGGTAACTATTTTTATTTTTTTAACTATAATGAATAAATAATGAATAAATGAAATGAAATGAAATGTTACTAAGCAACATGCCCGCTGTAAACACCTCTGCAAAAAGAGTATACCAATGACCTACCCAGTAATCCATACGTTGGACCAATTACCAACAACTGAAAAAATATTATTGAGGTACTCGTATAATACACCTCTAGCTTCATCCACAGAAGTGAAGCGTTAATTTTGATTCGCAATGTTAATTAGCATGTGAAGTACTGTCAGATGCGACTTTTGGAAAATTGCTGCTCATATGCTCACGTATCGCAAGGTCACAAAAAGTAATGTGCTTTTTATGGTGACGAAGTTTTAAAAGAACGGCAGTGTCAAAATTGGTTTGCCAAATTTCGTTCTGGTGATTTTTCACTCAAAGATGAAAATCGCTCTGGTCGTCCAGTAGAAGTTGATGACTACCAAATTAATGCAATAATCTATTCGGATCGTCACAGTAAAATACGTGAGATTGCAGAGAAGTTACATGTATCACATACATGCATTGAAAGTCGCTTAAAACAACTTTGCAATGTTCGAAAATTCGATATATGGGTTCCTCATGTACTAAAAGAAAACCATTTAACACAACGCATTAACATCTGCGATTTGTTGAAGAAACGTAATGAAAATGGTGATGAAAAATGGCATGTTTACAACAATGTCAATCGGAAAAGATCGTGGAGCAAGCCAGGTGAACCAGCAAACAACATCAAAAGCTGATATTCATCAAAAGAAAGTTATGTTATCAGTTTGGTGGGATTATAAAGGAATTGTCGACTTTGAACTTTTGCCACCCAACCGAACGATCAATTCAGATGTCTACATTGAACAACTAACAAAATTGAACGATGCAGTTCAAGAAAAGCGGTACGAATTGACAAATCGAAAGGGTGTTGTATTCCATCATGACAATGCAAGGCCATATACATCTTTGGTCATTCGGCAAAAATTATTGGTTGGGATATTTTGCCACATCCACCATATTTTAACTTTGCAAGATGTCAGGAAGAGTCTTGCTCGCCAGCAAGGAGCAGCAAAGTTTGATTACTCTTGCTACTATACGAGTGCGGAAATGGATTCTGCTTGAAACTGGAATTATTTGTGTAAATAGTTTTTCAAAATACCACAACCCAAAATAGCCTGGCAAAATCTAAATTTTCAAAAAAAAACTACTTGCTACTACAAGCTTTAACGTAAAAACTGTGCGTTTCGAGCTTAAGTCGGTTAAGTGCCCCAATGCCTTCGGTATTCATGATCGTATAGTTTGAAAAACACTTGCATATCGATGAAATTCGAGACAACGGACATGAACTTGAAAACGAATATTAATAAACATATCGAGGCTCTGTAATTCTTAAAAAAAAGGTCAGGCTAGCTTTTGTACTAAAGTATTAAGTACTTGGAAATTAGACATTTTTCTTTAAAACTTTCTTAATGTAAAGAAAGAACAATTTGTCTATTTATCGAAACAATGTTACTCCCTGTCAAAATCAATGTTCAGTAGAGCTCATTGAATACACTGTTACTAATGGAGTGTGGAAAATTTTACAATTATTAACAAAGTGTTGCTTCCTGTTTCGATAAAACTTGGGAACTTTACCAATTTCGTTGGCAAAAGAAAAAAAACAACACAAAAACTATTCGTGTATTACCCACATCCCCTGTAAAAGCAATTACTTCCTGAGTTCATATACGAAAGATAAAATCCATGGAAAGAAAATTGTGCACATCCCATGCTGTATTTTAGATTAGCCGAGCTCTATTTTACTCTCTTCTTCTTGCTGCTATGGTTCAATTTTAATTTCCGGTCGGTCAGAAAGGGTGGTAGGTACATATACTGACTACAGCCAACGTAACCAATTCATTTGTTCCTGCTGTTTCCAATAATCAACTGAACCGTGGAACATACTCTTGCATGCACTTGCTTTATTTCTGTTTGTGCAATGTTTTGTAAACATCTCTTGGGTAATCCTTTCACAAACCAAACCCCACCTCCACCTTCACCCCATATGTACATGGTATTATTGCACCAGTCTCGGGTTACATGGCTTCCAATTGTCTCTTGTTCTGATGCCATGCCCTTGCCTCGTAAGAAGCTCCGATTGGAATACCAGGCAACTCTTGGGTATCGGATATCTGTGGCATTTCGCCGTCCGTCGACATCGTCGCGTCGCGTCGTCCCGATCGATGTCTGGTTGAAAGGATTTCGCTTGAAGGTTTTGCTGAATACTTTACAACTTGACCGTTACACGGTGTGGTGGCAGGACTCCACCAATTGCGTAAGGACAATAACATAGGAAGCAAGTACACAATTGTTATTTTCCCGTCTGGCCATTTCCCTTTCGCTGTCATCTGAAGTCAGTGGCAGACGGGTATAAGGATTAAAAATGCGAGTAATTTGCTGAGGCTTCTTTCGCTGTCGGTGGATGGTGGCAACCTTGGCCTAGCAGCGTCCGCCAGTCTGGGTGAAATTTTATGCCTTGTCATCAGCAGAAAGATAGGGTGCAACTTGGTGCAGCACTCCAAGAGTTCTATAGATGAACACACGCACCTTGGTCGTCGCGATTACAGTCGTTTGCATGCGTGGTATAAGGGTTGCTGTGGGTTTAAGGGGTTCATGATTGGAATCACATTGCAAGTCTAGACGCAGTTGTGACAATGAAGAATGAAAAAAAAAAAAAAAACAAGATAAAGCAAACTGAAACGTTTCTTTCAATGGGCATAAACTGAAGTTGGCTGCAGTGCACGTTAATTGATTTGCACTGGTATAGGGAAAGGATAATGATTGTTGGAAGGCAGGCACGCATGGAGTGATGTGATTAGAAAAAGATACAAAATAGCTTTATTCAAAAGCGGTCTGCAAGTAAAGACTACGTTAGATGCAGACAACCGACTTAAGTACATTGTAGATTGAGTCTATTGAACGTAACATAGCATATGCTGCATATTGTAAAACTACTATTCTCCTAGATGGGGTTGATTTCTAAGTCGGAACAACTTAATAAAGCAAGATTACACAAGGCTGAGCAAACGTTTGATATCATTTCACAACAAGGATAAAATTGTTAACATGAGGATCCTCCTTGCATATGCTCCGACCGAGGAAGGTAATGTCCCAACAATGATGCGATAGTTTTGTTAGTTTAATGGGAAAAACAGCGTTTATATAAATCTAACCTTTAAGCGCATCTGTGTACCAAGTGCATCAAGAATTTTTGTCTGTTGGTGAATAACGTTAAAAAGACATTCCAATTGACATTTCTCTGCACAAAGAAAGTCTGATGGCGAACCACTTTGCTGCCAGTTCAACACTTCGAGTTCATGTAACACCTCCGAACCTTATACTGTAAGCGCTTCAAATACTTTATGGGATATTGACAACTTACGCAACCGAGCAGTCACAAAAATTCACAGATCTTAACATTAACAAATCCGTTTATCTTGGTAGGCTTTCCGTTTTTTAAAGAGGTGTTCTTTCTCGTTAATTTATCATTGCAAGTTTATAATTAACCTATTTCAAATTGCTGGTCTCTCCTCGAGTATATAGAACTTTCATTTTTTCATTCATTCAGTGTGTTTTAAAATTATTTCCTGTCCTTTCAACACGATCAGGAGAATGACAACTGTAAGGGGGTATTCTAGTCTATAGGCATGAAGCTAATGTAATTTTTGAAGTGTCATAAAAAAGGCAATTAATATTTTTACTATCCATTTTTTTTGTAAGTTATTTATTAACATAACAAGAATACAGAAAAAAACACAAAATAAAAATAGTTGAAAATTTCAAAAATTAGCAGTTGATGAAGGAGGGGATCACAAACCAACCCACGATTTCAACCCTTCTAGCAATCTGAAACCAAAAACAAAAAGAATCTTAATCTAGAATAATGTCGCAATATCTGGAACTACGGAAAAGTTGGAAAGATTTTTTTTACAAAATGACGACTGTCTGAAAAAAAAACCCAATTTTTATACCACTTTTTTTGACTGTTTCGAATTTAAAAAAAAGGTAATGGAAATTTGGGGATTGAGATAATTCCAGACATAGACAGATCTATAAAGAAGACTGTCTACGAATTTCAGGTAAATCGGTTCAGTAGAACCTGAGAAATCGTGGGTATTGTTTTGAAAAAGACAGTTTCGAGAAAAACGCGTTTAAAGTTTCGCATAAAGTTTTTCGCCGTCTAATTGTAAGTCTTGAAATGATATTGTAGACTTACATTTATTCAATCTGCCATTCCTGCTTCATACATCGAACCTTCCTCGACTTCGAAATAACTATTTTCCGCGTTTCTCTGTTCATGCCGAGCAGTTCTGGCCTCCTTTGATGCGTTGGACACTCGTTTCTCGGAGCGTTCAATCCGGGCGTTATCTCGTTTCACAGCAAATGAATAAGGTTCCGGGCCAATTTTCATTCCCATAAGCTCCATCATTTTTAAAATAGGAATGAAGCCTTCAACAATATTTCACAATTTTTTTTATTTCACTCACAGCACATATGTACGTCCACGTGGTTAGAATTCAACTGTTAGCAGCTGGACGTAAGTGAACACAAATTACAAAGGACAAAAGATTTTACTGAGAAATATGGATTCAGTTAGACGGAGAATCCCTAATGTCTTTTGTTCGGTTAGTTCCAGCCGAACCAATTTGGGCGCCAGGTTAGCGTCCGATATCTCCGAAAATAATTTGAATATCAAAACATCTTCTTGTATATATATTCTTGAATAGTTAAACTTTGAAAATATGTACAAAAAAAAAAATATGCGATTCACAACAAAAAATTAGTGTGCCACAGCGTTATTATTTTTCTCCAAATCTTTTTTATTTTTATCAATAGTCTCTTGTTTCCCGACTTGAATTCAGTTAACCTCAGGGATGAGAATCACTTGGTTTTTTTCAGATTGGTACTCAACACCACTTCCCTCATCTTTGATCATTGAGAAAGAAAGATGGCGAAAGTTGCTTGCTTCATTTTCATTTCCCGTAATAAAAAAATTTTATAACATGGTTCCAAAAAATCCTCTGAAACTTAAGGCTGTCTTTTGACACTTTAAGGTGAAATGAATGCTAGCATCGATGAATTCGGACTTTCTACCCCGGGGAGAGTGTCAATTATGATACAAATGCCACGAAATGTTCACGCTTTCCCAAGGACTCCAAGAATTTTTTTTTTCCAAGGTGATTTCGGTGCCCTCCCCAATCCACAACTTGAAATACCATTCCTTATTTTGGCTGTTGCTCACCTCCTTGAAAGGGTTCAAGATTATCGCATTTTTCATACACAGTGATTTCCAGCCCTACACGGATTACACCGGACAACTCGACTTGTATCAGGAATTATAATCGATTAACCTGCGATCCCCTTTCATGGCAAAGTCTCAAGACAGTGGGTAACATTCAACACGACTTTTCGACTCAAAAATTTCGTACTCAAGAAGTTGAAAAGTAGCATCTGCGTTGTGTTCACAATTTAAGGGTATCCATACCCCTTGAAGGCAAGTGCTTTATACAAAAAAAAAAAAAACTCCATAACTAATCACGACGAAGAATAGGCGATGACTGCTGATTGTGGAGTCGATTGTCTTGGATTTATTCGATAAAGATGGAGGGGCTGTTCCGGCGATTACGAGTTGATGATCTCTTGATTCTTTTATAGTTCTGGATTTGTTCTTGAGGAGTCGGTGCTTAGCCCGAATCTGGTCTTGTGTCCTGATCACCAGGGAATCTTGCAATGTCGGGATTTAAAATTCATTTGTATCATTGTCCAGCCATTTGGGAAAGCTTTTGTTGATGAACTCTTTAATTTAAAAAAAAAACTATTTTTTTAACTTCGGCGACAGTTTTTCAGCTTGATTTTTTAAACTCTAATAACTCTCGTTGGAAGTGTCCAGGCTATTTATTAGCATGCTGTTTTGAAAGTACATATAGTATATCATTGCCAACTCGCTCTGATGGCTGCTTGGTAGACTTTTCAATTTTGTAGACCATTATTATTCCTAAGAAAATAATTGCTTTCATATACCAAAAATATATATCGACTCTTGTGTAGAGCGTCAGATTTGCTCGAAGGATCAGTGAACAGAATATTTTTATCCGTTGTAATTTTTTCATCTTATTTTCTCAAACATCCCTTATGACAGCTTTAATAGAGACGGTTTGGTAAGATCACTGCTGTGGTTTGGAATCCATGAAAAACTTGTTCTACTTGCTCCGCAAATATCTCACGAACATCTCCGAGGTACGGCTTCAACTCAATTTTCAATACTATGACCTTCGAAAGCTATTAGCGTCTGCTTGCGTACTGCACGAAGCTTTGACTCTGTTAAGTGCATCTAAGCTTAGAGGTAATACAGACCAAAATATTTAGGATCCCTGAAAAGTGAATAGATAGTCAGTTGGTTGTTGCTTATTTGTTTGATGTCTAAAGGTGAACCGAGACCCAATGTTATGAACACTAAGATCGGATGCTAAAATGTTTCATTCTCTACTATCCTACAAAATATATATAAGACTAGACCAATGTTTTTTGGAACGAAAAAGAATTGCAGAAGTTTATAAGCTGAAACAGAATTGTTGAAGTTAAGTCATGTTCAAGTTTTAAGGTTTCTGCCAGTCCCATCTGCAATCACTTTCTCTAGCATAGCCCACCCAATTACAGCAATTACACTACGAACTGGCTTTTAGATCGTAAACTGTAACAAAAAACAGTCTTCAGATGACACCTCCATTTCTTGAGACTTGTATCCATCACCCAATGTTCGTATGACCCGCTGCATGACATATAAGGCTGTCCTTATTTGGAGAAAAATCTCCGACATGAAAATTACACCATGTAGTGACTTTTTTGGGAAAGTTTTTTTTGAGTCTTGTGGTACTTCAAAACAGAATTTTTCCCATTCAAATATCAAAGAAATGAGCCTCATAATCAAAAATAATCTGACAGCTAAAGTCCGGTTCATTTTCTAGTTATTTTCACCCCTTTCACCGGACGTGCGAAGGATATTGGCCTAATTTGGTGAACCAGTTGGAACTAATATTCGGAATCCGAAAACAAGCAGATATCTAGCTTCTGAGAGGAGCGTCGAATAAATAAATCTAGGTGCTATTTCAACTTCACCTCTAAAAAAAACAATGGATTCTTCGGAACGGAATTGAGGAGTTCATGTGGGAGTATACTAGAACATAATTCGTTCCTAAGCGTTGCATTTATGCTGCTCGGATTTTAACCACAAGTTTGCTTGCCTTTGCTTCCGTCCAATGCAGAGTTGTAAATCAATGTAGTCCTTTGGGATTTATTCAGCGATCTTAAATTAGCAAATTCAAATCATTGATTGCTGCAACTTTTGAACAGCTGTTTCCCACGGGCTTCTAGAGGGCCATAGAAAGTTTTGTATTATTCATCTCACTGACTTCAATTGACTTTAGCTGAAGTCCCTAGTGAATTCACATAAAATCAATTGAGGTCAGTGAATTCTTTGCAGCAGTTGGGGAATAGCAGGACATAAATACGAACAAAAAAACAAATGAATCCATTTGTTTAACTGAAAAAATGCAATCAATTAATTTAATTAAATGTTCAAAATTGATTTTTAATGGTGGCTCAAGTTTTTTTTTTAAGTCTCAGTATTTCTTGGGAAAATGACATTCTGGATGATCTTCCCACGCTTTTAAGGAGCAGGCTTTAAAACAACACAAAAATAATTATTCAACAATCAAAGCAGACGGTTCATTAATCCCGCACACAAGTTGTTTTTGGAAGACAATATCCCCCGATACCGATAAATATTTGTTTCCTCGTTGGTTGAATATTAAGTCCTTAACATGTAAGGCAAAGTCATTCCTTAAAGTGCATTCGACCGTATTCAAATGACAATGTACATCACACATCAAATCCTTAATCGGCTCCATAAATCAAGCCCCAAAGCGCCATTGACTGTGACTGCCAGTAGTCACCCTCGAGAGGTAACTGCATTCCACCCAAAGGATCCGCACAAAATCCAGACTACCCCAAATTCGATTGCTTTGTCTGCGAAAAAGATACTCCGTCTCCAGCGATAGTCGAAGGAATTTATCTTGCCTCCATGCTGACAATATTCCCTTTGGCTTTGCTCAGGGCACCAAATAGATAATGCCACACCGCACCTTCCGCCACAGAACGTACTCGTTCGTATTCCATCTCTGAAACGCCCATCCGCAGAGCATATCCTTGATGTATGACCGGGTATTAGGATGATATTATTACAAGTCGTGCGGTCGCCTCATGGGTTATTCATATTCACAAAAAGGATATCAATTTGATTTAGTGACAGTCGTTCGCATAAACCACTTTGCCAGAATATCCCATTGCCATAGATTGGCAATGGGATTGGTGGTCGGTATTTGCGACTACGCTCGAAGACGTTTGTAAGTGCCTGCTTGACTGAAGGCAACTTGTAGCAGCAGCCAGACCACTTTGAAGCCGCATAATTATCCTGCTAATGGCTGGGCCATACGTTAATGGCGCGCTTTGAGTCAATTATTTACGGGACGCGAATCGGTTTTGGTTTTGTTGTGTGCCTCGCCCTAATCCAACATGCGTGTGTTCTTTATTTTTTTTAAATCTACTTAGATGCTATGAGGAGTAGTTTTTTAAGAACTAAACGTGATAAGGACCTACTCGTAATAGTCACGTGAGATGGCATATCGCAGTAATATTGTTTGTGAATGGCTACGTGCCCTCGGAATGGGTCAGTATGCCGAGAGTTTTATGGAGAACGGCTACGATGAGCTGGAGATATGCAAGCAGATTGGTGAGATTGATTTGGATGCCATTGGCGTGGAGAACGGACAGCATCGTGGTAAGCTGTTAAAAAGTGTTCGAAATCTGAGGGAGAAGGGAGCCGCAATTGTTTATGTGATGATCAATGATCCGAAGGCTCTTAGCAATAGCAATGAGATTCTAGCATCAGAATGTGATACACCGACTACACCAAAGGAACTTGAGTCTGTGATGAAACGACATTTGGAGGCGGATGGCATACGACTGACAGCGCATCCTTATTCGACACCGGTAAGTGGTAAATTTTATTTACAAATCAATATTATTATTATTTTGTAGAGCTCGTTGTTGATACTGTCTCAAAACTTGAAGATTTGTTTCTATTGTAATATGTTAAAGATAAAAGTCTGAGGGTTAAAAATATTGTTGTTAATAGCTTGAGTCGCGAGCTTGTATTAGGCTTTTAAGGATATCCTTATTTTTTTTTTTTGACATGTTTGTGTGAACCTAGGACTGAACAGGTTCTTGACCAAAACTGATGTTCGTATCTTCTTGAACTGCAAAAAATTCTACAATTTTGTTTCTTCCAAGGTACGTCGCCGTCATGGGCCGAGGCCTACTTTTCGAAGCGCCTTCCAAGAGCGCTTTAATGCAAACCCGTTTGACCATGTCCTGGAGCTGACACTGATTCCTGAGGATTGCCTCAAACTCCTTTGCAAGGCAGAGTTTGTTGCGCAATTTCGTCGGATAAGATTGTCTCTCCACACGGTTGACAGAAGCTTGTTTATAAAAATATTGGCAGATGCGTTGACAGGGATTGTCTTTGAAGTGACAATACAAAAAAAATCTCGAAATGGAACAAAGAGATGCACATGCGATTGATTTGGCCACTGTTGAACGATTTTGCGGGGATTCGACCATGTGCCCTTGCAGTCGTTGAGGATCATATGGATAAGGGTCCGCGACTTCTGCCTACAAGACTTCTTTCGGTAGCTTATATTGTGCGAATCCAACATCCCACAAACTGCGTTGCGTCTCGATTTCATGAATAAAATTTAATATTTGATCGAGGCACAATTTTTTGCCTTACGATTTTTGAACCTTTGGTTTTTTGGCAGCTTAAAACTTTGTTGGCGACTGCGAATATAATGGAACTGGGCAAGATGTTAGATCGTTTTAATCAAAACGCATTCACTCATTCTTACAAATAAAACTTTTAAAAGTTGCACCGAGACTTTCTTTTTCCAGTTCAAATGTTTGACAATAGCAAATAAGTCTGCAAATGTCCTAAACGCCTCACAATGCTTTGATAATGGTACAATTGTGTGACGATTGCCAGATACCTGACAATTTCTGGCCAGACCGATAATGATAATAATCTGGCAATATAAGTTCACACGGTTTTAAGGCATTTGGACTGGCTGATCTGACAATATTGTTAAAACCTGACGCCTCATGCTAAAAAGGACGATTTCGAGTGGCCAGAAATTATCCCCCAAATCGATATCAGGCAATTTTTTTTTCCAGCATTTATATTAAAGATTCAACGATCCTCACGGACTTGATGAAAAGTATTCGTGAAGGTCAAACTACATAAATTGGCAATAGGCGTCATATCCCTGATATGATATAAAAAATTAAAAAATAGTTCTGATTCGTAAAATGGGTCTTCTGTATCTTCTCCCCGAGTACAGAAGGCAGCTGCGTGGTACGTTACCACGTGGTACCTGAGAACCACTTATCACATCGTTCTTTGATTGGGCCTGAAACTTATATACTGTACTTATATTTAAGTCTACCCTAAGCTGTGTGCGATGCCTCTTTTGTAGATAAGTCGACGTCCACATCTTTTCAACCAACGTGGAAGATTACCGGTAGCGCATTAGGGTCAAAATAGAACATTCCTAAGGAAGTAACGCATTGTTTCGTGATTTAGTATGCTTTGGAGCTCAAATTATTCCTCTCGCAATATGCCTCTGCACGAGTTGAATAAACAAGAAGAATATTTTGTACTGAGTCCCTAAAGTACTTTATTAATGAAGACGAAACCGGAGAACTGTCTCCATATAGCTTAGAGAGGAAATGACGTCCAGGCTGAATGGGGGCTCTGAGGGACCTTCATCCTTGCATCGAGCTGACGTCTTTGAAATAGTCTCCTTGTCATGGTATAGACTAATCCAGATACCTCCTGCCTGTCGTCGAGGTCTGGGGCAACACTTCCTAAACGAAACAGTTTTACAGTTTCGAAAGTCGACATTTGGTCACTTGCGATATAGGGTGGTGAAAAGAACCTTCAGGGGACTCCTGCAATCACACATTTTTTTCTTCTGGTGAACAAATTTAGGGGCAGCTTTCGAACCGGCATGACTTGTTCTAAGACCTTTTCTTTTTATTCGTTATATAATAAAAATATGTTATTTTTGACATGCACTATGCACTAAATTTGATATCAACGTTTGAATATGTCTCAAAGTTAATTCGCAAGTGGAGGCTGTGTTGCCAAATTAATGAGAATTTTTGTGAGGAAATTTCATTCGAAATAAGGCACCAACTGGAAGTGGCATAAGGAATTTTGTGCCGAGCATTCACATTTCCTTGTTCCTCCTCTGTGTTTTAGTTCGAAAACAACTGAACATCAATCGCACTGCATAGACAAATTTTATATTAAAATCGTGGATCGATCTCCTTCAGAGGGTTACGTGACAAACGTGTAATCATTAGTTTTGGTAAAGTTGCTTTTCCGCCATATAATGACGTGCGATTTTTTGTTAAGGACGCCATCAAAGATCGATGCTCCGCGAACAATGCAAAGACAATTCAGGCAATCAGAAAAAAAAACTGCTAGGCGCCTGCCAATCTGACTTTCGCCTTAAGATTTTTCGAAAGCATTCGAAACGATCAACCACGAATTATAATATCTGAAACAAGAAAATGATTTTATGGTCTCGAAAGATTCAGATAAACTTATATTTTCTTACCTTGTAGATAGAGAGCAATGTGTTGTTGTCAGTAATAAGTTCTTGTCTGTCCCTGCGGTTAGAAGTGGTGTCCCGCAAGGTTCTATTCATGGACCAAATCTCTTCTCCCCATACAAAAATGAATATCCTAATATAATCGAATACTGCTGGATACAACTTTACGCCGATGGCGTCCAGCTTCTCTTGAGGTGCCCCATGAATCAATATGATGAGGCAGAAATGATTATCAATGAAGATGTTCTTGATATCATCTTGTGGTTGCAAAGAAACTTTCTATGCTTAAATCCTGCAAAATCGAAGGTGATAGCCATAAACATAAGAGTACTAAACCTTTTTGTTTGCCTTCAAATTGAACCTGGCAAAGAGAATAAGCCTTACGATATCACCGCTAAAAATCTAGGGTTCAATTAAAACGGAAAGCTCACTTGGACTGACCACATTAATGCTACTCTTGGCAAGGTATAAAGCGGACTTCGTGTGCTTTGGTCAAATCAGAAGTTCACACCAAAACCTGTTAGAGTTATGTTCTCTAAGACCTTTCTGTTAACAATTTGAATCTCTTCTATAAAATTGATTACAACAGCAGAAGGAAATTGAACGTCGCATGAAATAATATTTAAGTACGATCTTGTTTTGGGTGTATACAATTACGTGGGTGCTCTTTTGACACCTTCACTCCGTTTCACTTGTTTACGAGCAGACAATTTTTTTGTTTTAATTTTACGATAGTTTTCAAACCCTTCGCTTATCTGGTAAAAATGAATTGCATAAGGAATGAAGAAAATATAATATTTATTTTGTAAGAACAAATGGGATGAAGTTGATAAATGCAAAGAGGTCATAAAATTGATCTGTTTTATTTTTTGTCTTACTCGATTACGAGGTGTAGCTTAATATGTCTGTTAGAAGCTCAAAAGGTAGAAAAACAACACGAAATTTGTTAACATAAATAAATGTTGTAGAGTAGCAATAGTCCTTTTTAATGGTTACTACCTCCTGATGTCTGAATCACTTCAAGAAGGTCTGCTGTGTAGAGATTTATAGAGTGCTGTCAAGTAATCTAGCGAAAGTTCGGACCAGGCTCGTTTTGTAGCTTCATTACTCTCTTTTGTTTCATCCGATTGCCCTCCTCCTTCGTAGGCTTTTCTTGAAAGTCAGCCAAACACGTTTTCCATGATGTTCAGGTCGGGTGAATATGGCGACCATGCAAGTAAACTTACATTTTGGTTCTGAATCCACGCTTTTGTTGTCCGGGCGGTATAAATCGTTGTATTTTCTTGTTGGAAAGTCCATCGCTCTCCACCAAATATCTCCGGGAAGTATGGAAAGCTCTTTCCAGTATCGATATGTAAGTGATTGCCATAATTTTGGAGATCCAGCTCCACAGTTCCGTAATTGCTTATTGCTCCCCCTACCATTACACCACCTCCTTTGCTGTGCCGACTTTGAAAATGTATTGCTTCTTTTCTCAAGTTATACAGCAGTATCAATCAGGTCTGTCCAACATTTTTTTTTTTTTGCAACAGAAAAGACGGCGGTATGCCACCCTCGATTCCACCCGATATAACTTGTTGCAAAATCAAGCCGCTGGTTTGCTCTTAATTTTTTCATGTCAAATATGGCTGGCTTCTGTATCACGCGATGAGCAGTTGATCTGCTAATTGTAACTCCAGTTTCTGCCTTAATTTTACTTGCTGAAAGCCTTGAATTTAAAGCCGCAGTATTGCCCGCCTTTCCTCAAATGTTGTTGCTTTGCTAAATCTACATTTGCGTTTTTTTCCATACTTCACTGCGTCCTTCATTAAGCTGTTTACAATAGTGGCGCCTCTTCCGATCTTGCTGGCTATGAAACGGATAGATTTCCCTTGTTCCCGGTGAGCTCGAATTTATTTTCGTCATTCCTTTAACCATAGTTGTGGATGGTTTGAAGTTGTTTCTTGAACTGAGGTCTTTAATACTCCTAGTATCGTTTTATTTGATTTGAAATATGGTAACACGTAGATTTAGCTGCTGTTCGTTATCCAGTGGCACAAAAAAATAGGAAAATTTTATGACCTTTTTGGGAAAAGCGTCATAAAAGTTGCATATATCAATTAAATCCCTTTTTTCAAAATACAGAGGTACAGATCTCTACAGTAGATTAGAATATACCCAATCCGAAAGGGCATGTGCATTAATTCTATCGCCATATTCTTGTTTATTCTAATTCAAATTTATTTATATTATGCTTCTCTGTTATTATATAACGTCTATTATTTTAAAAAACATTAATTTCTAAATGCAAATCAAAGACTTACACTTACCCTAAGATTAGACAATCTAAATTTCTAAATAAATGTAATAAAGGACAAATTTTTTCCAGCTATTAACAAAAAAGGGCCGATCCCTGGTATATGTAATTTAAAAAAGGAATTGTTTTCATTCATTTTAATACGGCACCAGCATAGGACCCACCACATATAAAAAACCAACCTTTTACACGTTGCGATTAAGTTAAAAAAATACCGCGAATTGAATAAATGCAAATAAGTCGATAGCAAACTCTTCAACTTTGTTCGGACAATCGAAACCAAAATCCATCCGAGTTAAAAACCACTCCGCAGTGTCTAAATTCTTCTCGTCATCTTTATGCTTGCTTTGTTCAAATGTTTCGCAAAATAAAGAGTGTTGTTAAAAATTATCACATAAAAAAAAAAGACTAAGCTGGAAATAATTTTGTGAGCAAAATGAAGGCTCGGTAAAATTGCTTCATACCTATTGTGTCTGCAGCGATAAACTTACTTAACGCACAAAATAACTCTTGGGTTCCTTCTGTTGCCTTAGTGTAGCATTTTTTACCCTTTCCAAACCGCTTTTCATCTAATACGTTGAAATATATCGCTCCGAAGACACTAAATCCGTCCATCTTGGATAATTTATAGTGGCACTTGGGCCCCACATCAAATCTTCTTCCTCCAGGCAACAGAATTCAAATAAATTGTTGCTTCATAGAATTACTTTCCAGTGCATATGTAACGAGCACGCACTCATCCAACAATCGTTCGTATCCAGTGCCAGTGGCAGGGCGAGAGCACCCATTCCTTTCTTCAGGAATTCAATAAGTATTCGGGAAATTTTATGAAGCTTTCTCCATCGTACCTCCTGTCAAAGCAACTTATTTATTACCACATGCACACAGAACCCCTTTCGCTTAACATTCAAGGATTCATGGCACTATCTTTCTCGTCGCACCGCACCGCATCGTTGCCGCCGCACATCCTTTATTAAGCGACCAAAGTTTAAGTATCAATGTTTAACTTTTTCGACAGCAGTCATTCCGTTCCAGGGTCCCGATCCGGCTTTTCGTTTGATGCCGGGACGAGTGAGTTTTATGTGCAAGCAGGGAATCAACAGCGGGTATAGTATCCGTACTACTAGTAGCAACTTTGTCGAGAGGAAATTTTTAATTGAAATACCAAGCATTCCTCACCGAGTTCAGGCCAGAGGATATGAAACTCAAGACGTATCCCATTCCTTAAGCCTTCACCAACACCGCACCGTTCTCAATAAGAGTGCGCGGGAGGGGCGCATTTTAATGGCGTAAGTAAAAGTTCAACCCGAAATAGCTGTACAAACCTTTTGGCCCTTAATTCATTAACTTGTGTGAGTGTTGAGGTGGGAAGCTAATGGCTCAAGTGAAAGTTTTTCTTTTGGTTGCTTCTCCGCTCTGCTCTGTTTTGTTGTTTCTTGCTTTGTGAGCAAAGTCGTCCTGCGGTGAATGTCGTCGATCTCTCATCTCAAGGTGGACATTTTTTTTTTCGATTAAAAGTTTTTTTTTGTTGTTTTAAATGGCGGAAGTGATTGGGCAAGAGCGATGCGCGGTTATCCCTTTTTGCAGGTACGATTGCGTGCCCCAGATACCAAGGGAGCCGCTGTTCCATTGGCATGGCAAGTTGAAATGCTTTCAAGGATTTACTATCCATCGTTGCTACTCTGGTCTTTTGGCGATTTTTAAAGTTAATTAAGTTTAAGTGGTTTTCGAAAGTTTTCATTAAAATGTTTTGCACACCAAACCACAGAGGGGAATATTCAATCTTTTTCTGTTTTACTCTTCCCCCCCCCCCCCCCCCGGTCTTTACACATTGTTCTGGCGAGAGCTTTTGATGTTCCCAATGTTTTTTTTTTTGGTTTGGCGGTTGATGGTTGATCTTGAAATTAATTGTATAGGTCCAGTTAAAAGGTATTTATTGTGGTGAGGCGTTGAAGTTCGGTATTAAATTAGTTTGTGGAAGAATGTGCTCTGGTCGGCAAAGCTTTTTTGTGATATTTGTGAGTGAAGAGCAACTGCGGAAGCTCCAGTGTCTTTGGAAAAGATTAAAGCTAAAATCTGTTTAAATGAGTTTCTACGAATTGTGAATTTGGCCAAAAACATTAGCATAATTTTTTTTTTGCTTCTTAAAGCAACATTGTGTTAAAACGTGTTAATTTATAACGTTTAATGAGTTTTATTAGAAAAAAATACTTAAATTAAAAAATAAATAAAAAATGTCGTGTTATTAAAAATATTAAAATTATGATTTATTAAGAAATCTTTTTTTCAAAATATTAAGACATTTACTTAGTTCGAAGCTTTTATTTGTTAACTTTTTTTTGTTTAATAAAAGGCTGATCGACTAATTTTGAAATGACCAGCCGAAAGCCATAGTTCCTAGTGCTGAACAATTTGAGTTATTACTTTGTACATTTATGTTTAGTTTTATAAATAATAATAATAATAATTATTATAATAAAAATAATAATTATAATACTAATAATAACACAACTATACTCTTAAAATATTTTTAAAGCTATAAACACATTTGCTATCCCCATCTTAAAATACATTCGGAATAATCAAATGGACAGCTACAGACCTTGAAAACCTGAACAGACTTAATAGAAAAATTCTCACCCAATATTGTCACCTTCACCCCAAATAATGCATCGAAAGTATAACAATGGCCAGAAACGAATGTGGAAGAGGGTTAAGCGACCTACAATCACTACACAATGCACAAATAGACCCAATGAACAAGTACTTCCACAGTAAAATCACGGTACTAACTGCAGCAATAATTAAATTAGACAACCAATATACACCACTTAATTTAAATACACAATACTACCAGATAGAAACAGCAGCAGCAATTTCAGATAGAAAAAAAAACAGAACTGGGCACAAAATCAATAAGAACCTGTCTTATGTATGGCTGACCAAAGGACAGCTACGACCAGAGACTGAAGGATTTTTACTGGCCATGCAAGACCAAATTTTTGCCACAAAAAACTACAGGAAACATATCCTAAAAGAAAACATAGAATCAGATTTGTGTAGGAGATGTTATCAACAGAAAGAAACAATAGAGCACATTTTAGGAGGCTGCAAAATTCTTGTAGGTACAGAATACACCGACAAGCACGATACGGCCGCAAAAATATAACATCAGAAATTAGCTATGAAGCATAAACTTATACCGACACAAATTCCATACTATCAATACGTCCCCGAAAAAGTTTTGGAGAATAACAGCTACAAGCTGCACTGGGACGTCAGTATTTTAACAGATAGATCTACACAACACAACAGACCAGATATAACACTAGTAAACAAAATAGACAGAAAAACATATATTATAGACATAGCAGTTCCGAACGATCACAACACGGTACATAAGGAAGAAGAAAAAATCACCAAGTAACAACCACTTGCAATGGAAATAAAAGAAATATGGAAACAGAAATCAGTTAAAAAAATACCAATAGTCATCTCAGGTACAGGTCCAACAACTAAAAACTTCCAACATCACCTTAAGACTATAGAAAAGGAACCCTTTCTACACTCACAAATCCAAAAGGCAATTCTGCTTAAAAAAGCCACAATAGCCCGCAAGTTCCTTAACCACAATAACGAATAACATTAATAACCATAGTCCAAGCATAATCCCTTGGATATAGAATTCCAGCAAACGCTGAGAATGTCCGAACTCGATAATAATAATAATAATTTAAAATGAAATACAAATGCATATGGTGAAAAATTTGACAGCTCATCAAACTGAAACAAACTCTGCTTCCGCAACTTCTGATTCTTTCAGGAACTCTTAGACTTTTTCGTATTGAGCTTTCTCATACTCCTTATGCATGGAATATTCGAAATACGAAAACGTTTGCTGTCTCTATTCCGGGGTTCTTTTGCTTTCTCCCCAAGCTGTCTTATGGGATCATAATGAAGTGGAACAGTTTAAAAAGTCTTGTTTAGGTTTGTCAACAAAAAAGCCCATTTGAAATTGGAATGCTTCCTGATTTCTCTTCCTGCCATCGTTACCTTTATTCTTGTACTTTTCATTGAACAATGACATGATACATGAAGTAAACAATTCAAATCAAAGTTTATATTTTTCTTGAATTTGTTTGCTGAAAACAAAGCCCATTTTATTTATGTTCTTATCAGTAAGCCTTATAAATAACACTTTCGTGCTTCATGGACAAATTGTATCCGAATCGAACTAAAGAATCTTGAAGATGACGGACGAGGACTTAGCCACAATATTATTGTTTTTATTGAGCATGGATCACTCGACACCAACTGAATGAGGGTTGAGGACGAATATATTATCTCGGATAACCAATTCGGTTTCAGAGCGGGAAATGATATACAATGGAACAAAGGTAAGAAACAATGCACGGGTGTCTTGTTGATTGAATTGGAGAAGGCTTATGAAACTGTATGGCCGCAGAGGCTCTCTTTCTGTACATAATCTTAGAAATGCTCACCACAAGGCAGTTTCTTGTGAAAAATGGTCTACAACGGGGTGTAGTTATTTCGACGATTTTATTAACGATCTTCAGAAGCGATCTTGTAGGTTCCTTCTGCCACTCCATAGCGTAGGCAGATCACTTGATCGCGTACAGGTCAAGTCCGAAGATCGAAGTAATTGTAAGTCTTTTGCAATGTGACTTCGAAAACATTCAGGGATATTGCGACGATTGGAAATTGTAGATCAATTTCCAAAACTGCGAGACCATTCTGTTCAGAACTCCGTTATCTAGGGCCTCTAGAAATACTGGAAAGAAGTGGTGAATGTTCGCAATCATTAGACAGAACGGGCAGCCACTGGCGAATCGAAGTGTTGTCAGATACCTTGGGATCTGGCTGGATCTGTATCGATACTTTAACAAACATATAGATACTGCTCTAGCTCAAGCCAAAGTGGCCTTTGCCTTGACAAAGAGACTGTTTCACAGCAGTCAGCTCGATGCAAAGGTAAAGGTTGTCTTCAACTCGACCCTCATTTGGCCTGTCCTTGCCTATGTATGTCCCGTTTGGTTCAACGTGGAAACAAGTTTAGTGGAAAAGATTCGGGTTTTCGAGAGACGATTGTCTCCTTTTTATAGGACTCCAGAACCTGAGTACAATCAGAGTGGATAACTTTCTGATAAAACTTATTCGAAGTGACACTGCAAGAGCAATGACTTCGAAGAACAACTTGATCTTCGGAGCTTTTTACCCCAGAGACAATGTGCCTTAACTGCCTTAATCCGCCGAAGCCTATCTCTACCTCGATTGAAATGGTCTGGTCCATGATTGATTAGCGGTAGTGCCATCTTCCATGTTGGTCGAAAAGCTGTGGACGGGCGAGGCAACTACAGCCAAGACGTCGCAAGTAGCTCACCGGAGACTCTTCGGTTTAGTAGGGCGGTATCAGACCACGACAGGTTTCAATAAAAAATATAAAAGTAACATACATAGAATAAAGAAAAAATAATAATAATAAACTTATGTTCATTATATATTTGTTAAATTTAAGAAATGACTGTTAGGCCAAATAAAAGTTAAGATTAAATAATATACTGAAACTTTGTCAGTTAAGCCTTTACAAGTATCGATCAAGCTTTAATTTTTTCGTAAACTTTTTGATATTTTTCCGTGCGTGCAGGGGTTAAGAAAGCATGGTTTTTCATCACAGTTGCAATTGAACCTATAATGGAACGAAATCTGTACATCCAACTGTGCTTCCTTTTTGTTCTTATGAACATTTTTTGATAAGATGCCATCAACTTCTCAGGAGGTTGATTTCTTGACAAGGCAATAAAACTTGACCGTCAGACTGTGGTGAAAGAGAAAAATATAAGAAAAATACTTGGCCAGCCAGCAGTATTAACAGTATACTAAGAAATTAAATTCGACTATAATACGCAACATCGCAAAAATATCGCAATTTTTTAAAAAGTTTATACTAAAATTAAGTTTAATTTAATTATTTTATCCGGGCTCCTTCGGACAACAACATTTTTCTTTCAAAAAACAAAAACTATGACTTTTTTTTACTTTTTTATCAACTCATAACGTAAATTGTGAAATAACTTTACAATATTACTATTCTACGTGCCACATCAGTTTCAAACGCAAAATTTTGAAAAAAAAAACAAAGCAAATCAGTTTTTAACCGCGAAAAATGCTTAGCACTGCACTCGTTTCAAAAACTGTTCTCTTCGGACGCACCGACTGATTAAGTCGTTGGAGTATAGATGGCCGAACTAACAATAGTATGTTAACAAATTGGCAAAACATATTAAAATTAGAAAGACCATCTTTTACGCAAAAATAGCTTGTGTGTGACGGTTGAGCACCCTATGCACATACTTTGCGGAAGCGGGATGTAGCAATACCTCAAAAAAAGGTCCAAAAATTGGTTGTAAAAAAATCTCGTCAAATATTTAAAATGTGTACAAGTTGAAGCTGATCAATCTTTGTTAGCAGCTCTACTCTGAGTCCGACAGTCAAAGGAATGAAAGGTGAACTTCACAATAACAAGGAACTTTGAAACCGTAGCTTACTTGAACCTAAGGCGTGTCGAAAGATGACGTTTGCTTGCAGAAGAAGAAGGCAACGAATGAAGTGCATCAGAAGATGCTTTAATGAGAAGCTTGATCAGCAAGAGAAACACCGATGGAAGCGTTCTTCAAGCGAAGGCGACAACTTTGAAGGATGCCACGAGCCAAATGAGGAAAAATGACACTAACGTGGAGACTTGAAGGCAGGTCGGATATTATTATTTTTTCAACATAAATGCAGTCTCTCTTTAATTGTGATGGAAATCTTGTCACCAAACCCCCGGTTATTCTGAATTCTATTCAAGTAACTTTATCAGCAGCCTAAATGACCGTAACAGAAAAATCTAATCCAGCCGAAGATGTAGCTCTTCAACCTGCTGTAATAGCAAAAAGAGCCAAAGTTATAAGTAAAATAGTCTTCAAGCTAGACTTCCTTAATAAAAAGGCGATGTTCTGGTAGAAACATGTGGGTTTGGGATTAAAAAGCATGCCTGATGAACGGAACGGGGTCCATAAAAACAATCCTTTCAAGAAATATCCCTGCCAAAAATCGCTTAAAGATGATATCAAGTGTATTATCTGAACGTTTAAAGCCGTCATGCAACAAGTGTGGCTTCCGACCCGGCAGATCGACGATCGATCGAATTGTCAACTACGGATAATAGAGGAAAAGACTAACGAACTTCAGGTCGATGTTTCATACGTATCGACTTCAAAAACACATAGAATAGCAATAATGATCGAGTTCGGGATCCCTGGAAAACTGATCCAGATATGTCGGACTGCGCTCGAATATACTCGGTGTACTGTGCACCGGATTCCGACAAGTAAATGCGCTTTCTTCAACCTTGTTCTTGAAGAGATATTGCCCCGTACAGGTATCAACATGGAGACTTTTTCAAGGCTCTCTAGCTTTTTAGATACACAAATGCGCACTCGCAGTCACCGTGCCATCATTGAAGCTTTCGCGGCGAAGAAGAGGTCAGAAAAGTAAATAAATGTGGGTAACAAAACACGCACTGTCGATAAGAAAAGGCAATTGAAACCCATCCATCTATGGAGCCCAAAATCAACTCCAAAAAGGCTTAAAACTCCTAAGTCGAAGGACCTAAATCATGCTCTACAAAAAACACGTTTTGCCACTTATTCTTTATGGAGCCGAATTTTCGACGATTAACAAGACACCGAAACAAACTTCGGGCACCTTCGAAACAAAAATTGCTCGGACATCCGATATTGTTGGACAGGAAGGTGAAAGGAAGGAAATGCATCATAACTGATAACTCTTCGAGCAGTCTTCATATCGCAGCCACCTTGATTACGGAACTAGGAATCCTTACCTAACCAACTGGAAACAGCGTGTCTGGGACCATGAAATAAGCTTAGCTCAGGCTCTAAGTCTCCAAGGATTGATGCCAAGAGTAAGACAGTTTCTGTTTATTTCAAATGTTTCGTAAAGTCAAAATAATGCCTGATGACACTCAAATGCAAAATCGCCCGCAGACACTTCCAAGGTATCAAAAGTCAATACCAATTCCATTAAAGTCAAATTTAGGCAGTCCCTTGTGACCCCAAAATCAATTAATAACTTATTTAGACACTAAAAACCAAACCCCCATCTCGCAGCGGCCAGCGTACAATTTAGATAGCCCAGATACTCGCTGCAATTGATTGCGTCATTTCCACCGCAATTCTGAGCCAATAATTAACCCTGTCCTACATGTCCTTGCCACAAGTGAAAATAATTAAATTGTCAATTGTTTGGCACTGTGCGGCGCCTCCGCCCTCGGAAAAACAACAAACCGGCCGTAATTAAGCCGTATTTAAAAAACAAAATATTGATAATTCAAATAACGGCACTCGAGGGATATTACCAGCATGAATTGTTAAAATGGCGACCGACCACTGCCGAGCCGAGGGACCTTGCAACAAACTTCACCCAATCACCCAATTATTTAAGTTTTATCACAAAATTTATTCTCTTGTTGTGCTCTTCCGACAATTACCAGGAGAATTTTAATAAATAAGTCCTGCCGGATGCAGTCAGGACATTTTCAAAGGACTGGCTTTCATTGATTTATTTTTTTTTTTTATTCCAAATTGCAGGCGCAAAAAAATAAACACAAGTGTAAAACGAAACGGACAACAACTCCGAGAGTAGATTTATGGGCATTTCACTTAACTGGGACGCAAAAGTGTTGCCCGGCGGCGGCCGGCGCGGCGGTGGTATTCAGGACATTCGGGACATTTTCCAATTTTCTCAATTTGAATGTTAACATGTGTGTGTATGTGTGTGTATTGCCCTTACACTCTCATATAAATGAATTTGTTTCTTTTGTTGTCCTCGGTGCCATTCGAGAAATGCCCCAGCGTTCGGGTTCTTCTGTCAAGTGCCTTTGTTACGCTCCCGAACGAATGCAGATCCGCATGCATGTACTCTTATGCTGGAAGGAGGACAGGTCCTATTTACCCATTCCATATATGATCTATGCAACTGAAGGCGAGAGTTTTCGTTTTGGACAAGATGGGGCGGAAATTTTACGAGATTCCTTTTAAGGGGAATTTAGAGTTTCGGCAGCACAACAAACAAAAGTGTCCCGGCTGCATGTCCCATGAAAGTGTTTCACTCCGCTTTTGCCAATGAATGATATACAGCACGGGTTGGTACAGAGAATTTGGACTGCGTTAGCCGTTAGGTTTTGGTTTTTTTGTTCTTTTTAAGCTTTTTTGTGTACTCGTGCATTGGAAAACAATTTGATGTCAAGTCAAAGGGGGACATTTTGTTTTGGAGAGGAAAACAAAAAAGACGATACGATTTTTCCAGGTCAACTCTTCTCGATGGCATCGTCGGAGTCGGTTGTCGGACTAGATTGCTTTGACAAGAAAAGCAGGATTCAAGAAATCGTACAAGAAGATAATTGTTTTCTCATGAATTCTTTAAATTTGGTTTCATTGGGAACAATTTGGCTTCGTGACCCGGACGGAGTGTCGAGTGGTTTCACATTTTGACATACTTTCGATATTTGGTTTGGTTTAATGGAATACTTTGACCCAAATTTTCCTTATGCAAAAAACAGGTTTCAGTGTTACCGGGTGGGTTGAATAAAATTTCCCTATTTCAAACAGGAAAAAAAACTCACTTATGGCGATGCGTTGGGTAGTAACATTTTATCAATTTAAATTTATTTAATTTTAAAATTCGTGGACAAGGGGGTTACGATTTGGGGGAATTTGCAATTTCGTGAAGAAAAAAAAAAACTCAAAAATATTTGGAAACAATTTTTGCACGAGTCCATACAAGATACAGATGTGAACATCCCAATGGGTGACCAAAACTATACAACTGAGAATCGGTTCAAAAATACCAAAGACAGTTCCATCTGCAATCAAGTATTTCATTGAGTATAATCAGAATAGGAAAACAATCAGTGCTGAGTAATATGCAAACTTTTTGTGGTGTTTGTGTGACGAAATCAAGATAAATCGGCGTCTTTTTTCATCAAGATAATGCACCGATGTCCAAATCGTTGAGTTTAAGTTTATCTCATCACGCACCGCGTTTGACAGTTATAGTGTCCTGAGGTTATTTTTATATTCTTATCTGGATTTTCAGTGCTCTCTTGGTAAGAAATATTAATTTAGTCTTTTTACTTACAAACAGTTCGAGTTCGTAAAACCAAAAATCTTAAGAAGTAGATACCATGATTTAACACTGCAATAAGATTCAATTTACTATCACAGCAGTAGGCAATCCCCAAGGTCATCTGCAAAAGCTTTTATCCCACCAAAAAATGGAAGAAGAACCAGAGAGTTAAAAAAAATGAGGAAAAAATGGGACCAAGAACAGAACCCTTGGGAACACTATCGTTACTTGCTGTTGGTCTACTAAAACTGCTACCAACCCTCACGTACTGTACCATCTATTTAAGGTAGGTCTCAAACCATTTGGACATGACCTCTGAAGCACACTTTTTGCAATAATTTTTAAAGAATTTTGTTACTAACCATGTCAGAGGCTTTCATTAAATCAACAAATAGGCCAGCATAAGAGTTTTTGTTACCTAGGCCTTTTTGCAGAATGCAACAAAAATCCTTCTTCATTTGAAAGACCAGTTCTGACGCTAAATTGCAAAGTAATTTACAGCTGGGTGGCGAAGTTGGTAGAGAGCCTGCCTTTCAATTGATTCAATTGAGAGGCCCCAGGTGCGATTCCCAGAGTGGTCTAGTATATCGAATCTGGCCCAGTCACCATTTGCCATTGAGATCAAGCGACCAGCGATAGTAGTCTGGGTAATTGGTGGCGTTGTTGTAGTGGTTGTTGTATTGGCTTAGTTCCTGATTCGTGTTTTCAAAAAAGTGGTTTGTGTAGATTGTGTGTAGATGGCTCTACTGTGAAGGCAAAACACTGACATCAGGGTATTAAGCTAAGTCTTCCAATCTTTCAAAGTTATGTCATATAAAATCGTGCGAATTTAATATGTCTACATTCTAACTTTTATGACTTTTTCAAAGACTTTAGAAATTGATGACAACAATGAAATTGGCCTGTAATTTGAAATGTCATCATCAATTCCTTTCGAATATGTGTTTTCAAGGGAGTTGATGGTTTTTAACAATTGAAGGCCGGTAATTTCAAAAATGAAGCTATTCCCATTGTTTTCGTGAATACCTGACTAACTGGGACACTTACAGGTATTATTGTTATTTAAATCGGAATGCTGCCAATGGATGCAAAATAGCTGCTAAATAATCAAACTTATAACTTTTAAAATAATTGTGTTTCTATTGGTTTCTTGCCTGTGATTCACAATTTCTACTCTTAGATTCCCTTTGGCAGGACTTTTTCAAGAATAGTAGTATCTATCCTTAGCCCTTAGTTATTCTATGGATGTTGGGTTCAACCCAATTCCTTTTTGTTTTTTTTTATCTCTCAATTCACTTTTTTATATCATATTACGATTCACCTGCACCCGCAGTTTTCTTTTAATTTCCGTTTTGTGACCAATTCGTATTATTTTGTCAAATACGCTGTTTTTTTAGTACCTAAGCAAATGCAATCAAAATAAAGTTTAAGCTATTAATATTGAGTTCAGGCGTTTGACTTATATGTAGACTTCTCCGCCACTTTTTGCTTAATTTTTTGTTTTTACTTATGTACTTGAAATCCAAGGCTTCGGATTTCTTTCGTATTTTTTTTAACGTTCTGATTAGATGCTATTACATGATTCTTAAAAATCGTCAGAAATCTGTTATACTTAAAAGAAATTTATGGCATAAAAACATAAACATTGAACAGAACTAGGTTTTTTGAATGCTCATTAAGTAATAAATTTGAAAGTTCATCTACATTTACATTGACTCACAACATGACTCACACTGTCAACAAATTATCAGATCTCATATTTCTATCAAAGGCGCCTATTTTAAAGCCCACTCTCTATCTTTGCCTTGTTTCTTTGTTGGTTTACGGTTAATAATAAGTGATAGATCAGTGCGATACTTGGTTCTTAGGCGATTATATTCGACTATAGCTGACTGTTGTGCTTTTATACTACTAAAGTCAATACTTATAAGGTGAACTTGATATTTGAGAAACATTCATCGGAACGAGGTGATCGTAGTGGCCATTTCAAAAAATTCCACTGAATCGCAAACGTTTAACAGGCCCTCCGATATGAGAAAAAGTTCCTACTTAAATATAATTTTGATAGACTTCAAAAAGAATGGATTAAGAGCTGCTGCAGCCATAAGTTCGGAGGTACCGCCGAATTGCCATTCAACATGTCCCGTGAATAACAATTGGAATCATGAAAGATCTCCCCATTGTCGGCACAAGTATTCAATTATAGTTCATTCCATTGGTCAACAACATATCGCACAATTGCAGACCTCACTTGCGACGTCACCTTAAAGTCTATTTCTTCACACATTAAATATGTCAAGGAATGAAAAAGGCAAGAACCATCTCCCGGCATACGAACCACATGATGACGGCAAGGTCCAAGTTCAAGCGAAACTATTTCAAAATACATGTTCACTTTTAAATCAGCAGGAAAATTGACAACGTTCAAACTAACGAAAATTCTTAACGAATACTGGATTAAATAGATATATAGTATGTCGATTAAGGAGGTATTCTAGTATAGAGGCATGAATTTCATGTAATTTTTGTAGTGTCATAAAAAAGGCAATTAATATTTTTAGTATCCATTTTCTTATTAGTTATTTATTTACATAACAAGAATACAGAAAAAAAAATAAAAAAATAAAAAAGTTGCAAATATCAAAAATTAGCAGTTGATGAAGTGGGTTTTCAAAAAATTGGCGCGTTACCATACGCAAGATTTGAACCATCCTAGCAATCTGAAACCAAAAAAAAAAATGATAATTTATCTAGAATAATATCGCAATGTCTGGAACTACGGAAAAGTTGGAAAGATTTTTATTCACAAAGTGGCGACTGCCTGAATAAAAAACAATTTTTGTACCACTTTTTTTGACTGTTTCGAATTTAAAAAAAAAAATAATGGAGATGGGGATAGTTCCATAGACAAGTTCAAAATTTCAGTTAATCGGTCCAGTAGAACCTGAGAAATCGTGGATATTGTTTTGAAAAAGACAGTTTCGAGAAAAGCTCGTTTAAAGTTTCGCGTAAAGTTTTCCCAATCTTAGTCATGAAATGATATTGTAGACTTAGATTTATTCAATCTGCAATTTCTGTTTCATACATCGGACCTTCCTCGACTTCGAGAAAACTATTTTCCGCGTTTCTCTCTTCATATCGAGCAGTTCTGGCCTCCTTTGATGCCTTGGATGCTCGTATCTCGGAATGGTCAATCTGGGCGTTGTCTCGTTTCACAGCAAATGAATGAGCTGCCGGGTCAATTTTCATTCCCATTATCTCCATCATTTTAAAAATAGGAATAAAGCCCTCATAAAAAATACAATCAGCAATAAATGTCGCTATCTCAATCATCTTAATGAATATGTTTTTAATCGAAAGTCCAAATCAAAGAGTTTAGAGACTCATTATTATTTTGAGTTTCTGAACCTGAACGTCGAGTCAATAATTCCTCTGATCGTAAACTCTCGTAAATTGGCCTTAAAATTTTCAAAACTTCATCATACAAAGGAGGATTTTCGTGGTCAAACTCCTGTTATGTAAGTCCACGTGGTTTGAAGGTTAGAATTCAACTGTTAGCAGCTGGACGTAAGTGAACACTAAATATAAAAGATACAAGTCACCTTGGCTTCTTGTATAACAATATTCACAAAGGACAAAAGGTTTTACTGAGAAATATGGATTCAGTTAGACGGAGAATCCATAATGTCTTTTGTTCGATTAATTTCGGCCGAACCAGTTTGGACGCCGGGTCAGCAAAAAACCGACATCTCCGAAAAAAAATTGAATTTTGAAAAATCCTCTTGTAGATATATTCTTGAATAGTTGAACTTTACATGATTTATAATTTTCTTGTTTTATACTAGCTTATATACAAAATTTCAGCTTTCTATGACATAAGGAAATACCCTAAGAATTTTGATGATCATCTGTGAGTCAGTGACGAAATCAGGGTTTTTAAGATATCACCACTATTCGCAACATATTTTGTTGAGCTGGCATAATCCAAACCCAAGTTATAGGGTTTAAAAAAAATAACAAAGCCCTTCGAGAAAAGGTATGTAGTGCCATTGCGCTTCGCTTGGCTCATTTTGGCGGGGCATTACGCTCATTTGAATAAATCCAATTCGCAGACAAAAATCTGGCCAATTTTGAAAAGCTGCAACCGAAATTCTTTCGCAAACTTCGTACATTCTGAATCAAGCAAAATTAAAAATGATGTGTTGGTAGAGTTACATTGAAGGGTTATGTCATTATTACTTCAGATGGTTCTTGAAGAAAGGCTATCAAGCATTAAGTCTAAGAGTTCATTTATACTGCTGCCGTGGAACATTATCTAAATTATCTAAAGATTTTAAGACAAAAACCTCACTCTTTTCGAACTTTCTCATCAAAGTATTTGAATTTCAAAACTATTTTTTTCGCTGTCTTCAATAAATCTCTATTTAATTTTATTAAGCTATAATTAATAAAAATATTTTTGTTAACACAAACCACAAAGTATGATGAATTCTTCTTCACATCTAGCGACATGAAATGGACACACAGCGCGCAGCTTCAGATTACTTTCGAAGCTCTTTCGAACATAGCTTCTGTGAGCCCCATAGTGTTATGACTTTTTGGCACACTAACAATTTTAATGTTGTTCTCCTTCTGTTTCTGTTCCATCTAGTTGATCTTGCTCTTCAAGCTGCCTAACAATTTAAAATTAATATCAAATACGAACGGTTGCGATCCCTTAAAGTTGCTGGAGTATCAAGCTTTTAAATCACCACAGTCGGAGGATACGGCTGTTTATACCACATAGCAACAACATGTCATATAACGAAACAAACCATGGCGACTGTTGATTGAATCATCTCAAGAAATTGACCCGCCGATTGGCCGCCTAGGAAATGTGATTTGATTTTTTTGGACCTCATTTCGTGAGAGTGTGTCTTGCCACTCGTGTAAACCGATAAACTGGCTGCGGTTGATGACCTAGAAGCCAAAATTCGTTATTGTTGTAAAAAGTCGGTCAAGTCTTATAAAATCGGATCGGACTTTACACTACAGCATACACTGCACGTCATAAAATAAACGAGCTTAATAAGCTAACATTTTCGTAATTTCATTCATTTTTATATTTTTTCTTTTTAATAATTTTTCACGAACGAAAAGTACAAAAACGGTCTGTATTATTTTTCGTTAGCATATTTCTAAAATGCTGCTCCCCTCGACTAAGACTGACACAAAACGCAGTTGCACCACTTTTACTCTCTAAAAACTTGAATATGAAATCAAATTGTTGTTTGAAGAAGAAAACACCTCAACAGTGCCGCTGTCTGGCATGCACACTCGAATATCCTGCCACGACAACATCGTCAGAGACGCAGTTTGATGTGGCTTGGCATCAAAGTGCAAAAGCATACATTTCCTTGTAGAGTGTTGAAATCAGTATGCAGGATGCGTCGCACATATCGGAGAAAGCTGATTACATTTACATAAACATACGCGTTTCATCTTTACAAGGACCTTCGCCTTTTTTCTGTTTCATTGTTTCGCGTAAAATGCAAACGTGACATTCTACTATCTGCGTGATTGTTTTCAACCGAGCCCTTTCATTGCGTTAAAAATGGAATATTTTTTAACTTCAATTGTTGTCTGAGACTAATCCTGATTTAGGTTATAAGAGAATAGCGCTAGACTCTTTTTTTAATTGGAGCTAAATTTAACATAATGAATCCTTAAAATCTTCATCAACTCAGAGAAACTCAACACTAAACTTGCTACCTATTTAGAATTCCGTGTATGATGTCCTTTTAGCTTGTAAATAATCTATGAACACATTTCGCAGACATTCCATGCATTCCAGAACGCATTACTCTGCACACTTACATGACTCCCGAGTAAATAAGAGATGCCTCGCTCGTGGAATGACTCTGACGAAAGTTACCTTCGCGTACTCATGTTGTCCCTAAATGAACTTATTTATGCCTGTACGCTGGAATCGTGGATAATATTTTCGCTGATGCCTCTGCCCGACCAAAACCGACTGCTGAAACTTGCTTGTGCCCCTGTCCTGTTGGAAAAGTCAGCAGACATTAGAGTCAACTTTGCCATCACTGTGGGTTAGAATGGAGGTTGCCGCTGAGGAAGCACTCAACAGAATAAAAAGCTTAAAAATAAGCAAAACTCAGGCATAGTGGAATGAACCTTCTCGTGTGCACTATGGATGAAGGCAGGGATGAGACAACCAGAAGGATGTTGTCCTATTTTCGAACGTACATATAATCTATGTAAACAGAGAGTACGTCTAAAAATGTTTGTATAACGTTCAACACTGGACGGAAGTTGGAATGGAACGACTAAACACGCAGCATCAAGGAGAAAAAAAAATAGCTTTGGGTTGTAGAATGGGCCAAAAAAAAACTCAAAAAGGAACAAAAAATGAGCAGTTTTTTTAATTGAAATTTAACTGTGTCAGTGGCGCATTTTACTGAATGAATCAGGCAACAGAAAGGATAACACACAAGCACTGTGAGGCGTTTTTAGTGCATTTATCCTTCCTATGCTGCTGGCTTTGTTTTGCCTTATTTTCCGAAGAGCTTTATTTTGGGGGCTTAGAAGAAGAACTTGCCACGAAATTTTAAGTAAGTACCTTTGGCACTTGTGCTCTTTTGGACAACAGAACAAATTTTAGGGATCAAAGAATAGAACTCCACCGGATTAACGATCCGTTCTGCAACAACGTACAGCAGCCAGCTCTACCAAATGGATAATGAGCGAGCGGACAGAACAGTTCTCCCGCTAAAAGTGTTTTTGATTCGCAGCCAGACTTAGATCGAACCTTGCGGATGCCAGGAAGAGCATTTCACGGGATCTTAAGGGACGGAAGGCTTTATTTCATGCTTATTATATCCTAAGGGAATCGACGGCCTGATAAGTTACTAAGTTTTGACGAAAAGAAGACAGCTTCAGTTAGTCCGTCGTATTCTTACAGCAATATGAAGATCAAGAGCTGTTCGACACAATATTGTTATGTTGCCGAAATAACTTCCTTTTATAGAAATACGCATCTAACGGTTAAGAAAAAAGAGCAGAGAGAGCAGACTCATGGTAAAATACACACAGCACGAGCAGAAGGAAAATTAGACGGGAGCGAAAGGAGGTACTGGGGCACATTGGTCTTAAATTGCTGTAGGTGCAGAAGAAAGTTAGAGCGAGATAACGCATTCCACATGCGCGATGTTCGGCTTATAAAAGACTCCCTAAATTTCACAGCACGCCCGAAAATAGGCTCAACGGTAAACTGATGAACAATCAATGATGTGCGGGTGTTGCGAGTGAATTGTTGAAGTGGTGGAATCAATTAGCTATTTAGCATTGGTGGTAAAAGTAGCAATAAAATAGCGACAAGCAGGCAACATTTCTTCGATATTCCAGCAAATGTATTGATTTTATTATTTTGCTGTCGTTCATAAGTTTTGCCGCACGCTTTTAGATTCGATCTAGCAGGTGCAAAGTTGTTTTGGGTGCACCTGCCAGTTGTGAGCGTTGCACTCCATTTTTGGCCGAATAGAAGCCTCATACATTTTTGCTGAGTCAGAAGGGACAAAGAATTTTTTGCTACGGCTAAGGAAACCTAAACATTTCGCTGCATTCTTGGTGACCTCGAATATGTGGTAATTTCAGCGTGAGTTGGAATTGACGCGATTACCGAGCATTGAAAGTTTCTTCCTCTGTGCTGTGCGAAGTTCGCGTATCTCTTTCGTAAAACTATAAAGCTATGCCTTCTCGAAAAACTTAGATTTTGAGGAAATCGGAAACTGGCTACTCAGGATCAGATCCATCGCAGAAGTGTTGGATTATAAAATCAACAATCCACAACAACAGCCATAAGAGACAAAAAAGGTGAATGAAATGGAAACTGCCCTCCTTAAATGGCTTAAGGTACAGCGGGAAAAAAATGTGCCCATTTCGAGTAGCTTACTCAGAAGTTTAGCAAATCAGTTTAAGTAATCTCCTTATTTTAATGCTAGCGACGGGTGGCTTCAAAAGCTTCGAGAACGTCATGGAGGGCGAATATTAAAAATATGCGTAGAAAAACTGAAGAAGCTGTAAAGCCCTTTCTGGAAGAATTTTATGCCTACTTCAGAAAAAAATTCTCTTGTTCCAGAACAGATTTATAATGCCGATGAGACTGATCTACACTTCTTCCGCTGACAACTCTTGTGTTGTCCAAAGAGACAACTACAGCATGCAGAAAAATTAGCAAGAATGTGACTGGAACCCACAAATTAAAACCTCTCACAGAAGTCAAAAATACCCCAGAGCGTTTTCTGAACATAATGTGCCTGCGTTGCGCAATAATGCCTGGATGATAAAAGAAATTTTCCTAGACCGGTTTCTTAATTAACTCTGCCTTCTTCTCTCGCAATAACGAATCATAATGTTATGCACATAATTTCTTTACAGGTTAAAACTTTTTTCAGGACAATAACTTACTAAAAAAGGCATCTTGTCATGACAAAGAAAACAAGTCGATAAGAAAAGAATGCTGTCTGAATTTGTTACAAGACAAGGACAATGACTTAAGCTCAATTTTAAAAAAGTTAAATTTATAAAATACTGGTAACATTTTGTCGGAGTCTTGGAAAACAATTTTGGTGGCAGCAATTGCACAGTGGTTCAACAAGTCAGTCTTATTGGGAAACAGAGTCGTCTCCACGAGCAAGATGAAACTACCTTCTTTGAAAATCAATATTTACATCCACATTTTTAAGTTATTTTGACATTTATCCACAACATTTAATTTAATATGTGATTTAACTTGAGGCTTCTACTTCGATGTCATTAATTTTCACCTCAAAGACACTGAATGGCTGTAACAATCTGGAGAACTAAGACCGTTCCGGGACTCCGAGGGTCCGACAACATGAGACACTTGAGAATATTTTATGTTATCCTAACCGTGACCTTTGGTCGAGCAACACGCTTGCCCCGACTCCAGAAACTTAAACTTGTATACTAGGTGCCGGTGTCTAAATACTCGTTACTCATCGAAAAGTTATCCAGGCCGAGCAACGTGCTGTCGAATTCTGCACCATAATAAACCTTCCTAAAGGCAAAAAAGAGACGAGAAATCTCATATCTTAAGCATCCAAGATGGACTCCAAAACTTGCAAAAACTGCTGCTATGATGGATGGCTTCCGGGCTCATGGAATCGACGGCAATAAAATTGCGGACGAACTAGCCAGGAAAGAAAGCTCGTATCGCTCGACATGATTGTCCATCTGAACAAGTTATTCGGAACACGATGAATCGTTTTTGTGTGCCTAATACGCATCCACAAAGATCAACAAACTGGTCGAGCAAAAGACGTTATTGCTGTTGTGGAGAACATTGTTGAGGAGATTCCGAATGAGTCGATTCGCCATCGTGCACAGCAATTGGAGCTATGTCCGTCCATCTTGTGGAAGATTTTACCTTAAAGATCGAGGCTTACATTCTAAAAAGGTCCAGCTTGTGCGAGAGTTGAAACAGCGTGACCACTATATGCGTCGTAGGTTCGGTGGACGGGCCGAAACATGATTTAGCCTGAGCCTCATTTTCAGTGTACATTTTTTCCTCCCATTTTTGTTTAAATTGATCTGTAAACTGACGAAATTGTCGAATTTAGAGTGGAGATTACCAAGAAGCCTTAATAGGGACGGTCTTACATAAAGTAAAACTCACTTTCAATCATCGGCATATTTCTTTAAGGACGATGCCGGCCAAAATGTTACCGTCAATGGAGGGCGCTGAACTTTTATGGCATTGACATGTTAGAGCTTTGTTTTCAACAAGATGGTGCATAACTCAACTGATCTATGAACTGGCCTTCACGATCCTGTGATCTCACACTTTTAGAATAATTTTTTGAGATTATGTGAAGTCACTTGCCAATGCCGGTGAACGAGCGCGCCACATGCATAAGCCCGAAAATATTTTTGAACAGTAATGACAAAATTATCTAAAAAATAAAGCTAAAAATTAACTTTAACTTTGTTTTCTTCACATTAAATTTTAATAACTCTAAAAATACAACCTTTCTATGTAAGTTTGTATTTGGAAAACCGCTTTAAAGCTGCGGATTACAGGATTTTAACATTTTTGAAATATAAAACTAATTCGATTTTTATAGAACAGCTTAAACTATCTCCTTTTCGACAGTTTTGTTTTTTCGTAATAGTGAATGAAACAATATCAAAGTACAGCCTAACCCTATACATACATATGTCCAAAAATTGAACTCCGAAAATCGAACAAATGAAAAAATCTTCGAAATGAAAATAAATATAAAAACATAGGCAGGCTTAAATTTATGACTGATAGTGTCCTCATCCACAACCAAGTGACATTGGGCTCCCACATCCACTTACGGAATCAAAAGAAATTAAGGAAAAATCTACTTGCATAAATGTACGAGTCTATCACCCTCAAGCGCCTGTTTGTAATTCATTTTAGCCGTAATCCAAACGTGAATGTGTTTACTTACACCGAACAGTCTGGGGAGCTGGCTGGCTTCACATCTACAAGAATGCCTATGAACTTTTCAAGATCCTTCGTTCTTCGAACAGCACAGCATGGCATCCCCTTTCAGAGGGAACGCAACTTTAAAGCACTTCTTTCGGAAGGGTGGCGTGTTCTTGTTTGTATGCGTAGATACATATACATATTCATATCTGAGACATGTCGGAGTAGCTACTTTGTCTAATTACCGGAAGATATTAACACTTGTGTGTGTCATGGCGGGTTGTGTTGTTGTCAACGTCTCTTCACCTTGCTGCTTTCAATACAAACACATACACACATGCGTGCGTCTGATGGGTTGTCTAGACAAAGTTTTATGCATTTCAAGTTGTTGGGTGTTTTTCTGTTTGGAAAACATGTGCAGTGCATGAATGTTTTCCCAAATAGCTGTAACTGTTGGGTAAATAGTAATGTTAAGTGATGTAAATAATTAAAATCGTGCAAATGGATTTTGCTGTCTGCATTTTAATGAAAAGAAAGTCGAATTGTTTGGCAAAACTTTTGTCAGTTCGAAATAAAAGTTAACAAGCTGCCAACATCTCTTGACAAATCTAACAATGGGATTCGACTCCGGGATTTTCCGACAGCTTATAAGCCTGTAGGATTATATAAAACGCCATTCTCAATCTTTTCATTTTGAAAATTAAGGCACATCCTTACAACAAGAAGGAAATAAATTTAAATTGTATGGGCCCCGTGTGTTTCGATTGCCGCGAAAAGTCTATTGTACTGGGCCTTGCATTCTTCGGAAAGTTTAAGGTTCCATATGCTCTCAGTTTTTTTATGGTAACAATCCCTTATTGATCGATCTTCTCTCTCATATAAGGGATTACGTGTGCCCTTATCATGATTTTTTTAAGATCGAAAATTATTGAAACATTGTTCTTAGATGTAATTTGGTATCAATTGCTTCATAAGTGGAGTTTAGTTTCAGCTTATTTGCATTCACTTAATTCACAGTATTTTATTCGACACATGGTAAGCTGACGTTATTTAAGTTACGCATCACTCTACTGTCAGTGTTATGCTTTCACAGCAGAATCAGTGCCAGATCATCTACACAACCCATTACTTTGACGAATGGACTTGGTATACCAGCCACCAACTTGGTCAAGCTCCCAACGATGGATGGTGATTGAACAGCTTTGATAACTCGATAGATGTGCAATACTTCTTCCAGAATTCCGAATGTCGAGCATGTTAAAGGAACTTCTAAATGAAGTCTTGTTACCGGCTCAAAAGCAAGAGTTCATCAATCCCAAGCGAGAGAAAGTAAACAACTTCTTTTTTTAGATTAAATTAAGAGTTCTTTTTTCTTTTATATTTTATATTATATACAATTTGGCTTAAAATTAGACTAATAACTAAGGTTGCATATTGTGGGCTCAACAAAAGGGGCCCGACGGTTTTCTATTGTTAAATTTACAATATAATTCCTTAAACAAAATTATTATAATGGTGACTTAATCTAATTTTTGACTCTAATCAATTTTCCAAAGATTTTGAAAGTTATAAATGATGGTGAAAATAATGAAAATTATATTAAAACTAATTACATGGTATTACCCTCTGTAGTATCGGTTGTCTGCTTTTTCGTAGAATTGTGTCTCCTCACAATTGATCACGTCATCGAATCTTTGGTCGATGATCACCCCGGGGCTGAGATATCTGTGTGATGGTTCGATCGTTAGCTGATTGAGTTCTTGAATCTCCGCATTCGGATGGTTTTGAACTCCTTGTATGATTTTGTTGTTTAGCTGTAACATGTACCTCTCTATTGGGACTATCCCTGCTTTTTCGTATAACATGGTGTTAGGGTAATACTTCCGTGAAGTTGGGTGTCGCCACAATCCTATGCATGAACGAAGTATTCTTCTTTCGAACTTTGAGATCTTTCTCATTGCGCTTGGAGAGATAGTGAACCAAACTTTGCAACCGTATGTTATAACTGGCCTGATGAGCTGCTAGTAAACTAATAATTTCGTGCTTTTGGTAAGACCATTTTTTTCTTCAGCAGCGGGTATACCAGATGCAGGGCGTAATTGGCTTTCTTCAAAATATTGCACACATGTTGGTTGAACTTGAAGCGCTCGCTGAAATTTATTCCCAAGTACTTGATTATTGGAACAGGCGCAATGAGTGTGCCGTCCGGATGGGTAATCTGAATGTTCCGAAAACGGGTCGCAAATCTACGTCTTCCTCTCGCTGCAGTTTTAGGTATAAAAAACATACGATCTCTGTTTTGCAACTGTTAATTTTTAGTCCCCATTTGAGGTAGTACTCCCGAAGTTATGGTATATGGTCTTGTACTTTTTTAGCTGCAGTCTCGGGAAGAAGCAACGTAGCGTATGTTACTGAGTCATCTGCATATAACAGCGTCTTCGTCTGTGTATTCTTTCTTGGTTGATCCGATGTATGAATGATGAAAAGTATTGGCGATATTCTTCCTCCTTGTTGGACTCCTCCTACCAGTGGTCTCATTGATGATATTGCGTTGAATATCTGTACAAAAAATACTCTATTTGTTAAAGAACTGTAAATTATTCTTACCAAGTAAAGAGGAAATTCCATCGTGATAAGTTTGAAGATAAGTCCCTTTATCCAAACACTGTCCAAGGCCTTTTCAATATCCAATAGACACGCAACGGTTGTCTCCTTTTTGTTCACCCGCAGAGTAATATCGCTATGAAGGTTTATCAGTGGATGAATGACTGAATGCTTTTCCCGAAAGCCATATTGGTGGTCGGTTTTCTTCAACAAATAGAAAGTGTTTATTTCAGCAGAACTGATTCCAATATTTTTCCCACACAACAGAGTAGCGATATAGGCCGGTACACGTCAACGTTTGTCCTGTTCATCTTCTTTGGCACTGGAAGAAGTGCCATAGTTTTTTTTTTTAACAAAAGTGGCATATAGAAACAACTTATAAAGGCTGGGCTTACTACATAAAAAAAAATAATAGCATTATATATGATAAGCTAAGTAATAAGCCCGTAATACGCCTGAGGAATAGGCGTTCATATTTTTGTCGACAGCCGTCGCACTGCCGAGATTTAGCCTTCAGTCCTTATTCCTGTATGGCCGTTGTGTAGCCGTATGAAATATGTGTTAAGCCGTATCTGCCCGACAAACTGAGCTCGTGCAGCCTCCGTACGGCCGGGGAACTTGAACAACTCGCGGCTTTCGTTCGGCCGTTGTACATCCGTACGAATAAAACTGAAATATTTTTACTCGGGGAGTCTTCTTAGGTTTGTCTTTTGATCTAAAGCTTGTTGGAAATTTTTCATAAATGTCTTCGTTTGGTTTGTTTCTCACCCCCTGTATTTTTTATCATGAGCTCCTCAGAGTGTATTAGTTTTTCTTGAAGTATATTTCTGCGGGTTTTTGTTGTTCTTCGAATGTATTGTTTCATTGTAGGCTTCAATTGCTTAATGATATGTAATTCTATATTTTCAAATGTTTCGTTGTCTTCTCGTAGACATCTCAAGTCTCCTCCAACACCAACTGACTTCTCCCTTTTCGACGATTTTTTATTTTTCTAACGATTAAGATTTATTTTTATTTAGTTTATTATTTTCAATTTTGATTTAAAACTAGACTTATAACTACAATTTATACAATGTTGGCTCAACAATAGGGGCCCAATGTATTTTAGCTGTGAGTTTATATAATACTATTTTTTTTTACAAAAATTGTGAACATGTTTTACATAATCTATAACTGATTTTATATCCAATTTTCCAAACATTTTGATTTTTAGGGAGTTGCTTTATAAACGAAAAATAATTAAAAAATTATACAGGGTATCGACCTCTGTAGTAGCGCCTGTTGGCTTTTGTGTAGAACGAGGTCTAATGGATGATCTCTTGAATGTGTTCATCGATGATTTCTTGTCTGCTGATGATCCTGATCTCTTCGTTAGGGTGACTTGCTAACCCTTCGATGATTTTTCTTGACAGCTGCAGCATGTATTCGTTGATTGCTGTGATCCCTGCGCTTTCGTACAGCGTTGTGTTGCTGAAATAATTTAGTGTGTTGAGATTCCTCCAGAGTTCAGTGCACGATCCTTTCCAAGATCTGAATTTTCTTCATTGATGTTGGCGGAACCGTAAACCATATTGGGAAGGCGTACGTAATTACTGGTCTTAAAAGTTGTTTATAGACTAGTAATTTGGTGCTTTTATGCAATCCACTCCTCGTTTTTAGAAGTGGGTGCCCAAGATGAAGGGCGAAATTGGCTTTTTGAATAGCCTTTTCAGCGTGTTGCCGAAACTGGAACCGCTCGCTGAAGGTGATCTCTAGGTCCTTCGTGTTGAGTTGTGGAGCAATCTCTCTTCCGTATGGCAGCGTTATCCTTGTGTCGTGGCATCTCGTCGGGAAAGCTTTCCTACTCCTTGTTGCTGTGGTTGGTGGTCGGAAGCAAATGAGCTCTGTCTTGCTGCTGTTGATCCTCAGTCCCCATTTCATGTAGTACTTTCATAGCTTCGCTTTGTGTTATTCTACACTAGCGGCTGCTATTTCCGGGGCTAATGACGTAGCGTATGTGATGGAATCAACTGCGTATATCAGTGTCTTTGTTCGGGCGTCGTTGGCTGGCTGGTCCGCTTTCAGGATGTTGAAAAGGATGGGAGAGACCTTTCCTCCTTGTTGAACTCCATCGAGTAGTCTTCTTAATGTCGATAGTTGATTCTGTATTTTTTTTTTGCTTTCACAAGCCATCGTATGCGCGTCAAACTGCCGCGTAAAAGTTGTTCGGCCGCTGTAAGGACATCATTTATTTTTACTCGGGTTATTTTAAATCGGAATCGTGCTAATTCGGTTATAGTTGAGTTGATTCTTTCAACTTGTCCATTGGTTAAACTATCACTCTGTGTGGTGAAGTAAAGTTTAATTTTTCTTCTTTCACATGCATGCTTAAATTGATGTGTGATGAATCTAGTGTAGTATTGTTATCACCTGTTATCTTTGTTGTATTGGAAAATACTTGAAGGATCATTAATAAATGTTCTGTCGGTTTTTCTATACTTTTTGTGGGAATTATGATTGCATATTTTGAAAATGAGTCGATAAAAAAATCAACTACGATAAGCTCAATTATACATTTTCGAACACTCGCAACATTTAAACCATGTAGGTACTTTGATAGTGGACTTTCGGATAAAGCGTCGGAAACTATAGAGTATGGTATACCGACTTAATACCACCGTTTAATTATGTTTTAACTTCAAAAATGTATACAGTATTCTAATTTTTTCTCATATGTGCGATGTGAGTTCAAGATGGGGTACTGTGCGATAGTTTTGCTCTCAAGTACACTTTAAATTCTATCGCTTTCAAAGTAAATTGAATCACTTGTAAGCCCCCCCCCCACTCCAACCCCCCGAGAACCAACTGAATATTTGCAAAACGAAAGGAAACACAAATCAAATCATAAGCGAAATTCTGTAATCCTTGCACACAACACTTCGCAGCGTAATGAAAATAAACAAACACAAGGCAGAAAAAAAAAACGAAATAAGAAAACAGATTATCCTTGATTACTTGTTATACATTTCCATCCAACACGAAGCACGACGACACTTCCTTTTTCATACCGAATCCTGTGGGCAACATATCAAAGTTTCATGTGTGAGTGCGTGTTATTAAAACATAGATACATACATATGTATATGCATGTAAGTATGCACGTGCTTATCAGTCAGTTCCATTCAAACATGCTTAAGAATTCATCACGCACGGTCCGCACAGGCCCATTCATTCTCTCTCCATGTCCTGCCAGACTAGCACATGACTAAAAATCCAAGAAAAATAAAAAGAAAAGAAGAAACGAAGGAAACCATAACAAAAACGGGAAGGCACTAAGCAGTGTGATGAAGTTTTTCCTGAATGAACGACATGTTTCCATCAAATCCTTCATCAGCTGTGTACATACAAGTATACTAACGCGTTTACAGACCTTATGGTCTACGAACGAATAGATGCATGCATGAAAAGGATTGGTTTTCACACTTCCCAGTGAATGAATGACGCGAATAATGGTTTCATTAAGGATACACTGCTGGGTTATGAACGCACCTCCGGATATTGTGGAGCTTTACATTATACCTTCTTCACATTTCTTTCTTTTCATTTTTATCTCATAGCCTTGTTATCCTAGTTGAATGTTGCGTTTTTGCGTAAGGAAATAGGGCTCATCACTCATTCACATTGTAATTGGGATTTTCGTTTGTTCCTTGTGTTCTGCTCTGCACGTCCTTAAAGATGAAGGAGTAAACAAACTCATGTGGTTTGCTCTTCCTTTCACGCGCCAATTTTTCTTCATTATTTGCATGGTGTTATTAAGGTTGTGTGTATGGCTAAGGACTTAATTAAATATTCCAAGGAATACACGAGGAAATTACTCGAATTTGTTAAAGTAAATTTGAATTTATTTATTTAAGCATTTTTATATTGAATAAGTTATCGCTGCTTCCCGACAGATGACCTTACCTACCAGATATTTTCATACCCTTAAACAAGTTGTATGTATTTCGTGCCATAATGAGGAGAGCACTTTAAGGAATATTCTAAGAAAATGACATGTAAATTCCGCATGGTAACTAATCTCTACGTAGATTGTTTAGGACGCATCAACGTAAGTGATTTCTGGCTCTTTGAAAGCTCATTGGGAATTGAAGAAAACATTAGAAGTGGATATGCTACTGTCATCCAACATTTCCATCAAAACTTAATATCAATTTCTTCAAGCTCTTGAAGCTGGTGGACCAGCTGTTCATCCGTCTTTTACAGGTCTGTACTTTTATGCTATAAAAAGTAGGCTATACAAATTTAAAATTGAAAAACAAATGTGGTGTTGCAGATTGTAGAGTGGTACGGAACCCTTCGTGTGTGTATCCGACTTGCGTAGGCCCCTTCTTTTCTTGAAGATAATTTCGTATAAACTTCGCTTTATTACTTTTCAACATTCAAAGACTTAATGAAAACATGGTCAACAAATCGAGTGAGTAAACGCTTGGTTTTCCTGCTATGTTGCACGCTTTCAGTCGACGGTAATCTAATATTATTTGGGTTTTTTTTAGACTTTCTTCCTACCATAGTCATTCTTTATATGCACAACTGCCACATACGTATAGCTCAAGTCGGACACTTCTTGGACTTTTTATACTAACCTATCAAGCCATTTATCCTAGAAGGATCTGAGCCTGAACAGCACTACGATGGTCATGCGAATGATCATAAAAAGTCTCAAAAGCCGTGTCAAGTTTCAGCAGTTAATATGCTGACAGCACAGCTGTTCCGAAATTGGTAATTTTTGTAGACAAGAACTGCCACCATATGAGCATCGCACAGGAGCTGCTGAATGACGTCCGTGACAATCCATATTTGCTCAGAAGGATGTTTACTGATGACGAATCACTGGCATGTTGTTATGCCGTCCAAGCCCGAGGAGTCACTACTCTTTGATTATAATCGCAAGACTATAATCTTGCCACAAAGTCTTACGGTCAAAAAGGTATATTACCTTCAAGTTATACGCCGTTTGCGTGAAAGCGTAGAGAGCCCGAATATGGCAACACATCACGACAATGCGTCTACTCGTTCATCGTTGCTTATTCTTGATTTTTTGTCCATAATACCGCATTTATGCCTCAACGACCGTATTCACTGCTTTTTGGCCCTACGCAACTTCTCCTGTTCCCCCAACGAAAGACCCATGAAAGGATGACGTTTTGTCACGATTGAAGAGAAAAAGAAAAGACTGCATCGCTTTCGCATAACAGAAGTGGTTCAATGATTGGGTAAACCGCTGGCACAAGTATATCGTGAGTGAGTTGGGAATCGAACCACTGCAATATTGATGCTAAATCAGCTCTGTTACATTTTCATTAAAGCAAACTTTTGGCTTCACTGTCAGATCTGCAAAGACGTAAACGTCAGCAAAACGACAATTGTGATGTTGGTGGATGAAAAGGAAAAGTAAATATTGCATTTTTTAATCAATAATATATTTTATTTTAAATAATATAAATTTATTTAAACTTTAGCATAAAACTACGAGGCTAAAATATGAACGGAAATTAACATGAGACAAAAAATTAAAGTTTTTCAAACGGGGAAAAGTACTGTCCGAAATCAAGGACAAATTACTAAATTTAAACAACTGCTTGGACGCATTTTGAGCAATTGGATGAAGTTTACGTAACGAAACATGCAATTATACCGCCTCAAGAGAATTTAGAACCATCACCCAAGTCGATATTGGTGATGAAGAAGATACGTTTGAAATCGAGCAAGCCTGCCAAGGGTTGTCATAATGACGAAAATGCAATCCTTGATTTCTTGAAAAAAGTAGGCGAAGAAGGATTTTGAACGGAATCAAGAAATGACGGAAATAGAACATCAGACGCTTAAAACCGAAAGGGATCTTATAAAGGAAGTGGTCGATTTAAAGGACGTATTACAGTGACATGTTTTAAGACATAGCGATATGAAGTTTATTTGTTTTTTTTACTGCTTAAATAACTAAATAAATCCTTGTACGGAACCATAATTTGGCAATTGGGTATGCGGAATCTGCGTGACAGCTACCAAGATATCAAATAAATATATCAATGAATCGGAGTTTACTATTGCGTATGGCATAAAATCAAATCAAACATAAAGTCAAATCGCAGATGTTAATTCGTTATGTTAAATGATTTTCTTTCAGTTCATGAGGAACCCATATAGTGAGTTTTTCAATGCATGTATGTGATACATGAAGCTTCTCTGCAATCGCTTTGATTTGGTCCTAATCAACTTCAACTAGACGACCAGAGCGTTTTTCATCTTTGAGTGAAAAATCACCAGAACGAAATTTGGCAAACCAATTTTGACTCTGCCGTTCTTTTAAAATACGTCATGCGAATATTTTTTGCATGAATGAATAATTCCTTTTTCTGGAATATCTCGTTTTCATGCAAATTTCAATTACTAATCCTTTCTTTACAAAAGCGCCTTCTTTTTAATTCATTTGTTTTTTAATTTTACGGTCATTTTCATAAGAAAATTTTCCAAGATGTTTTTTTCGAACAAACTCTATGCAATACTTTACATGCCATGTTTTTATAATTATTGTCTTAGAATGGTTTCTTTTTGAAAATCAGCTTAAATTTATTCAAGCCTTCAATGATTGTTTATGTAGTCAGTCTTAAAGAAAAACCTGAAGACACACATCTCTGTAGGACTTAATTGAATAAAAGTCTTTATTATCGCGGAACTGCCGATATAAGATATCAGTACACCCCAAAGCAGTTGAAGAATTTTAAAAATAAGGAGGAGCAGAATCAAGACATAACTGACTTAATGACTATCGATTTGGTTTTCCTGTGTTTCGAAATCTGCCGTAGTGCGAAGATTTGATCGGTTGTGGATATGTAACAATCAGATTGTTTATGAAAACATCAGTTACAGTTTTGTGGAACTCCTTTCTCTATGATCGGACAAATTATCCTGAGATTTAATTTTTGGGTCATACTTTCATTAAACTATTAAGGTGGCTGTCCATTCGCGACAAAATTTTGTGCGAGTTTATTCTCCGGTGTCTTATGCGAGTAAACTCTTGGTGGAAACTGTCAGACCCACGTCCATCTGGTTTATTTTTGTGATAGTAATCCATCGGCAGTTTTAAAAGTGACATTATGACATTTTACAAGCAAAAAGTTGCAGCAGCTTTTGTGAAAACATTATTCAAAAGACAAGAAACCTCAACAATTCAAAAGCAAAAGTGAGGCGGAACATATTCATAATTCAAATCTCAAAAAATTGAAGCTACTCTGAAGATGATGATGATGAGGCATTCGTTGCATCTTTCCATTCGATTCGACTAATTTTTTTATTTCTTATAAGTTCATAAAAATGCACAATACACATTTCATACAAAAATACAATTCAAATAAATATGATAATTTACCTTAAGAAATATTAAGGAAATTGTGTATTTTAATATATAATGTAAAATATAATGTGGGGTGACTGTAAAAGCAAGATGATGGAAACAGAAGTGTTTTTAGACAAGCAAGAAGGAGTAAGAAGAAACAAATAACAAGAGAAGAATAAATGAAGTTGATACAAAAATATTAAACATATATATAATAATAAAATTTAACTCATCACAAGTGCATTACTCCATTTTTAAGGAGAGTGAAAAGCTGTAAGGTGTTGCGAATCAAGTCTTATTGTATGCAATTCATATTTAACCAGATTATCTAATTCAGTATAATTAAGATTGAAAAGCCAACTTTTTACCAGTTTTATATGCATTCCATGCACTGATATTATCCTGGTCGACTGTGGGAGCTTTTTAAATAAACGGAATGAAGAAATAGAAAAGGAATTACGAAATGTGGTGGTACGAAATTTTGGAACATCTGTGATGTTCGATAAGTTTCCATGCAAATTATAATTTGAGATTATCCGAATATTGCGATTACCAGGCATGGTAAAGAATGTCTTCGAAACCTTAAAACAGTTCAATTGGCACACAGGAAGAATTCTCAGGTTACAGAATAATTGGAAACTAGGATGTCTTCCAGATTTACGATATAATTTACGTATAACATATTTTTGTAATATTATCGGGGCTTTGATTTAATTCAGATAAACTCCTCCACAACAAACAATTTCATATCGCAATTTAGAATGTAAAATACCATCGTAAGTAATTTGCAAGAGACTTTTAGAACAAATATTTTGCAAGTAATAAAAATGTCGAAGTGTACAACGAAAATTTTTCGTAAGATAATTAGAATGAATCTAAAACTCATTCTTGAATCAATGTTGTATTCTTTTATATTTTTAGTCAAGAAACATTGTTCACTACAGCTTTAATTGTTAAAAAAAGTGGGTGAAGAAATCCCAAATTTGCAGCGTGAAAGTTTGTATCTTTGAAGTCAAATATTGACTTCCATATTATGACTGACTGAAAAACATTATTTAAGTTCTAGGGCTTATAATCAAATTGTGTTCAGCAAACGTTTCTCAATAAATTAAGCTCCCAGTTGATGTCACAAACAAGATCCAAGCGGCTGCTTAAACGACAAGAGTAGCCTATATCATCCGCAAAAGCAGTTGGTGTTCCTTTAAAATTTAGTGCAAGCAGTGAGAAACAAAATTGGTCCCAAAACAGAACCTTGGGGTACACCCAAATTAAACAACTTGATTTTGCTTCTAATATCGAATTTCTTCAATCTTTGCGATTTGGTTTTCAGGTATGAGTTAACCCAATCTAACATAAAAGCACGAAAGGCCACTTTCCTAATTTTTCAAGGAAGATAGCATTGTTAACCATGTCAAAGGCCTTGGAATTTTTTACAAAAAAGACCAGCCGTACATTTTCTATAACGCGGAAAAAAGCCTTACGAATCTCCCAGCAGAAATCATATCGCAAGCGCCAAAATTGCTTATGTCAATTCCTAAGCTAAAATTGCAAGAGTAACTTTAAAAAAATTCTCCTCATAAATTTTGCATTTCCTTTTCTTGGTTGGGGATTGCCGAAGAGCAAGAAAGCCTTTGGAATCCCCTTCATTGCACATTGAAATGCAAACTCCAAAAAATAGTGGAAGCCACGGACTAATGCAAAACACAATTCATTTCTCCGATCCATAACCAAAGATTGTGCTTTTGTTATGACTAAAGCCTTATCCGTTTCGTTATCACCTAGCACCAAATCGTATTTTTTACTACCGTTAGACTCCTAAGTCTAAAGAACAATTGGGAAAATTAATATTTTTGTCTTGAGGCGGGAAAACTGCACAATTACATTGCCTCCCAAAAGGATGTAAGGGAAGAATTCAAAAATAACGTAATAACCCCATGTTGGTGAAATTTCATGACAAACCAGACGTATTGCTTAGTCAATAGCTAGTTGAACAAACTATTGGTTCCGGCTCCACCTTTCGTTTTGTTAATTTTTTTTTGAATTCTTGCATCTTGCAAAATTATTAATGGTTTCTCAAAAAATTAATCTATTTTTTAATTTAATTTTCAGTTCGCGAAAATTCTTCAACGAATTCTTTAAACAAAACAATTAATCAATTGATTACTTGGTCTCCTCGCATGGCCAGTATTTCGCCATCCTACACAAGGTAGCCATCTTGGTCCTCTTTTATTCATTCTAGCCATTAACGATGTTGTTAGTGTGCTCAAGAACTCAAATGTTCTAATTTATGCCGACGATATAAAAATATTTAAGTGTATCCAAAATCTATCCGACTGCAGCGCTTTACAGGATGACCTTAATTCTTTTGTAAAATGGTGCTTCAATTATTGCTTATCATTAAACATATCTAAATGTTTTAGCATGTCCTTTTCGAGAAGACTTAATCCTCTCTCCTCTGTGTACACCATAAATAGTTCTACGCTGGCTAAAGTAAAACTGACAAAGGACTTGGGTGTACAATTCGCTCCAAATCTTGACTTCTCAATTCATATTGAGCAAATAGTCAACAAAAGCAACACCCTTCTCGGCTTCATCAAACGGTGGAGTAAAGAATTTTCATGTCCATTAATCACGAGTACCCTGTACACTACATTTGTAAGGCCACAGCTTGAGTATGCATCCAATGTGTGGTCACCGTATTACTTAACACAAATTGACCGTATCGAGTCTGTTCAACGCAAATTTATTCGATTCGCACTTCGGCATTTATCATGGACTGATCCTCTGCGTCTTCCACCTTATAAGGACCGTCTTCTACTTATCGGCCTTGATTCATTACAAAAACGTCGGGAAGTCTGTGATATTGTGTTTTTACATCAGCTTATTGCTGGTAATATTGACGCACCACCACTTCTCTACCAAGTCAATTTTAGTGTAAAGTCTTTCAATTTTAGAAACTCAAACATTTTTGACATGAAATACCACCGTACGAATTACGGATGCAACGAACCTGTTACTCGGATGTCAATAGAAGCGAATGCAAACTGTCATATGTTCGATTTTGTATCCAGTAAACTGGCACTCAAACAAAAACTTTTTGGACGTGTCAATTCTTAATGGGCATGCTACGTCTTTTTTCAATACTCTTGTTTTTATTTGTATTTATTTTATAATTAACATTTGTAATTAAAATATATATTCTTTTTTTAATATTTGTCAAACTTTGTATTTGTGTATGGTGTTAGGCTTTATTTGTTTATGTCTACTAACAACTAACACCACGCTAAATGATGACTGTGAGAAGATGGGTATTACTCTATGAGTAACACTGTCACTTACAATGATTGTTTTATAAGCAGTACTGATAGCGATACACGTTACTCGCCGGTAGCTACTCTCAAAATACGAGCAAAGTTGTTATTGAGAGAGTAACTGCCAAAGAGTTGCTTACACACTGTCCATTAGTGAAAAACTCTCAGAAAGACTTGAGACTTTTCTGTTAACTCTCCGAGAACTGCTCTCCGACATTTTCCTCTCAACTGGAAATGCACCTTTAAGGATAATTTAAAGTAGGCCCTTTTCGAAGCCATCTCCAACTACTTTAAATAGCTCGACAGGAAATTCGTGGATGACGCAGGCTTATCGAACTTATTTTTGGCTATAACTGATTTCACTTCACTAGAATCGGGTGGGTGGAGCTGTTTTGAATGTTCATCAATTCCGTTTAACAGTTTGCAATAGTGTTCACCCCAACAGGCTTATGTTATTGGTTCTGATCCTTGCATGATCATTTCAACTGCTTCTTCTTCTTAACTCGTAGAGCTCTCGAACAGCTTTAGGTCGTCGGATGGAAACTACCACCTCTGATTCCTCTCAAGCTATTGAATAGAATTTCTCAGGCGGAATTGCGACACGCGAGTGGCATTATTCTGCAGGTTCAGACCCAAGGACGGTTATTCTCTTCATAGTCCCGAGTCCTCTTTTTTCGTTTAAGCATGTACACAAATGATGCTGAATTGACGAATTTAAACTAAAAGGTGAAGACCGCTTGCCTAAGTTTGCAACCGAATACGCATCAGGTTGCTCCTTTGCTCTTGTCGTACAGTAGGCTCACAGTGGCTGATGTCACAGTGTTTCATCCATTTTGTTCCGGCCCATTCCACCGCATGTCTTGGATAGTGGTTATGTCGCAAGTGGTTCAGCTTTGTCCTTTTTTCGTTTTCGACCTCTACAGCAATACTATCCTTATTTGGGGCTCATTGTCGATTCATAACGTTGTTTTTTTTTAATTTCGTGAGGGGTTGTGATCAAAGAAAGATGCCAATCATTTTAAGGCAAGAAAAACTGTTCACATAACCCCACGTATATGAACGTTCGTTCTCGACAAAAAGTTGCTTCTTTATTTAACTTTACGATGCAAATTCTCCTATGATAAGACTTTTAACCTGTAAACAGCTAGTTGCAAAATATTTCCCCTTAAACACCTTACAAAAACTTCCTGCCACTTTCTCAATTAAAACACGCAAAACTACCCCCATGCCTTCAAGTATCTCGAAATAGGTCGCTTTGTTGCAAACGCAGTTAAAAGCAAAAAAAAAACCAACCGCCACTTAGCAATTAAAATCGAATCAGCTTTGTTCCAATGATTTACTCTTTTTTCCAGGAAGGTAAACGCGGCTATATCGAAGGACTAGCGTCACACTACACCAAACACATATCCATGCCATACGAGGACATTTTAGATGCCATCGAAAGAGTTCGCCTTTCAAAGTGGAAAGAACGACACGTGCGGATCGCTGCCGGCCTCACAACGACCCGACCATCGCGAGGCATTGCAAATCAATCAAACCTGCCCACCAGTCACAGTCAACCGCTCTATGTGCCCGGAAAATATTCGGTAAGATTGATTGCTGGGCATCTGTATAGGTCCTTAAACACACTGACCACCCTCAAACCTTACTTCCGTAATCTGAACAGCCTTCCAGTTGTCTCTCGAATCGCGAAGAGAACGAGATATATAGCTTTGCCCAAAGTGATCTAGCTGCCCGAATGGCCCGCAGCGCAATTGACTCAAAGTCCGCTGTCAACTTGAATGGCATGCAACATAGTTACTCCACGAATCGGTCGAATTTCTTCTATGATTTCTCTGCAACAGGTGAGTACCCAAGAAAGGGACAATTAAAGCACTGCTCGGTGTTAAAAAAAAAAAAAAAAACACAACTTCACTTTAATGTTTGTCTTCCTGTCTGCCTGTGCCCGTTCCGGCTATGCTAACACCACCTTTATCCGCAACCGCTACGAACACATCGCCAGAGGGACGCAACAAGGCCAAAAGGCGGACAGTTTTTGCTCGTTTCCTGAATGGGCTACGACAGAGCGGCGATGAGCTCAATCAAACGGAAGGAATGCAATTAAAAGTAAGTAACATTGAGAGTGCTATCCTCCTACTACCCAGTTATACTCGTAATAATAAAGACGACAGGATCTGTTGTCCTTCTCAGCACCGAAGGACACCATTTTTTCCCTTTTACAATTTTTTCTTTTTGTTCTTTTTGTAATATATTTTTTCTTTCAATAAAAACTGCAAACGGAATCATTATAATGATGTCCTTTTTTTCTACTTCACCTTTATGGTGTATCCTTGTTCGGTTCGTGTCGATTCTTCCTGCTGCAAGTCGTCGTCAGGACCCAAAAGTAGAAAAAAAAGCTTTTTTCCTTTTCTTTACCTTTGCCCTCTTAGGCAGAGAGTCCAGAGTCAATTTATTGTGCATAACTGCCGTTCTTCGGCATCAAATGGAAATCACATCCTTGAACTTGTTTCTTTAATTCGTTGTGGTGAAACGTTTTGTGTGGTCGACCAAAGGATCTGCCTTATTCAGGTGAATTTTCTTTTACGCTCGGTCGCCCCAAAAAATAACAACCCCAAACCAATGCTTTCCTTTCGATTGACTTTTTTCGTTCGGGGGTGTATGGTAAAAAAAATTCGTGTTATGTCCTTTTTCGTCCCTGTTTGTTTTTTTTTTTTTTGCTTTTCATTGGCGTTTTTGTTTTGAAGTGCTAACTGCTTATTACATTGGCGGTGGCAGTGTCGTGTTCGTTTCATACGAAATGGGATTTCCTTTGTTGGTCGCCAAGAACTTTGGTCAATTCAGTCCTTTTCTACGTAAAATGTCCTGCGGGTAAAAATTGCAATTTGTAGATACTGTGGTCCGACCGACGGCGGCGACATGGAAATGTTCTTCTCACTGTACTGCCACGGACGGACTGATTATTACTGGTTAATGGTTTCCATTTTAAAGAGGTGTGTTTTTTTTTCTCGAGGACAGCCAAGAGATCCTTTTTTGTTTGCTTGATTGTGGTTTAGATCCTTTCTCGTTTGGTTGAATTTTTTTGATTGCGATGAAGATATCTGCCATGGGAATGCTTACAACAAATTGCAGGACAAGTTGTGGAGTTTAAGATGACGTTTTCGGACAAAAACTTTTCTCATGTGTTTCCAGTAAGTTTTCGTAAGTCTAGAATGATACATAAACAACCATTTTATGGTTCTTATTAATCTTTTTTTTTAACCCTTTTAAGGGTTAGAGTGTGGTCGAAATTTTCAATCAAGGACTTTTATCGGTCAATTCCAATGCCATTGGATCTCCTAATAGGTGAATCCTGATAAGAATTTTTGCGTATTAAGGTCTTCGAGTTTTCTTTCAATGCCACGGCTCCCGGCAAGTATTCTAGCTCCTTCCTGAATTATTGTTTTTATGTTTTTTAAGAGCACATCAAATGCGTCTTGAAAGGATAATTTTTGCTGCTACATTCTGTGTGTAAGCCTACTCTAAGTTTTTTCCACTCACAGTTTATTGCCAACAAAAACTGCGATGTGGGAAATGTACCGGAAAATATTTTTTTCGAACGAAAATGAAATTACCGGAGTTTTTTTTATTAAATTCTTATTATATCGTTTGACGCTTGTCTGCAGAAGATTTATGCTATGTTTCGATTTTGTATTAAGTTTTACTTTTGAATTATTGATTATAAGGTTTCTACAACCATATTTTTTCTCGTGAATTTTCAGATCATTTAGGTTTTTAAATTAATAAAGAATTCATTCGTTTTTAGGGTTCCGTACCTTAAAAGGAAAAAACGGAACCCTTATAGGATCACTTTGTGGTCCCTCCGTCTGTCGGTCAAGACTCTTTTTCTCAGGAACGCGTGAAGGTATCCAGACGGAATTTATATCAATTACTCAGGTCTACTGCCCTTGGTGGCTCGGAGACTTCTAACCCAATGAAATCAAAAGATTCAGCCGTTTTTACCGCAAATTTTCGACACCTACTGGGTACTTCCCGTGAACTCAGAATCTTGAAATTTGGTACGAAGCAACGTCTCATGGCACATATAAAATAAAAGTTGCGAAAATCGTAAATTTTAAGTTACATCATATGATAAAAATATTTTTAATAATTTTAAACTTACTACCCCTTTTCTCATGAACGCGTAGAGGTAATATATTGAAATTCATACCAAATACTCTGGTTTTAATACCTTAAAGCTGTAATAAAACCAAACTTCAACGCAACTCAAGCCGCATATTTTCGAGCTCACAACTGCTCGCAATGGAATCAAAACCTTAAGGGTACTTCCAGTCGACCTAGAACCTTGCATGAAGCAATATTTTTTTGATAGATTCTCGTTACGGGTGAACTTTTACTCATATACCTACAGGTTTGTATGGAACCCTCGGTGCGCGAGTCCGACTCGCACTTGGCGGTTTTTTTTTTAATAATAATGGTTTCGACAAGTTTTTTAATTCAATTTGAAGTTCTTTTGAAATTGTTTGGACTGCCACATCGCATTTTCTGCGTCCATATTCATTCCAATATCTCGGGATATTTATGGTGTACATTTGAAATTAATTCGAACTTGCGTTATTGTGATATGCTTAGAAGCTTTGCGTGGCAATCGAAATGCTTTATATTGCTTTGCCGACCTAGTATTGCTTCGTATATCAGTTTATGTAACTAAAGGTGTATATTTTCTAAACGCGCAATTTGAGGAGCGTTTCTTCACGCCAATATGCTCTTCAGCCCGTACTAGCATTTTCGTAGTCGAAAAAGCAATCAAATGCTATTTATAGAGTTGATTCCTGTCACGGAATAGATTATTGCCTTTACAACTTTAGTGTTATGCCGACTGTAATGCTGTTCTTTAATTTTCTTAAAACTCTACCACACCCCTTCGTCATTATTGTTGACCATCAACTGCCGAAATACTGCTTGAATACATCCAAAGTTTTTCGTAGATTCATGAGAAGATATCCTTCCAATGACGTAGAAGGTGCCTGTTTTGTAGACTTCAGTAAAGCTTTAAGCTTATTTGTAGAAATTATTTATTAATATTTCTAAACTGTACTCTGGGTAACGTATCAACAAATTTGGCTTTTGTAATCCCTTTCATCCGTAAAGACAATGCTGACTGGCCTTAAGAAGATTAAGAGACAACGAAGAGTTACGGAGCAAAAAAACATACGAAAATAAAAATAAACTTTGAAGTGTTTTCTTAGCATCTCTTAGCAGCGCCTGAATTTTTCGAACTCATTCTTAAGGTTTTTAAAACCACAGATTTCCAATGAAATTTTGATACTGCTGCCGTGAAAGATGAATTAAGAGACCGTGGTTAGGATTCGTGTTAAAATCCATTGAAAAAATTAAAATCTCCAAATTTTGGCCAAGATCAAATGTCTGCCGTTCGATCCTTAGCAATCAAGAACGATTGCGTTTAATATCGGTTTAGACGGCATACAAACTTGGTTGTACAAAGTTAAACACTCATTAGGGTAGTTAACTTAGTGAGAAAGAATCTTACACAAGTTCTAATAGAGTGTAGTGGAGTGGAGGTTTTAACTAACTCACGCAAAAGACTAAAATGACTGCTGGTTTCTTTGTTTCTTTTATTGAACTTGTGCTTGCCTTTTTGCTGCTGATTGATGGTTTTGATGTTTTGTTTGATTTTTAAGGGTTCCGTAGCCAAAGCATGCCAACGGCTTTATTTTGTGAGCTTTTATAGTTAGACAGATGTTATTCTCACAACATTTAATAAAAATAATAAAAAGTAAACAATAGCTTATTGATGGAAAGTTAATAATAATAAAAGAAACATGATTGTCAGAAAAACCAATCAATTAACGTCAGACAGTAGTTTATTGACGGTGGTACGGAACCTTTCGTGCGGGTGTTCAAATTTTTTTATGTGTGCGATTTTTTTTTTATGTCACACGTAGTTATAGAACAGCAAATGTATCCTGGACGGCATAAAAATACCCTTAACAACAGTAGAAACGTCTCAATGAAAGGAGAGCGCTCTCGATTTTGAATGATAAATGATTTGCTTTGGCCAGAAATCGAGCGAGTTTTGGTTCAAGTAAAATAGTTATCAGGTTAACCTAGCAAAGTTCAAATGTTTTGAGAACTTTAGGCAGGAGCTCAATGAAGAGGATCTCAGGGCGATCACGGCACACTGACTTACCCGCATTATGGCCGATTTTGCATTTGGATTTGCATCTACTCACTTTTAAAGTTCAGCTCGCTTAAGAATGGAAGCAAGTTGACCATTGAATTCGTAGAACATTCGATGACTTGGTGCTTTGATATCAGCGTTTGGATGAGCTCAGTCCATACAGCATCTTCTTCAGCGACGAGTTTCATTCGTTATTCGTTGAATCGAACAAAATTGTCGTTTATTTGGAAGTGTCATATTGAGATCGTTGAGAGACGAAGTCACTGACCAAGTTGCTTGTGGCTTAAACATTCAAGTTAATCTTCCTTGGCTTCTTGCTAAATTCGATGCCAACAATTTCGTATTTGCTGTAATTATTCTGATCCTAGGAGATCTTAAAGCGTTGACCAAATTAGCTTAATAATTTGTTCCAAGATGAGAAGAGGCTGAAAAATACACTCCCAAGTTGGTTCTCTACCTTGCCAATACGACAAAATTACAACGACTTTTATACAGACTTTGTTAGGTTCAATTCTTACAATAATATGGTCCATTATATCATGTACAATTTAACTTTTTCATTTTAGTGTAAGCCTTTCAATTTGATTAAAAATTTCAAAATATTTCCATTCTCATTATAGACTTCGGAGAAAATGAAATGCGGGACGATTAAACGGGAGCCTCATCAGAACTTCGAGGAGACAATTCACCGTGTAAATATATCCTTTCATCTATAGTTCATTTATAAACTAACATTTAAAACATATTTTATTTGCAAACTTTCCCGATTTGATGCCACAAAATCCAGCTCAAGACGCAGAAAGCTGCACGTAAAAAGGTCGACAAAGGCATGGGAGGTTGTGGCGTCAGCAGCAGTGGTACCGCACCACACGAACAACGTCCAAAGGAAGTGACAATCGTTACAGAAATGCCCCTAAATAATTACACAAAACACCCATAAGGGCACCACTGATAGCCGGCTCCAATCCATGTCAACATCATCAGCAAACCACCCATCCGCAAGCCAACAGAAATTGCAGACCGTGAGTACCTATCTCCGTCGTCAACACATACAAAATAGTATTTTGAATATTTGACAACGTGCCTCGGATTTCAGCCGACAGGCTACGCTGCTAATGTATTTTTTGTTTTTTTTTTTGTCTTTTCCAGAAAACACCGAATGTGATTAAAATAGCAACAACACAAGATTAGCAAGGCATTTCCATTTAAATGGCCAACTCAAACCCTAATCGACTGCCATCGGGAACAGGACCATCACTATAGAGCTGCTGGAGGCACTGTTAACCCCCCGAACAGGGAATAGAAGCCCACAAGGCTTCCAATGAATACCAACTGAAAGCTTTGACAACAATGGACTTAAATGGATGTACCCACGCCTAGTTATCCCCGTTTGCATGGGAATAAAAACTGATTTGCATATTGAGGATTCTAGTTATGTCCTTTTGACAGAAAACCGTGCGAAAATTTTGCGTTCTTTTTTTTTGGGCTCGTACCCATTTTCCATTTTAATAGACAAGTCGCTGCAAAGTAGGTTGCTGCTAGTTTTGATTGGTGGCATTGTTTTTGGAGAGTCAATATCCCTCTTTGTAGGATTTTTTTTTATGGTTTTTGAATTCACATTCCATTTGCCAGAAGAGAATTTGGGCCTCTGCAGAATTTTGATCTTTCTTGGAAAAAAGTTATTTCGTTTTGTGTTTTTTCCCAACTGAGTTTTTTTGCAAGCAGGCATTGTTTCTGCTGATTTCAACCTCGTTTAATCTGCATTTTCAGGTATCATAGCTCAAACCAAACCACACGCAATATGACAGAGGTGCTTCTTGAACGTCACTATTCATTGGACTTCACTGTGTATTCAACCTTGGACAGATGAAAAATTTGTTAGAAAAAGCTTGGGTTCACGTTCGCTAATGTTTTTAAGAATCTTTCGAAAATTTGTCAAAGTCTTTGAATTTATTTTTTGTGTTTCAATCAATTTAAGAGCAGCTTGATTATTATTGAGAAATGCTAACTTTGAGTGGGAACATCACTTTTCTGAATAATTCTTCCCGATTTTTCAATTAAATAAACTACCGTTTTGAAAACGAGTGCAGGAGGATAAAGCACTAGGAATTCAATGTGCTTTTAAATTCTTGTGTAAACCACCCTTTTAACATCCATAGGTACATAGACTCAGTCGAGTGTTTGGACTTTATCATAGGCAGAGTGCAGTCCGCTTTGATTTTCGAGGAAGTTCGCCAATGTGAACCTATTAACGACCTGTTTGAATGCACTATCAAAAAATTACTTCTCCGGGTTGCAGTTGGACAATGGAGAGACGTTCGCTTTTAGGGTTCCTTACCCAACGGGTGCCATCGGAATCATATTACTTAGCCACCGTTGTCTGTCTGTACGGCTGTATCTTCTGTACTACATAGTACCACTTTGGCCGTAACAACAACAAATAATTAGAATGATGTTAATTTCAAAATAAAGGAAGATCCCACCCAAAAAACTTGATTTTGAAAATCGTTACTCAATTAAGCGCCTTATATGCAATGACCCCGCTTGATGGAGAAGCTCCCGGTTTATTATGTCGTCATGCGACGCGACACCTAGAGGTAATTTTCTGTAACCTTTCCTATGAAAAGTAAAATAAATTGGTTTACATGCAAACCCAAATAAGAGAAAAGAAAAATAACGCATTTTTCAAACGATCATTTACGAACTAAAAGCATCACGCTTTGAAGGTTTCTTGTACAAATTTATGATTTAGATTTTTTGCTAAGCATTTTCATACGAGAAATACAACTTCGAATTTCAAGAAAAATGAAACGTATGAATCCGTTGTCCTGTAAGAAAACAATCTTCAATTGCTGTAAAGAACCCAATTTTCTTTATCAATTGATCCAAATAAATGGCTTCAATATGAACTGAGGGATCCAATAATTTTTTTTTGCGACTATCATTCTGACAAACAAATGTGGTTCAGGCGCATATATCAATGATACCATTCTAGCAAGGCATATTGCTTCACTATAATAACATAGAAAGCGTATAGCTTGAACAAAATCTTTTGCCAATTGACTGCGCAGCTCTCTTAAAATTGTTTAAAATTAAAATTTAAAAGATTTACATCCAAACGTTTCAACCAACCCAGATTACAGTCGCATCAAAGAGTGTGATTTGTTTTCTGTATCCATCGAAATTTGCATGTAGAATTTTTTACATTTTTTACCATGAAAATGATTATGGCTTTTATCCAAAACAGGTAAAGATGTCAAATAAAATTCTGCGCTTTGTGCTTTCATAATTAGAATTGGCGAATTTCAGCCCACTTCCGTATGTTAAAAAAAATAAATCTTTTGCATAATTCAATGGTGTAAAATATGTATAACTGTCCAAAAACCAGAACGCGAACAAAGAGTTAAGTGATATTTTTTGATCTTGTTTTAAACTTTCGAAGTTTAAAAAAGATACTAAACACAAACAAACACCTTAAATTTAGTACCAAATCTTCGCCGCAGGTGCTAGACCTCAATTGAACCACACAAACCTGGAAAAAAACAATATCCCTCAACTGTTTTTAATTCACGTCCTTGGTCACAGGTGGTTACACGTTTTCGACTATACAGCATTGTGCAGGAAATAATTTTTTCGTTGATAGTGCTCTGAAATTTGTCAAACCCATTATAAGAAAATAAAACTCACGCTTGAAATAGTATTTTAATTCAAAAGAAAAACAAAGTTGGGCCGTGCATTGTAAAATTTAAGAAATAAACGAAGCTTTTTTAATTTCTGACGCTCCATTTTCGCTCTCTTGAATCTTCTCTCTGCGCATACATCCGTTTGCCAAGTGATTTTGTACGAGCTATGCCAATGAACAGCAACTAAGCCAACTTGATTTTTAACAATGAGTTGTGGAATAGTGTATGAGATATACGTAGTGCTATCCTTTAATGGCATTCCTCAGTAAAGTACTTGTACATAGTTGTTAAAATCAAGCGCCATCGATTGACCCTAAACAAAATTTTCAGTCATGTAGTTGAGGGATTATTTTCATACGAGTTATCAGTCCTACACCTTCGAATATCCTCGAACGTTAGGCCAATTTTTAGATTGAGGACTTTGTCCGAGTATTTTTTCAGCTCTTTTGCTCATCGGACAGCTTTTTATAAAGCATATTGAGAGCAATCAGCGCCTTTTACGTAGTTGGTTCGTTAAACCGAAGTTATACCGGTTGCTTAGCATGAGTATTCGGTGTATCTCCATTATAGTACTATTTGTGGAGGATATGTGTTATTTTTAATTTTCATCGGTCTAAATTTAGACAATAGCAGCTCCCATCCCGGCTATCGAAAGTGGCCTCAACTTTGCAAGCTTGAAGTTATATACACTGGTAGATTGGACCTAGATTTCTTAGAACCGAGAACTGATTGGAGATTGTGTGATTGTGATTTTACATACGAACTTAACCTAGACCTAGTGCAAAATTTAAGACTTTTAAGAGGCAATTTTTCCCAGCCAGTGTCCTTTTGATTTTATTTATAAATGTATTGGCATTTTCTTACAAACTTCTCTAACCCTTTTACTTTCACTTCTAAGTTTATCCTCAAAACTTCGAGGAGCCCGGAACTAGGTTTAATCTGATTTTTTTTGTATTTGAAAAAACCTCTTTTCAATTTGAGTTCTCTTAGCTTATCGATAACTTGAGCTTGGGTTACTTCATGTCCTCTTTTTTTTCTTCTCTGTACTTTTTCCGTCCTCTTTTTCTTGCACTATACTCGTATCATGCTCTCGTCCTTAACATGTTCCATCTGTTACCTTTTTCATGCATCCTTCATCATACCATGGAAATTTTGTTAGGATGACAATTCGACATGTTCACCGCATGCGCTTGGGCCTTGTGCTTTGCGACTTCAAATAAGAAAGACTTTTATTCTGTTACTCTAAGGCTCTATCTTTTTATTGAGTGCTGCATCTTTCTTGCATCTCTGCACTCTGAAGCAAGTGGTCATAGTTTTTTTTTTTTGAAGAATTTATTCCATCAACAAGGACCAGTTCAATTCGGCTGACAGTTCCATAGGATGAGACTTACCAATTTGCTATGCATAAGTTGAGTGAAATTGTGGTCCTACTAATCGCCATGTTGTAAGCAGCCACAAAGTCTCCCACTTGAAATGTGTTATCTGTTGTCGGTTAATGGAGTCTGTGCTTCCCGAACACTCCGCCAATGATTTTTTCCTTACCAATTTTGACATTGAATACACTTAGTACATCGAAATTAAGACACGTGTGCAAGCTTTGTGCAAGAACTACGAGAATTGTACTCTGTCTCTCTCAGTAATGAGTTATTTGGCTTATTAGCTTAATATCTTAAGTTCAATCACACAAAATTCGTCATGGCACCTCCTCCGAAAGTACTACTGACATTGTAAAGCTTCTGTGCCATTCGGAGTCTGCAATAAGGTCCTATCTCAGTTATTTGTGGCAAAAAAAGGACTTTACTTCCAAAAGTTGTAGGTCCACTCAAAGTTGTATAATCTTTTTTGACAGCCCTAATTTATTTTACACGAACCGTCCATTTACTATATGGGTGTCTTTGAGTCTTAAAAAAAATTATGTTCATTTCTCTTTCAATTAAAAATATAAATTCATCACATTTAGTGCCTCGAAATAATTTTTGGAGCATGAGATCAACTTCGCAGAGCTTTATTTAAAAAAATAAGGACTTTGCTCTTTGTTCATATAAGCAAACAGAGCCATTGTAAGAGCCATTCAACATCCTAAAACTTACAACGAAACCATCGTAATTGATGCAGCCATCCACATTGCACCAAGTAAATGAATAGCTCATTAAACACCCCCCATTTCTAGATTGAATACACAAATTACTCTCCTAATTTTTGAAAATTCCGTATTCCGTGTAGATGCTTCGAAAAACCCACAAACTCTACTAGTTTATTTCACCCTTTAAATGGGCACTAAACACTTCACGATAGTAATTCACCCGGATTAAACTAGGACAACATTATTACATTACAAAGGATTCTCCTTTTGCAGTCGAGACCCGTAAACGCCCCCTTAGACCATTACAAATGGAATTTGATTTCAAAACCTACAAAACAAGTTTTTGAATTATCTATGAATAACCAGAGAATTCATGACCTTAAAGTGGATTCCGCATCCATTAGCTGAGGCTAAAATTACATCCCAAACCCCAAAACGACCCACATCCGCTTTCGAGTTGTGTCATTAACACTGCCCTGCTAACTAGCTTGAACACAGAGAGACAAACAAAATATTTTCCAAATGCCATTTCTTTGCTAAATCCTTTCAAAGCACCACCATCGAATGAATACATAGTCTTTTGATTGCCAGACAAGCAATAAAATAAGGACACAGCTTCTAAAGGTATAATCCTTTGGAATTTTGGAAAACATTTTTATGCTTTCTCTCTCTCAGTTTAGTTTCCAACAACAAACAATGCCTCAATCGATTTAAGGAATGAAATCCATTACAAGCTACAAGGACATGGATAAATATTTCAAAGAGATAAAATAAACAGTGACTTGAGGATAATATTTTGTGGTGGCCCTTTTTGTGGGTGTTTGTGTTGCAGATAACACAACACAACGATTTTCCAATTGCTTACAAATCAGATTTTAATTTACCACGGCAAAGTTTAAATTATCCTCAATCTGTTTGTACAGTTTGTTTGCAGAAATAATTAGTTTGGTAATAGATACTTTTTTCTAAGAGAATCTTGAAAGTTGCACTTCAATGGGATGCCTTTTTTTACACAAATAAAATCCGAATTTATTTACTAACAAAAAAAAACCAATATTTATTAAAAAAGGGCAAATTAAAAATGTAACATTTATTTACATTATACATTTAGTAATAAGAGTTGAATTCGATAGAATTTTTAAAACAAATATTTATGTATACACAAAATTTTAAAAAATAAATAAGCATTTATATAAATAGTTATACAAAAAAAAATGTAATATTATACAATTATTTAAATCAGTAAAAATAAAATAATATAAAATAAAAAAGACCCACTGCCAATTTGTTACCTGTAATATATATGAAAAAAAAAATTAAATTATTAAATGAATTGATACAAAAAAAAACATTATACAACGACATTGTTAAAAAAATAAAATCGATTTTAAAATTTAGAAAATTTATACCGACATTGCTTAGAGACGAAGAATGACAGTATCTGTTTAGTGTCTTGGAAGCTATGAGCTGATATTTTTTTTTCACTTTGACTATGTCTGTAAAAAGTCCAAATGCATCTTTAGTGCGAAAATACATTTTATAATGTAGTCGATACGGTTTTTCTGTTTATATCGTAATCATCGTTTTTGCAAATAAATCAAATTAGAATGCGTTGCTTGAAAATACCCAAAAGAGGTTAAAACCTCTTGAATTTATTTTACTCAAAGGTATTTGAACACTTCTAGAGAAGATGATGTATCTCTTCGATTTATAAAAAGTAAGTCGCTTTGCTTGCCTCTTTCTTTTCTCTTGTAAAACTTACAAACAGCTACATGAGTGCAGATCACAGTGAGTCATTGTTGAAGGCTAAGATTGCATAAGTTCGCCATTTCTCAGAGGGCTTTATTAGGTCCCAATTAATTTGCTCGATCATAAACGACTCCAGGAGCATAACAAATTAAATTATCTTGTGACAAAAATCAATAGAATTAAAAATATGTGTCTTAAATAATGTTTTATTTTTAAAAAGTTCCAATCTCTTATAGATGTTTTGAGCTTATTTCAGTTCTAGATGTATGCATTGATATATGCAAGCTTTATTCCTTTCGAAACCAGCCGTAGTCTTCTTCTTTCACTTATCATATCCTTTCTTATATGTGCCTTTAAGGCTTATAATAATCCGCAATCTTTTCTTAAGACCAAAGCTTTGCCCAAAATATATTTTCCTCCATAGGCCGATTAGAAGTCGATCGCCAGTACTTAATAAACTTGCATGCTTGCGTTCTCGAAGATTAAATAAAATCAGCAAGTATGGAATCATTTTCTGTTTAGCTCAGTATTCCGACCTAACCCCATCTGACTTTTTAAACGGGGACGGGACCTTCTCAGCCCAATCCAGGAGAGTAACACTTTTACTTTTTTCATCAAGTTCTTAACTTTAAAAAATTTCATTGGACACCCTTTAGATAACAAAATTATCATTTTGCCTAATCTTTCATAAATTCCGCAAGATTTGCAACCAATGTTGAATGACAAAGAATAAGGTTTTGTCTTTTGGTAGGTTGCATAGGGGGCTGAAGCACCCCTGCAAAACGATAAGCTACAAACTAGATGACAGGACGAGCTTACACGAGAATCAAGAGATAAGTAATTTCTTAATTTTCTCAAACGAATAAACAATTTTAGTCGGTCTTACTTTCTACGATGATGCTACATTACACAGTGGGTCACTGCCTTAATCGTTACGTCTGTCACAACTGACTCGATTTTTTTTTTTGTTTAAGTCCCTTACCAATTATGTGCACCACTGAAGGTTGTCTGTCTTCCTTTATCGTGCTGGCCCTCAGTCTGCACTATATGTCCTTAATTTCTAAAAACATTAAAAACATTTTTAAGACCTTACAGCTCCTTATTGATATGCTCCTTAGAGTTAGCGTCATCAGTCATTGGATATATATATTCAACTTGTTTTCAGGTGCTTGAAAAATCATTGTAGATTACCAATCGGCACTATGAGATTTGGACACAGTGTCCCCATAAATCTTGCACCTTGTTTGTCTAGTTTTTGTCTGATTGGCCAAACGAAACCTAGTAGAGTGCTCCTAATGGTCTTCTTTGTTTGAAACTGACGGCAAAGGGACATTTGACATATATATTGGGATACGTGATAGGCTCAGTCTCTGACGGCTTGAAGCCAAGTTAAACTGAAACTTTTTAACACCATTTTTTCGTTCCTTGAAGTGTCCAAGTCAATATTGGCTTCTTGGCGCAACTTCAAATTAGCTCGAAGTTCTATCAAGACACTTGAAAGGTCCATCAATAGGAAAAGACAAAGAAAATGTAAAAGTTGGGCAAGTGTGGAGTAAAAACCATGCTAGGAAAAAGGCGTATTGTAAAAGATAAGCATAAAATATCAACACGTGGCTTAAAAAAAATCATCGAATGCTCTAACGCTTATATTAGCATCAAAATAGGGAGAACAGTTCATAACATTTTTAAGCAGGATGAGAGCTCCAGACCCTACAACAAAATCTAATGACTAGATTTGGATAAACAAGGACTGATAGAAGTCTTATGGACAGACGAAGCGAAATTTGAAGTCTTTGGAGAAAAAAGAAGACTGCGTACGATAGTTTGCTTTGAAAAGGTTGCTCGCTGGCTGTATCTTATCTGGTGGAAAACTCATTCCGATCGAAAGAATCATAAGTAAGGCGAACTTCATTCACTGAATAAGGTTCCAACTCAATAAACCTTCTATGTAAAAAAGTTGCCCAACTTATCAACTTTGGAACACATTTTGTTATCAAGGAGTTGATCGAAGAAAAGCCTTGATTGACGGCCAAGTTGTAGGAGTGTGAGGTAGATTTCTCAAATGAAAATAGATCTATTTTGTTGTGCAAGTTCGTTTCGTTTAAAAGGTTCACTGTTCTTGTGCCTTGCGTTAAGACTTGTGGCGAAATGGTTCTCTAACTTTGCTATTTGTAATCCTGAAGTAATGGCATTTCCTTTTCAACTTTCCAACAGTTCAAATTCACATTTTTGCTTTGAAATGATTTTCGAAAATGTTTTCAAACATCGCTACGAGACCAAGATGTGTTAGCACCATTATTCGTATGAGAAAAATGACTTACAGAAACAAATCCTCCGAGAATATTTCATGTCTATTTGAAAGTCACTGACAGTACCAGTGTCTATTACTGAGTATATTGTCAATTGTTAAATATTCGTTTGAGAATCACCTTCACAAGTATCGTGTAGCATTAAGCAGTTCACATCATCCTCTCGTTCAAGGATATAAGGTCTTTTTGACTCACATAATTCATTCTTTAATTAGTAATCCCAGTACGTGTTTGTCAGTCTTCTAATTCGTTTCAAAGTCTCTAACCTGCTATCTTAATTTTCTATCCTCTATTGTCTTCCATATTCATTATTTAATTGATGCAATCTTCTATTTGGTATTGAAATAAGTTCGCCTGTTGATATTGATAAAACGAAAATTTAGAAAAGCTATGTTAGCACACAAAGCTATTTGCGAAAACCCTCGTGCATTGATTGTGTTACGCAATTTTAGGTGCATTTGGCTTTCTCGCACATTAAGAAATCCTGTTTGTGCAATTTCAATTGTTTTTTCAAAAAAGTTTTCTAAAAAAATAAAAAAAAAAACAGACCACAGTTTAGCTTCTTTAAATTTCAAATGTTTTCCAAAATATGAGAGTTCAAAGTGAACATCAATTTTCTTCAGGTTATAAAAAAATTATAAAAATTGTTAGTCATATATTAAGATTGTATATTTAAGGAAAATGATCAATATTGAAGTAAAATTGTAGCTAATTAAAGGCAACTATACGAACCTAGGAATGTTTTTTTATTTAACGGCCGGAATGATACTGTTTTTAAGAAGCCAAATGAACATATTTAACGATCACTATACTCGTACACAGGACCAGTATACTATATTTAAATAAATTTTTTTTTTTTCAAATGACAGTTTTTCATATTTATTTATTACTATCTGTCTCGGCGAACTTCGTGCTGCCTCAGAATCAAAAAATGTGGTATTAAGAGGAAATGAACGTCTGGATCGGTTTCAGGATCAGGAAACTCGGCACAATGTGGTCTTTTCGATTTTTATCGGTGCATTTATTGGCGTTTATTGGACGAGCTATTCAGATTTTGGCGCCATCAAAGAACAACTCATCAAGTAGTACGAATCTGTGATCACATAAAACCAAATTTCTTGAAAATCTGCTGAAATGATTCAGCTAGATATCGAGAAGGCGTTTGATCCTGTATCAGTAACTGCTGCGTGTGCTCATAATAATGTAAGATTCTTACTCACGAAAAAACCTCCCATGTCTTCCAGACTGCAACTATGTTCCCTTAACAAGTGTATTAATTTTCTGTAGGTCATCACGTTTGATAGGTAGCTTTCAAATCAGATCAATATTGACATAAAATTTCCTTATCCGTTTATAAACAGAAAATCAAATTTTTGGATATGCAATTACTAACAAGCAACTTAAGCAAATATTTGAAGGATATTCGTTTTCAGAAGGTCAAAAAAAGGAATCGAACGATGATTACTTAAGCCTAAATTGGTCATATTGTTTCGGATGTCGATCCGTCAAGTTGACATCACATATCTACAGCATAAAAATCGTGGTCGGCCTACGAAGAAATCGAGTGGTTACAAGATTGAAGCTGCAAAGGGAATTGAGCAGATCGCTATTCAACCGATCAAAAAAACTTTAGGACTGGTGCCTTTATAAGGACTAAGGACTTGTAAAACGATGATCAAAAGATCTAAAAAACACTGCTGGAAAGACTACTGTTCAAAAATAGAAAGCAATACAGAGGCGAGAAGAATAAGGACGATACTGTCAAATTCTCCAAATAAGCCAAGTCACCGATGGGCAGGCTTAGATGGCATCTAACCTGCGGAATTGCAACATACCTTAACATCAGATATACACCAACGGATTGCAGATGAGTAAAAGTCATCTTCATTTAAAATACGTGAAAAGCACTAAACTACAGAACAATCAGCCTATGCTCGTTTCTATTAAAGGCGTTGACTTCTACATTGAGAGCAGTATTCAAGCTCACATACTCTCGTCTTCGCAGCATGGGAAAAACGCGCAAGGAATACACAATGATCCGTTGGCTTAGGGGTAAGCACAGCAAAGATTGAACTGGCACTCTTTGTAATATGGAGTACTTATGTGGCGCTAGACGACCCACCGTATGCAAAAATAAAGAAAAGCGTCCAGTGGATGGCGTGTATAGTAATTACTTGAAGGCATACTGCAAACTACTCAAAACGGGTCTAAGGCTGGTAGTGGAGGCGCCGGTCTTATCGGAAAAACTCTAAATTAGCTAGTTCTTTAGTCTACCGAACTATTGCAGTGTCTTCCAGACGGAGACTACGGCTATCCGTGAAGCCGCTGAGTGGGTGTTGATGAGAACGTTATCGGGAGAGAGCATCGTTATCTACAAAGATAGTCCAGCAGCAATAAAGGTAATCGAATCACCAATTTTAAGATCAAGATTGGTAAGACTCTGCCATATGTCTTTCAATGAGATATAAAAACAATGAAAACTTATGGTGTGTGGACTCCTGGATACAGGGATTCAGGTTACTGTGAAGCAGACGAGCTATGAATGGACCCAAATTCCCCAATGTTTCTATGCCAATAGAAACACTGGAAAGCAAAATCTCAGAGCTGACAATTAGCAAAGCTTTTAGGAGATTGAGTTACCTCAACACCTTCCATGGCAAACATAGCCGAAAAATGGACCAAAATAAGGACATCATCATCATCACATCATACAATGACGGAAGAGAAGATCCCCTTATATCTACTCTGCAATTGTCGGCATGTAGTTGGCTCAGTCACAATACAATGGTCCTCTCCAGGACAGAGTGAATCCAAAATATGTGCGTTGGAAGCCACCATATCTACCTACTTCTTAGACCGGCTAATAAGCGAGATTGATAATGCCACATTCAAACGAAGTGAAAAATCTTCTTCTCAGAGTTTGAACTCCTACTGATTAAATAATTAGGTGTACAAGGAGAACAAATCGACTTACTTTCCCAAGAAATGCTGGTGAACCATTTAAGAACATATGGCATCGATTAAGCCTAATAGTGGAAGCTTGGAAACACGCAAAGAGAAGCTCCTTGAGAAGTTTAAAGAAGGCATTTATAAAAGGGATTATAAAAGGGATGTCACCAAAAAGTTCAAGACAGATACCTTATCAAAAATTCATTTCGAAAGAGCCCTGGCCAAATCAATAAAGAAACGGTCAGATTATATCACGCATCGTTTTAAAATTATGTTAGTCCTTCCAAATGTCATCATAGCAGGACATAAGTTCGGTATGGATTGAATGTATAGCAAAAGCATGACTTGTTAATCTCACCGATAGAATCAAGTCCTCTTCTGCTGCCAACGTTATTGTTCTCATTATATTATCCATGGTAGCTATCATCGAGCAACCAACTATTCAAGTGGTAAGTCCTGCTTCTACAACTCCCCTTGCTATCATGAGATCTACAGGATGTAGAGTTTTAAAGGGAAGGGGATATATTTTACAATACCAAACAGAGGCATGAGCGGACTTCACCTCGAAGTCAGCAGATCAGCCACACACCGAAACATGAAGAAAATAAAACGGCGTTTAATCCTCCCCTTTCGCGTTTTTCTTACGTTTCCTCATGGATAGAAATCGTAACTGGCGCCCGAGCAGGGACCGATATTAAATTTTGTTCCAATTTTTCATTAGTCCATCGTTGCGAGTGTTTTGCTTCAGGAAAAGGCATCAGCGCTCTCTATCTTGAGTTCTATCGGCCTATTTATTCTTAAGTGCTTCCATACTTTGGGAATATGTCCTATTTTTGATGCACCACAGTATAAATGTAAATCCGCCCCAAATTCGAGCTTTGAACATCTAGTTCAATGGAATTTCTAGTCGAAATGTTAATGGAAAAGCGACCAAACACGTCCAAGGAGCCCGTCATACCCATTCTCCACTATAAAACCCAGCGACGGGGCGCCAAACTTCTACCGGATATGGTTTTGCGAAAGGATTAACTAAATATTTCATGTTTCACATCGAACCAATTTTACGCTCTTCAAATCCTATTAGTCAGTCCATACGCTGACTGGTGAATTTATTATCGGGCTATCATATCCCCCAGAGAAGCTATCAATATTGAACCCGTATGGGTTATTCATAAGGACTGCGAACATGTGTGTAGTGGCAGTGTATAAAGTCCCTCGTCATAATGCCGGAGAGTGTGAGCTGTCAGGAACCTTTATTCTGTTATTCGATGGCTGTGTGATCCTGGAGCTTGCCTTTAGTTATGCATTTTGCCTCCTCATTTTTCCCCCTGGAACTCTTTAGAGTTCTTGTGCTATTTTTTTTTTCTTTTTGTGTATAAAGTCCGGAACCCGTCATCGGAACCTACCCCAATTCAATCCTTCCAGCTCACCCCTTTTTGTTGGTGTTATTCATACTGGCGAGCGAACTGGTCAGGTCGGGGAATTACTCTGAACAAATATGGGATATGTCGATATTTGTTGGTGGCATGGAACTTTCCCATCCCACCCACCATTTAGTTGGCTTGGGGTTGCTTGGTTAGTCGTCGGAGTTGGGACTCGTTTCATTCTCATTCCGTTGGTCGGTCTGTGCGCCGACCGTACCCGGTTTACTTTGGTGCATTTTCTTTGCCTTCCGTCATTATTATTACAATTCCCGATGTAGTCGGTTGTTTGGAGGGAGTGATGGCAGCTTTGTCGACCATCATTTTGGAACACAGGAAGGTGCATTCGATTGGAACTGGTACTGGAGGAAGAAGGTCTGGGCGCGCTCTATCTCGGCTTGACTACTGTGGTGGGTTATGGAAGATTCAGTGATGGCTTATAGTATGTGTTTGGGACTACGTATATGACGATGTTGACGGTGGCGGATTATGGTGAGAAACTCGACATGTCGCACACGAGTATGTGTGGTGGTTCATTCGGGTTCGAGATGAATATTTCATTGAAAATGAGAGCTATAGGTTGAGGTTTAGGTGGAGTTGGAGTTGGTTTAGTCTTCGGCTATAAATCGGAAGTTAGAACAAGCAATTTACTAATGGCGTTAATGGATGAGGCGGATGAAGGGCAGTGCCGAAGGTGCATCGGTTTGAGAGTAATGCAAAATGGAAGAAAACGAAAGGATTTCTGTCGGAAGTGGTGAAGGCGCTCGGTAGACCGACGAATTTAAATTTCCATGAGAAAAATGGAGTTTGCCGTTTAGTTGTTTAACAGATGGCTTAATTTATGTTTAATGAAGTGGAGACTCGCATCCATTGTTCGTCGATAAACGTACGTGAGATTTTCGATTGTTATGTCGACGAAAGTAAATATTTGTGTTGGAAATCCTCGGAGGATTTTCAATAAAGCAGATGGATTTTAAAATCTTCCGAATGGAAGGAGCACAAGGAGATCACATACGATTGAGAATGCAATTGAAAATATTCAGCATGTCCCTTGAATAAATTTCGTGGTCAAACAAGTAAAGTAAAGTTCAATTGTGAGTTAAAAAAAAAAAACACCGTTTAAAAGGTTTGTACGTGTACAGGGTGGTTATGGCTTCAAAGTAGATTTAAGTACAATGCCGGTAGATAAATTTGATGGTTAGGATTTGTGATAGCAGAATATTTAAAAATTTCAATCAAATCTAACGACTTGTCCAAATAGTTGGTACGTTAGCTAAGATCACGTCCCTTAAATTGCCATGTGAAGTGGAAAAATAACTTGACTAATTTTTTGAGCCTATCAAGTGGAAAAATTGTTGTTCAGAAAAAGTCATGCCGGATCTGGTGGATTATGGTGTCATGGGTAAGCAATATAATGCGAGAGAGTCATTTTGCACATAGGTCGATGATACTAAAAATATTATTCGCAAATTTTCAGCAAACTTCGAGAATCTGAACAGCAAAAAATGTTTCAATTATTTATGTCCTTCGGACAACTATGACCTTACTTGGATTATATCAGCCACAGGTAAAGCTAACTCCAATTGATAAGGACTAACTTTCTGACAGTCGCAATAGCTTGAACTTGGAAGTAGTCTTCCTGGGGCTGTGATTCGAGAACACTCTCAACAGGAGCATCATTACATTCATTCGCTCGATTTTGCCGGGTCATTGCAGTTGACGCAATTTTGCTTCCCTTACAATTGCCGTTCTGGCAGACAGGATCGCATATCCGACGAAAGAATTGCAATCTCCTCCTACTAAAGAAAAACAATGTCGAATGGCCTTGACAAGGGCGGATTAACCGTGAAGGCAAATTTAAGCCTTTTGAGAGATGGACATAAAAGTTAGATCTCGGTAAGAAATCGGTTGTAGGTATGAAACACTTTTAAATTGAAACTCTTACGCAAGCCGAACACTCAATTGATTAAAAATTAAAAAAAAAAATAACAAGACTCTGAGGTACAATTTCATAACTGAGCAAATCCTCGAGGAGCTGCCAAAGAAAGCTGAAACAAAATCCAAAATGTGTTTCTTGCTAAGGAATTTTCTATAATTAAGTATCAATGGCAATAGATTGAGTGAAAATCGTGTACATCGCATAACACCTGGCACCATGTGCAGGAACATTTAAATAAGAAGTCTGTAACCTTTCATCAGCCACAAATCGAAAATTAATTAACTCATTATAATTATAGGGATCTTTCATGCCATTCTATTATACGTCTGTCCACTTTGGGAAACTTGTTCAAAAAGTCAGATCTATAGATTGTAGCGACTTCAAAACAAAATTCTAAACCTAATAATGAACCTTCCATGAAAATTTTGGACACATGAGCTTCATTCTCTGTCGACGGTAGAGAAGGTTACTCCCAGACCAAAAAATAGATTTGGGTGCGGGTAGACCTGTCCAAGACTTCACATCTCAAAATAAAAAAATGAAGATGCTTTTTTATGTGACCCCACCATCAATTTTACTTAAGGTTATAAAAACATCAATAATTCAATTAATTAAGCTCCCCGTAGGAATATATTTGTTTTCGTATTTTTGAATCATTTAAAAAACGATTTATATTTATTGATTGTTAAAAATGTTGTTAATTACTTACTAACAAATGCATTATTTTAAGTGATCGGGACAACAATTTGAAAATACTTTTTTATTTGATTAAATAGCATTTCTATTAAAAAAAGTTTGATTTTTTGTTTTACTACAGAAATAAATTAATATAATTAAAAAGTATGTTATGTTTTTTTTTTGTTTTAAATTAATAGCTAGTTGGACTTTTATCATTAGTTATTTAATTAGTAACTTGAGGTGGCGCTACAGTCCGCGAAGTATTGGAGTTTCATCCTTTTGGCTAAGTCGATTTTGTTGTACAATTTGCACCGTACAGTTCGTTGTGGCATGTTCTCCTCCACTCAAGCGCTTTTGAAAGTGTCCATAATTTTGCACCGACACTTTAGTTCTTCGAGATGACTTTACTCAAATGCTTTCTTAGACCAAAGAAATAGCGATAAGCAAGAGGTTCATGCTTGCGGCGGAGCATTGGAAGACAAAGTCCCTATCTACCTCAAAGTTATAGCTATCTTTGGTAACGTTCTGACCAGTTGACTAAGTTGACTTTGTTTCCGCTTTTGTTAGTTATTTTTCAACTTCACCAATAGAGTGTTATAAACAACGAGCACGATCAAAAGCTCGGTCGCCTATCACAACTGGAACTGAGTTTTTTTTGGAATTTTAATTCGTCTGCAATTTCCTTACGAAGATTCCCTTCTTCAGATAACTTTTATTTAAACTTGTGCTTAGCTATCACTGAAACATCATTTACAAATTATTATTATTACCTGTGCTATTTTAGTAAAAAAAAAGTTTTGAAATGAGCCAAAGGGAAATTTGGAATCGGGTTGTGTTTTTTTTTTGTTTGTTGAATTTGGATTATTGTTCCGATATATAGATACATTGTGAACGACCGCTCATGCCAACTCCTTCTCAAATGTATTTTCGAAATTATTTCTAAGACCTTGTGTGATGCACTTTCTTCAAATTTGTAATTTTGCTTATCTTTGAAAGAAATTTACTTGTGCTCGGAATTTTTAAGCGTGAGTATAGAAAGGGATCAAAAGTACATAGTTTCAGTTATGAGATTTTCACCACCTCTGCCTTCCGAGCTGGGGAAATGTTCAGCATTGGATCTGTTTCTTTCTGGTAAAAGGATGGCTTCAAGACGTTCACATTCAGTCTAGTTTTCATTTGGTTCATGATAATAAGCCACAACATTGATTAGCAAACTAAATCTTCGGATGTAATGATCTTCCTTGCAAAGCTTATTAATATACGAGTAATTTTATTTTGTCCATGTGTTTTAACTTTGTCATTTTGCTTTTTTATTGATGCTTTTTTTATGATATTAATTGTCTCATCTTTGTTTTGGAAGCATTTCCATGGAAACGTGCCAAATCAACATTTGAAATGGTCTCAACTTAACACAGTTAACTTGTCAAGTTGTCTTTTTGTTAGTCTTTTTAGCTCATAACTAAATTAATTTATTTATTTGGCTAATTGATAAAACTTTTGGGACTAAATTTGCACATTTTTTGTGTTTTGAATTTGTCCGGAAACTTTTGAAGGGCAGTGTATATATTTATGCATATATTTTATATTAAAAGTTGGTTAAAAATTATTAACTTAATAAATTTTCAACTTTTTTCATTAGAAAACTAAATTGATTTTTATTGATTTTTTTTTGAAGTGAAACTGCACCGTTTCGGTCAGCTTTTTTGATTCGATGGCTTGATTTGTTCGCGAAAAAATTCGCTCAAACGTACGTGAGTACATACGTACACACAAATACGCCTTGCTAAAAACAACGGAATACAACAACTGAGACCTCGAAACTTGGAGAAATATTAAAATGTTGAATTCCGAAAATCTAACGACTACAAGATCTTCCTGATGGAAAGTTAATGAGCCTTTTAACATATACATACAACGCAAGGTGCAGTGGTCTCTTACTTGGCTAATTTAACTGCAACAATGCTCAGTTCGTTTCATAAAACGAAATAATATTTTCCTGTTATTATTTATCTTAATAGATATAAAGGTGAGGGATGATTCTCCGGTAAATTCTAAAAAAAAAAAAATATGTTCTACAGCAGTGATCTATCTTCAAAGTCAATTATGATGATTTAAGAAAACACCCTGTATATTAATAAATACATTTTTAATTTCATTATTCATTTACTTTCATTTGCTTATTATTTTTTAAGCTATTAAGGTTTCAAAATCAAGCATTCAACGGCTGAGCAGGTTCACAGAGTAACAAACGAAATCAAAAAAGGAGTAGAAGACAAATGTTATGCCAAATAATGGCATAAAGGTTTCGGGTATATCTTACGGCAGGTTTTCCGTCACGCTTCTTTTCCGACGTATATCCATCGCGAAGAAGGCACCACTATAGGTAAAGACAATAGGGCCCTTTGAGCATCTGATATTTCAGTCTAGTCAGCAAAAATCCAAATCATTGAAAAAATTTTGACAAGTATCTCGGACAAATTTTTTCGAAAATTTATAAGGCTCACGTGAAAATGAGACGAGATGAGGTTTTAATAGGTACTTTGAAATTGTTCCAAGACAAAAATTCCTAACAAACTCCTCTGGCACAAGTAAGTTCTCTAACTAATGTGGGCCTATGTTCTTCAACTCTGGATTGTATGAAAATATGTAACTCGTTTCAGGGGGCCTTTTAAGGGATCGCGGCTTAGACGTTTCTTCCGTGGAATATGAAACATTTAATAAAAGATATGCAATCTAATCCGTCTTCGTGGTTTCTGTAATAGCTCTGTTCTCCTTAATTTGGATATGGAAATCTTTATGCTTCGACTAAGTTTCAAGAAATCTGCTTAAACAATTACAAACTCCCAAAGATCGCTGCAATTAATTTAACCGAATCGCAGGTTTCTTATTATTCCTTCTTAATTTACGTCCAATTTGTTTATCTTTGGAATTTTCTGCAAGTGAAATAAATCATTAATAACAAATCCAAAACCTTATGCTCGAAGGTTTCCTACCCAATGGCAAATTAAATTGCAAAATTTACAATTTGATGAGGAAGCTTATATTTAGGAATAGTCTTCACAGTATCTGTAAAGATTTTTCCTCAACAGATTTTGCCCCGTTTAAATAACAGGCTCTTTCGTCGCGATCAATTCAATTTTCAAAATTCACTCATCACGACTATCGACTCATGGTAATGGTATTTTTAAAGACAACGGTCTCTTTATCGTTTCAGAAATCTTTTATTTTACATGAAGTCATTTCATTTATTTTACAATAGATAAAACTGAAATACCTACACTAGCCTTGCAAATTAAACAAATTTAATAAAAATAAATATTTTCTTTTTTAAAACAAAAAAAAAACTTATTAAATCAATAAAAACAAATAACAGCAATTAAAAAAAAGTTTAAAAAAAGATTCAATGCTACGGTTTACAAACATATGAATGTAAACCGTAGCAATCCGAACATACCATAAATGCATGCATGCAGTTGTATTTTGTTTTTCGGTTTTTTTTGACGAGAAAAATGAACAGCGGCCTGGTTACTTCCAGATGATCCAGGTTCTGTTTGACCAAGTTTGCATATTTCAAAAGTCCTTGGTCTCAATGTTCGTGGCAAACTTTAAATTAAAGCCCGTTTTTTTAGATGGGACATTATTAGATCATATGACAGCATTTCAATAAACTTCGTGCGGCTAATTTTTGTGTTCATATTGTCTAGTCCAAATATCACATGTGAATTTATTCCAGCGACATTCATAAGGCTATACAAAATAACCATAGGCCACCGATAAGTGGCCTTTAGCGCAGTTTGCACATTTTGTCTACCGTGTCAACACCCCCTTTTGTAGCGTTATAGTCCATAATTATCACCGGTTTTCCAGTTTCTTCAATTAAATGCGCATCAGTGTGCATACTAGAGACAAGAAGAACATTTCTATTTTTTTTTTTGGCACATGCGATACTAGCGTGCAGTTATTTCGGTGACAACATAAATTGGATTTTTCTCTACGACCTATTACACCAGTAAATTCTTTTGGCAATTCCTTTTGATTTTTTCGAATTGTCCCAATCACTGTTAGCTTGTGATTCTGCATCAAATTGTCGACTAAAATGATGCTTGTAAAGAAATTTTTTGACCAGATCCATCAATAACAGATCAAAGACGTCAACTTTATATGGTCCTTCAAGTTGTTGTCCTACATAAACTTCCAGACTCGACGTATAAAATAATTTAGGATCTGTGAGTGCATATATCTTTATACCATATTTATTTGACATCGATGCTACAACGACCTCTAAATGCTTCCAATTTCTCGTCGATTGTAACAAAGGCAGAGTGGCTGAAATATTTTTTTAAAATTTGACACAATTTCTTCAAATAGGTCTCTTATTGGAGCTAGCTTGTTGACTGAAGCACGCTGATTTCGGGTTTCTTTGTTATCAAATCTGAGACATCTTAATAGGAGGCAAAAACGACTCCAACTCATTACCAATCGGAAAATTTTCGGCGATGAACCATCAGTCGCCGAAGCCGACTATTTCTCCTCCCACCAGCAAACAAGAGAAGACCAAGCAGGGCTTGAATTTCATCTTCGTCAGAAGGACGACAGTCTCCAGCTTGTTTAAATTCAGGTGAGAACAACTCTATATGTTGGTTTGTATGCACCGTAATAATGCGGATAACTGTTTTAGAAATAAAAAGTTTCCAAATGTCACCTGGATCTTTCAAGTTTCTTGCTTCTCTTCTTACGCCAGGAAGTTGCTTTATAATATTTTCAGATCTTGTTCTCACTGCAGAAGAAATGAGAAGAAGAATTACGCGGACGAAGTCGCAGATTACCGCTGGAACTGTACAAGAATATGGATGTAGTTCAGAAAGCAATAGTCGGGTGGTTGAAGAATTTAGAACGCACAAATCGCAGCAACAAGGTTCAGGAAGTCAGGAAAGACAGGACAGACAGCGAATGTAACCGCTAAGTAGCTTGGTTAAAACTACTTTATTCAGTGTATTCAGTATCTTCAAAGGTAAAAGGCAGCCCAAAAAGGCGCAAGCATTTTTAGCATTGCTGCCTTTATTCGTAGTAGTTTTATTGGTAAATTTAAGCTTTTCGTTATGTCCCAATCGTTGCGTACGACAAATGACTCTTTAGAGTAACAATGTTATTCCCAACTGACATTAATAAAAAAAAGTGCACAGAGTTAAACAGTTTTACCGGGGAATGCTTTTCTAAGAGGTTGATGACTATGACCATTACGGACTGTAGTGCAATCGAAGTAAGTTAGTAGATGGTCCTCTTCTAAGACTTCAAACAACACAGAAGCTGTTTCTTTCACACACACACAGATAATTAAATTTATTACAGCTTTTTAGATACTCCATTATTATTTGGACTCCGTATAGTCGCTCTTGCGATCACATAAAATTCCCTTGTCCATTGCATCTGAGAAGCCCCAAGAAACCCCGCGCATCGCCCTCTAAGGACACAGAGCGAACCTCTGCCAGCTGTGTTGCAGCTAATTAGAATTAATGGAAAATGATTTTCTAAGTTTTCTACTTTTTTATTTTTACTCGTTCCTTAATTTCCTCACACACAAACACTTGATTGTAGAATCTGACGCCCTGCTAAGAAGCGCAAATTGCACATAGTTGCACTCTTGGGAGCCGAGGAACAAATGCGGAAGCATTTGAAATTTCACAGATATTCCTGGCATAGTTGGATGGTGGCATTTGTATTTCTTCAAGTATGCCATGCCACACCGATGCGATGGTTCACCATCTTATTGAAAGTCGTGCTAAAAGTATGCTGCTTAGAAACTCAAAGGCTCCCGAGCACTTTCGAGGAATGTGAACTGCGTTTTTAAGTGGAACTGCTTTCATTTGAACCCTTTGGAATGTGGCATTTGCATTAATTGGAAGCGCAGACGGAAAGTTTTCTTGAGAAGGCTCATGAGTGTTGCACTCCTAATATGTTTGAGTTTAGGTTGTCGAAGCGGTGGCGATGGAATTAGGAGTTTATTGAGTTTAATTGTGGGATTTATTTTTTTTTTGTCTTGTTTTGTACCACATTTGGAATGGGTGATCAAATTAAAGACACTCAAGGAATCTCTAGAGGGTTGTTGCAATTTGAAAAAAGTTGTTTCGAGTTCTTTTAAAAATTCTTTCTGTAAGGTTTGCGTAAACCAACCTCAACCTCAACAAAAAAGGCAAAAATGGCTTTTTTTCATCATTTTTTATGGACTATAGCCCATGAATTTGAAATGCACTTTTTTCTTGATTTTGAATTATATCCAAACCAAGTCTGTGATCCTTCTAAAGGCTTCAAACTGAGCACATGTACAGTGAATTTGAAAAAAAAACAACCGTTTTTTGAAGGAAATAACAAGAAAAAACCAAAATGGCCGTTTTTCATCATTTTTTGTGGACTATAGCCCATGATTTCAAAATGCACTTTTTTCCTGAAATCGAAAATAACGATTTCTGTTGCGCTGATAATAAAGAGTATCTCTAGTTAGTTACAAATTTGAAAATTTAGCTCTGAGAACCTTTTATTGAGAAAAATATAGAGATATGAGATGCGAGGATTTTTTGCAAAATTCTGCTGGACTATAGCCCATGATTTCAAAATGCACTTTTTTCCTCAAATCGAAAAATACGATTTCTGATGCACTGATAATAAAGAGTATCTCTTACTAAGTACAAATCTGAAAATTTAGCTCTGAGAACCTTTTATTGAGAAAAATATAGAGATATGAGATGCGAGGCTTTTTTGCAAAATTCTGCTGGACTATAGCCCATGATTTCAAAATGCACTTTTTTCCTGAAATCGAAAATAACGATTTCTGTTGCGCTGATTATAAAGAGTATCTCTAACTTAGTACAAATTTGAAAATTTAGCTCTGAGAACCTTTTGTTGACAAAAATATAGAGATATGAGATGCGAGGCTTTTTTGCAAAATTCTGCTGGACTATAGCCCATGATTTCAAAATGCACTTTTTTCCTGAAATCGAAAATAACGATTTCTGTTGCGCTGATTATAAAGAGTATCTCTAACTAAGTACAAATTTAAAAATTTAGCTCTGAGAACCTTTTATTGACAAAAATATAGAGATATGAGATGCGAGGCTTTTTTGCAAAATTCTGCTGGACTATAGCCCATGATTTCAAAATGCACTTTTTTCCTGAAATCGAAAATAACGATTTCTGTTGCGCTGATAATAAAGAGTATCTCTAGTTAGTTACAAATTTAAAAATTTAGCTCTGAGAACCTTTTATTGACAAAAATATACAGATATGAGATGCGAGGCTTTTTCGCAAAATTCTGCTGGACTATAGCCCATGATTTCAAAATGAACTTTTTTCCTCAAATCGAAAAATACGATTTCTGATGCACTGATAATAAAGAGTATCTCTTACTAAGTACAAATCTGAAAATTTAGCTCTGAGAACCTTTTATTGAGAAAAATATAGAGATATGAGATGCGAGGATTTTTTGCAAAATTCTGCTGGACTATAGCCCATGATTTCAAAATGCACTTTTTTCCTCAAATCGAAAAATACGATTTCTGATGCACTGATAATAAAGAGTATCTCTTACTAAGTACAAATCTGAAAATTTAGCTCTGAGAACCTTTTATTGAGAAAAATATAGAGATATGAGATGCGAGGCTTTTTTGCAAAATTCTGCTGGACTATAGCCCATGATTTCAAAATGCACTTTTTTCCTGAAATCGAAAATAACGATTTCTGTTGCGCTGATTATAAAGAGTATCTCTAACTTAGTACAAATTTGAAAATTTAGCTCTGAGAACCTTTTGTTGACAAAAATATAGAGATATGAGATGCGAGGCTTTTTTGCAAAATTCTGCTGGACTATAGCCCATGATTTCAAAATGCACTTTTTTCCTGAAATCGAAAATAACGATTTCTGTTGCGCTGATTATAAAGAGTATCTCTAACTAAGTACAAATTTAAAAATTTAGCTCTGAGAACCTTTTATTGACAAAAATATAGAGATATGAGATGCGAGGCTTTTTTGCAAAATTCTGCTGGACTATAGCCCATGATTTCAAAATGCACTTTTTTCCTGAAATCGAAAATAACGATTTCTGTTGCGCTGATAATAAAGAGTATCTCTAGTTAGTTACAAATTTAAAAATTTAGCTCTGAGAACCTTTTATTGACAAAAATATACAGATATGAGATGCGAGGCTTTTTCGCAAAATTCTGCTGGACTATAGCCCATGATTTCAAAATGAACTTTTTTCCTCAAATCGAAAATAACGATTTCTGATGCGCTGATAATAAAGAGTATCTCTAGTTAGTAACAAATTTGAAAATTTAGCTCTGAGAACCTTTTATTGACAAAAATATAGAGATATGAGATGCGAGGCTTTTTTGCAAAATTCTGCTGGACTATAGCCCATGATTTCAAAATGCACTTTTTTCCTGAAATCGAAAATAACGATTTCTGTTGCGCTGATAATAAAGAGTATCTCTAGTTAGTTACAAATTTAAAAATTTAGCTCTGAGAACCTTTTATTGACAAAAATATACAGATATGAGATGCGAGGCTTTTTCGCAAAATTCTGCTGGACTATAGCCCATGATTTCAAAATGAACTTTTTTCCTCAAATCGAAAATAACGATTTCTGATGCGCTGATAATAAAGAGTATCTCTAACTTAGTACAAATTTGAAAATTTAGCTCTGAGAACCTTTTGTTGACAAAAATATAGAGATATGAGATGCGAGGCTTTTTTGCAAAATTCTGCTGGACTATAGCCCATGATTTCAAAATGCACTTTTTTCCTGAAATCGAAAATAACGATTTCTGTTGCGCTGATTATAAAGAGTATCTCTAACTAAGTACAAATTTGAAAATTTAGCTCTGAGAACCTTTTATTGACAAAAATATAGAGATATGAGATGCGAGGCTTTTTTGCAAAATTCTGCTGGACTATAGCCCATGATTTTAAAATGCACTTTTTTCCTGAAATCGAAAATAACGATTTCTGTTGCGCTGATTATAAAGAGTATCTCTAGTTAGTTACAAATTTGAAAATTTAGCTCTGAGAACCTTTTATTGACAAAAATATAGAGATATGAGATGCGAGGCTTTTTTGCAAAATTCTGCTGGACTATAGCCCATGATTTCAAAATGCACTTTTTTCCTGAAATCGAAAATAACGATTTCTGTTGCGCTGATTATAAAGAGTATCTCTAACTAAGTACAAATTTGAAAATTTAGCTCTGAGAACCTTTTATTGACAAAAATATAGAGATATGAGATGCGAGGCTTTTTTGCAAAATTCTGCTGGACTATAGCCCATGATTTCAAAATGCACTTTTTTCCTGAAATCGAAAATAACGATTTCTGTTGCGCTGATTATAAAGAGTATCTCTAGTTAGTTACAAATTTGAAAATTTAGCTCTGAGAACCTTTTATTGACAAAAATATAGAGATATGAGATGCGAGGCTTTTTTGCAAAATTCTGCTGGACTATAGCCCATGATTTCAAAATGCACTTTTTTCCTGAAATCGAAAATAACGATTTCTGTTGCGCTGATTATAAAGAGTATCTCTAGTTAGTTACAAATTTGAAAATTTAGCTCTGAGAACCTTTTATTGACAAAAATATACAGATATGAGATGCGAGGCTTTTTCGCAAAATTCTGCTGGACTATAGCCCATGATTTCAAAATGAACTTTTTTCCTCAAATCGAAAATAACGATTTCTGATGCGCTGATAATAAAGAGTATCTCTAGTTAGTAACAAATTTGAAAATTTAGCTCTGAGAACCTTTTATTGACAAAAATATAGAGATATGAGATGCGAGGCTTTTTTGCAAAATTCTGCTGGACTATAGCCCATGATTTCAAAATGAACTTTTTTCCTCAAATCGAAAATAACGATTTCTGATGCGCTGATAATAAAGAGTATCTCTAGTTAGTAACAAATTTGAAAATTTAGCTCTGAGAACCTTTTATTGACAAAAATATAGAGATATGAGATGCGAGGCTTTTTTGCAAAATTCTGCTGGACTATAGCCCATGATTTCAAAATGCACTTTTTTCCTGAAATCGAAAATAACGATTTCTGTTGCGCTGATTATAAAGAGTATCTCTAACTAAGTACAAATTTGAAAATTTAGCTCTGAGAACCTTTTATTGACAAAAATATAGAGATATGAGATGCGAGGCTTTTTTGCAAAATTCTGCTGGACTATAGCCCATGATTTCAAAATGAACTTTTTTCCTCAAATCGAAAATAACGATTTCTGATGCACTGATAATAAAGAGTATCTCTAGTTAGTAACAAATTTGAAAATTTAGCTCTGAGAACCTTTTATTGACAAAAATATAGAGATATGAGATGCGAGGCTTTTTTGCAAAATTCTGCTGGACTATAGCCCATGATTTCAAAATGAACTTTTTTCCTCAAATCGAAAATAACGATTACTGTTGCGCTGATTATAAAGAGTATCTCTAACTAAGTACAAATTTGAAAATTTAGCTCTGAGAACCTTTTATTGACAAAAATATAGAGATATGAGATGCGAGGCTTTTTTGCAAAATTCTGCTGGACTATAGCCCATGATTTCAAAATGCACTTTTTTCCTGAAATCGAAAATAACGATTTCTGTTGCGCTGATTATAAAGAGTATCTCTAACTAAGTACAAATTTGAAAATTTAGCTCTGAGAACCTTTTATTGACAAAAATATAGAGATATGAGATGCGAGGCTTTTTTGCAAAATTCTGCTGGACTATAGCCCATGATTTCAAAATGAACTTTTTTCCTCAAATCGAAAATAACGATTTCTGATGCGCTGATAATAAAGAGTATCTTTAGTTAGTTACAAATTTGAAAATTTAGCTCTGAGAACCTTTTATTGACAAAAATATAGAGATATGAGATGCGAGGCTTTTTTGCAAAATTCTGCTGGACTATAGCCCATGATTTCAAAATGCACTTTTTTCCTCAAATCGAAAATAACGATTTCTGATGCGCTGATAATAAAGAGTATCTCTAACTAAGGACAAATTTGAAAATTTAGCTCTGAGAACCTTTTATTGACAAAAATATAGAGATATGAGATGCGAGGCTTTTTTGCAAAATTCTGCTGGACTATAGCCGATGATTTCAAAATGCACTTTTTTCCTCAAATCGAAAAATACGATTTCTGATGCGCTGATAATAAAGAGTATCTTTAGTTAGTTACAAATTTGAAAATTTAGCTCTGAGAACCTTTTATTGACAAAAATATAGAGATATGAGATGCGAGGCTTTTTTGCAAAATTCTGCTGGACTATAGCCGATGATTTCAAAATGCACTTTTTTCCTCAAATCGAAAAATACGATTTCTGATGCGCTGATAATAAAGAGTATCTTTAGTTAGTTACAAATTTGAAAATTTAGCTCTGAGAACCTTTTATTGACAAAAATATAGAGATATGAGATGCGAGGCTTTTTTGCAAAATTCTGCTGGACTATAGCCCATGATTTCAAAATGCACTTTTTTCCTGAAATCGAAAATAACGATTTCTGATGCGCTGATAATAAAGAGTATCTCTAACGAAGTACAAATTTGAAAATTTAGCTCTGAGAACCTATTATTGACAAAAATATAGAGATATGAGTTGCGAGGCTTTTTTGCAAAATTCTGCTGGACTATAGCCCATGATTTCAAAATGCACTTTTTTCCTGAAATCGAAAATAACGATTTCTGTTTCGCTGATTATAAAGAGTATCTCTAGTTAGTTACAAATTTGAAAATTTAGCTCTGAGAACCTTTTATTGACAAAAATATAGAGATATGAGATGCGAGGCTTTTTTGCAAAATTCTGCTGGACTATAGCCCATGATTTCAAAATGCACTTTTTTCCTGAAATCGAAAATAACGATTTCTGATGCGCTGATAATAAAGAGTATCTCTAACGAAGTACAAATTTGAAAATTTAGCTCTGAGAACCTATTATTGACAAAAATATAGAGATATGAGTTGCGAGGCTTTTTTGCAAAATTCTGCTGGACTATAGCCCATGATTTCAAAATGCACTTTTTTCCTGAAATCGAAAATAACGATTTCTGATGCGCTGATAATAAAGAGTATCTCTAACGAAGTACAAATTTGAAAATTTAGCTCTGAGAACCTTTTATTGACAAAAATATAGAGATATGAAATCCGAGGCTTTTTTGCAAAATTCTGCTGGACTATAGCCCATGATTTCAAAATGCACTTTTTTCCTGAAATCGAAAATAACGATTTCTGATGCGCTGATAATAAAGAGTATCTCTAACGAAGTACAAATTTGAAAATTTAGCTCTGAGAACCTATTATTGACAAAAATATAGAGATATGAGTTGCGAGGCTTTTTTGCAAAATTCTGCTGGACTATAGCCCATGATTTCAAAATGCACTTTTTTCCTGAAATCGAAAATAACGATTTCTGTTGCGCTGATTATAAAGAGTATCTCTAGTTAGTTACAAATTTGAAAATTTAGCTCTGAGAACCTTTTATTGACAAAAATATAGAGATAAGAGATGCGAGGCTTTTTTGCAAAATTCTGCTGGACTGTAGCCCATGATTTCAAAATGCACTTTTTTCCTGAAATCGAAAATAACGATTTCTGATGCGCTGATAATAAAGAGTATCTCTAACGAAGTACAAATTTGAAAATTTAGCTCTGAGAACCTTTTATTGACAAAAATATAGAGATATGAGTTGCAAGGCTTTTTTGCAAAATTCTGCTGGACTATAGCCCATGATTTCAAAATGCACTTTTTTCCTGAAATCGAAAATAACGATTTCTGATGCGCTGATAATAAAGAGTATCTCTAACGAAGTACAAATTTGAAAATTTAGCTCTGAGAACCTTTTATTGACAAAAATATAGAGATATGAGATGCGAGGCTTTTTTTCAAAATTCTGCTGGACTATAGCCCATGATTTCAAAATGCGCTTTTTTCCTGAAATCGAAAATAACGATTTCTGTTGCGCTGGTTATAAAGAGTATCTGTAACTAAGTACAAATTTGAAAATTTAGCTCTGAGAACCTTTTATTGACAAAAATATAGAGATATGAGATGCGAGGCTTTTTTGCAAAATTCTGCTGCCCAGATTTCAAAATGCACTTTTTTTCTGAAATCGAAAATAACGATTTCTGTTGCGCTCATTATAAAGAGTATCTCTAGTTAGTTACAAATTTGAAAATTTAGCTCTGAGAACCTTTAATTGACAAAAATTTAGAGATAAGAGATGCGAGGCTTTTTTGCAAAATTCTGCTGGACTATAGCCCATGTTTCCAAAATGCACTTTTTTCCTGAAATCGAAAATAACGATTTCTGATGCGCTGATAATAAAGAGTATCTCTAACGAAGTACAAATTTGAAAATTTAGCTCTGAGAACCTTTAATTGACAAAAATATAGAGATATGAGATGCGAGGCTTTTTTGCAAAATTCTGCTGCCCAGATTTCAAAATGCACTTTTTTTCTGAAATCGAAAATAACGATTTCTGTTGCGCTCATTATAAAGAGTATCTCTAGTTAGTTACAAATTTGAAAATTTAGCTCTGAGAACCTTTAATTGACAAAAATATAGAGATATGAGATGCGAGGCTTTTTTTCAAAATTCTGCTGGACTATAGCCCATGATTTCAAAATGCGCTTTTTTCCTGAAATCGAAAATAACGATTTCTGTTGCGCTGGTTATAAAGAGTATCTGTAACTAAGTACAAATTTGAAAATTTAGCTCTGAGAACCTTTTATTGACAAAAATATAGAGATATGAGATGCGAGGCTTTTTTGCAAAATTCTGCTGCCCAGATTTCAAAATGCACTTTTTTTCTGAAATCGAAAATAACGATTTCTGTTGCGCTCATTATAAAGAGTATCTCTAGTTAGTTACAAATTTGAAAATTTAGCTCTGAGAACCTTTAATTGACAAAAATTTAGAGATAAGAGATGCGAGGCTTTTTTGCAAAATTCTGCTGGACTATAGCCCATGTTTTCAAAATGCACTTTTTTCCTGAAATCGAAAATAACGATTTCTGTTGCGCTGGTTATAAAGAGTATCTGTAACTAAGTACAAATTTGAAAATTTAGCTCTGAGAACCTTTTATTGACAAAAATATAGAGATAAGAGATGCGAGGCTTTTTTGCAAAATTCTGCTGGACTATAGCCCATGTTTTCAAAATGCACTTTTTTCCTGAAATCGAAAATAACGATTTCTGTTGCGCTGATTATAAAGAGTATCTCTAGTTAGTTACAAATTTGAAAATTTAACTCTGAGAACCTATTATTGACAAAAATATAGAGATATGAGATGCGAGGCTTTTTTTCAAAATTCTGCTGGACTATAGCCCATGATTTCAAAATGCGCTTTTTTCCTGAAATCGAAAATAACGATTTCTGTTGCGCTGATTATAAAGAGTATCTGTAACTAAGTACAAATTTGAAAATTTAGCTCTGAGAACCTTTTATTGACAAAAATATAGAGATAAGAGATGCGAGGCTTTTTTGCAAAATTCTGCTGCCCAGATTTCAAAATGCACTTTTTTCCTGAAATCGAAAATAACGATTTCTGTTGCGCTGATTATAAAGAGTATCTCTAGTTAGTTACAAATTTGAAAATTTAGCTCTGAGAACCTTTTATTGACAAAAATATAGAGATATGAGATGCGAGGCTTTTTTGCAAAATTCTGCTGGACTATAGCCCATGATTTCAAAATGCACTTTTTTCCTGAAATCGAAAATAACGATTTCTGTTGCGCTGATAATAAAGAGTATCTCTAGTTAGTTACAAATTTGAAAGTTTAGCTCTGAGAACCTTTTATTGACAAAAATATAGAGATATGAGATGCGAGGCTTTTTTGCAAAATTCTGCTGGACTATAGCCCATGTTTTCAAAATGCACTTTTTTCCTGAAATCGAAAATAACGATTTCTGTTGCGCTCATTATAAAGAGTATCTCTAGTTAGTTACAAATTTGAAAATTTAGCTCTGAGAACCTTTTATTGACAAAAATATAGAGATATGAGATGCGAGGCTTTTTTGCAAAATTCTGCTGGACTATAGCCCATGTTTTCAAAATGCACTTTTTTCCTGAAATCGAAAATAACGATTTCTGTTGCGCTGATAATAAAGAGTACCTCAAGTTAGTAACAAATTTGAAAATTTAGCTCTGAGAACCTTTTATTGACAAAAATATAGAGATATGAGATGCGAGGCTTTTTTGCAAAATTCTACTGGACTATAGCCCATGATTTCAAAATGCACTTTTTTCCTGAAATCGAAAATAACGATTTCTGTTGCGCTGATTATAAAGAGTGTCTCTAACTAAGTACAAATTTGAAAATTTGTCGAAATCGAAAATAACGATTTCTGATGCGCTGATAATAAAGAGTATCTCAAGTTAGTAACAAATTTGAAAATTTAGCTCTGAGAACCTTTTATTGACAAAAATATAGAGATAAGAGATGCGAGGCTTTTTTGCAAAATTCTGCTGGACTATAGCCCATGATTTCAAAATGCACTTTTTTCCTGAAATCGAAAATAACGATTTCTGTTGCGCTGATTATAAAGAGTGTCTCTAACTAAGTACAAATTTGAAAATTTAGCTCTGAGAACCTTTTATTGACAAAAATATAGAGATATGAGTTGCGAGGCTTTTTTGCAAAATTCTACTGGACTATAGCCCATGATTTCAAAATGCACTTTTTTCCTGAAATCGAAAATAACGATTTCTGTTGCGCTGATTATAAAGAGTATCTCAAGTTAGTAACAAATTTGAAAATTTAGCTCTGAGAACCTTTTATTGACAAAAATATAGAGATATGAGTTGCGAGGCTTTTTTGCAAAATTCTGCTGGACTATAGCCCATGATTTCAAAATGCACTTTTTTCCTGAAATCGAAAATAACGATTTCTGTTGCGCTGATTATAAAGAGTATCTCTAGTTAGTTACAAATTTGAAAATTTAGCTCTGAGAACCTTTTATTGACAAAAATATAGAGATAAGAGATGCGAGGCTTTTTTGCAAAATTCTGCTGGACTATAGCCCATGATTTCAATATGCACTTTTTTCCTGAAATCGAAAATAACGATTTCTGTTGCGCTGATTATAAAGAGTGTCTCTAACTAAGTACAAATTTGAAAATTTAGCTCTGAGAACCTTTTATTGACAAAAATATAGAGATATGAGATGCGAGGCTTTTTTGCAAAATTCTACTGGACTATAGCCCATGATTTCAAAATGCACTTTTTTCCTGAAATCGAAAATAACGATTTCTGTTGCGCTGATTATAAAGAGTATCTCAAGTTAGTAACAAATTTGAAAATTTAGCTCTGAGAACCTTTTATTGACAAAAATATAGAGATATGAGTTGCGAGGCTTTTTTGCAAAATTCTGCTGGACTATAGCCCATGATTTCAAAATGCACTTTTTTCCTGAAATCGAGAATAACGATTTCTGTTGCGCTGATTATAAAGAGTGTCTCTAACTAAGTACAAATTTGAAAATTTAGCTCTGAGAACCTTTTATTGACAAAAATATAGAGATATGAGATGCGAGGCTTTTTTGCAAAATTCTACTGGACTATAGCCCATGATTTCAAAATGCACTTTTTTCCTGAAATCGAAAATAACGATTTCTGTTGCGCTGATTATAAAGAGTGTCTCTAACTAAGTACAAATTTGAAAATTTGTCGAAATCGAAAATAACGATTTCTGATGCGCTGATAATAAAGAGTATCTCAAGTTAGTAACAAATTTGAAAATTTAGCTCTGAGAACCTTTTATTGACAAAAATATAGAGATATGAGATGCGAGGCTTTTTAGCAAAATTCTGCTGGACTATAGCCCATGTTTTCAAAATGCACTTTTTTCCTGAAATCGAAAATAACGATTTCTGTTGCGCTGATAATAAAGAGTACCTCAAGTTAGTAACAAATTTGAAAATTTAGCTCTGAGAACCTTTTATTGACAAAAATATAGAGATATGAGATGCGAGGCTTTTTTGCAAAATTCTACTGGACTATAGCCCATGATTTCAAAATGCACTTTTTTCCTGAAATCGAAAATAACGATTTCTGTTGCGCTGATTATAAAGAGTGTCTCTAACTAAGTACAAATTTGAAAATTTAGCTCTGAGAACCTTTTATTGACAAAAATATAGAGATATGAGATGCGAGGCTTTTTTGCAAAATTCTGCTGGACTATAGCCCATGATTTCAAAATGCACTTTTTTCCTGAAATCGAAAATAACGATTTCTGTTGCGCTGATAATAAAGAGTATCTCTAGTTAGTTACAAATTTGAAAGTTTAGCTCTGAGAACCTTTTATTGACAAAAATATAGAGATAAGAGATGCGAGGCTTTTTTGCAAAATTCTACTGGACTATAGCCCATGATTTCAAAATGCACTTTTTTCCTGAAATCGAAAATAACGATTTCTGTTGCGCTGATTATAAAGAGTTTCTCTAACTAAGTACAAATTTGAAAATTTAGCTCTGAGAACCTTTTATTGACAAAAATATAGAGATATGAGATGCGAGGCTTTTTTGCAAAATTCTACTGAACTATAGCCCATGATTTCAAAATGCACTTTTTTCCTGAAATCGAAAATAACGATTTCTGTTGCGCTCATTATAAAGAGTATCTCTAGTTAGTTACAAATTTGAAAATTTAGCTCTGAGAACCTTTTATTGACAAAAATATAGAGATATGAGATGCGAGGCTTTTTTGCAAAATTCTACTGGACTATAGCCCATGATTTCAAAATGCACTTTTTTCCTGAAATCGAAAATAACGATTTCTGTTGCGCTGATTATAAAGAGTGTCTCTAACTAAGTACAAATTTGAAAATTTGTCGAAATCGAAAATAACGATTTCTGATGCGCTGATAATAAAGAGTATCTCAAGTTAGTAACAAATTTGAAAATTTAGCTCTGAGAACCTTTTATTGACAAAAATATAGAGATATGAGATGCGAGGCTTTTTAGCAAAATTCTGCTGGACTATAGCCCATGTTTTCAAAATGCACTTTTTTCCTGAAATCGAAAATAACGATTTCTGTTGCGCTGATAATAAAGAGTACCTCAAGTTAGTAACAAATTTGAAAATTTAGCTCTGAGAACCTTTTATTGACAAAAATATAGAGATATGAGATGCGAGGCTTTTTTGCAAAATTCTACTGGACTATAGCCCATGATTTCAAAATGCACTTTTTTCCTGAAATCGAAAATAACGATTTCTGTTGCGCTGATTATAAAGAGTGTCTCTAACTAAGTACAAATTTGAAAATTTAGCTCTGAGAACCTTTTATTGACAAAAATATAGAGATATGAGATGCGAGGCTTTTTTGCAAAATTCTGCTGGACTATAGCCCATGATTTCAAAATGCACTTTTTTCCTGAAATCGAAAATAACGATTTCTGTTGCGCTGATAATAAAGAGTATCTCTAGTTAGTTACAAATTTGAAAGTTTAGCTCTGAGAACCTTTTATTGACAAAAATATAGAGATAAGAGATGCGAGGCTTTTTTGCAAAATTCTACTGGACTATAGCCCATGATTTCAAAATGCACTTTTTTCCTGAAATCGAAAATAACGATTTCTGTTGCGCTGATTATAAAGAGTTTCTCTAACTAAGTACAAATTTGAAAATTTAGCTCTGAGAACCTTTTATTGACAAAAATATAGAGATATGAGATGCGAGGCTTTTTTGCAAAATTCTACTGAACTATAGCCCATGATTTCAAAATGCACTTTTTTCCTGAAATCGAAAATAACGATTTCTGTTGCGCTGATTATAAAGAGTGTCTCTAACTAAGTACAAATTTGAAAATTTAGCTCTGAGAACCTTTTATTGACAAAAATATAGAGATATGAGTTGCGAGGCTTTTTTGCAAAATTCTACTGGACTATAGCCCATGATTTCAAAATGCACTTTTTTCCTGAAATCGAAAATAACGATTTCTGTTGCGCTGATTATAAAGAGTATCTCAAGTTAGTAACAAATTTGAAAATTTAGCTCTGAGAACCTTTTATTGACAAAAATATAGAGATATGAGTTGCGAGGCTTTTTTGCAAAATTCTGCTGGACTATAGCCCATGATTTCAAAATGCACTTTTTTCCTGAAATCGAAAATAACGATTTCTGTTGCGCTGATTATAAAGAGTATCTCTAGTTAGTTACAAATTTGAAAATTTAGCTCTGAGAACCTTTTATTGACAAAAATATAGAGATATGAGATGCGAGGCTTTTTTGCAAAATTCTGCTGGACTATAGCCCATGTTTTCAAAATGCACTTTTTTCCTGAAATCGAAAATAATGATTTCTGTTGCGCTGATTATAAAGAGTGTCTCTAACTAAGTACAAATTTGAAAATTTAGCTCTGAGAACCTTTTATTGACAAAAATATAGAGATATGAGTTGCGAGGCTTTTTTGCAAAATTCTGCTGGACTATAGCCCATGATTTCAAAATGCACTTTTTTCCTGAAATCGAAAATAATGATTTCTGTTGCGCTGATTATAAAGAGTGTCTCTAACTAAGTACAAATTTGAAAATTTAGCTCTGAGAACCTTTTATTGACAAAAATATAGAGATAAGAGATGCGAGGCTTTTTTGCAAAATTCTGCTGGACTATAGCCCATGTTTTCAAAATGCACTTTTTTCCTGAAACCGAAGATAACGATTTCTGCTGCGCTGATTATAAAGAGTATCTCAAGTTAGTAACAAATTTGAAAATTTAGCTCTGAGAACCTTTTATTGACAAAAATATAGAGATATGAGATGCGAGGCTTTTTTGCAAAATTCTACTGGACTATAGCCCATGATTTCAAAATGCACTTTTTTCCTGAAATCGAAAATAACGATTTCTGTTGCACTGATTATAAAGAGTGTCTCTAACTAAGTACAAATTTGAAAATTTAGCTCTGAGAACCTTTTATTGACAAAAATATAGAGATATGAGTTGCGAGGCTTTTTTGCAAAATTCTGCTGGACTATAGCCCATGATTTCAAAATGCACTTTTTTCCTGAAATCGAAAATAACGATTTCTGTTGCGCTGATTATAAAGAGTATCTCTAGTTAGTAACAAATTTGAAAATTTAGCTCTGAGAACCTTTTATTGACAAAAATATAGAGATATGAGTTGCGAGGCTTTTTTGCAAAATTCTGCTGGACTATAGCCCATGATTTCAAAATGCACTTTTTTCCTGAAATCGAAAATAACGATTTCTGTTGCGCTGATTATAAAGAGTATCTCTAGTTAGTAACAAATTTGAAAATTTAGCTCTGAGAACCTTTTATTGACAAAAATATAGAGATATGAGTTGCGAGGCTTTTTTGCAAAATTCTGCTGGACTATAGCCCATGATTTCAAAATGCACTTTTTTCCTGAAACCGAAGATAACGATTTCTGTTGCGCTGATAATAAAGAGTATCTCTAGTTAGTAACAAATTTGAAAATTTAGCTCTGAGAACCTTTCATTGACAAAAATATAGAGATATGAGATGCGAGGCTTTTTTGCAAAACTCTGCTGCCCATGATTTCAAAATGCACTTTTTTCCTGAAACCGAAGATAACGATTTCTGTTGCGCTGATAATAAAGAGTGTCTCTAACTAAGTACAAATTTGAAAATTTAGCTCTGAGAACCTTTTATTGACAAAAATATAGAGATATGAGTTGCGAGGCTTTTTTGCAAAATTCTGCTGGACTATAGCCCATGATTTCAAAATGCACTTTTTTCCTGAAATCGAAAATAACGATTTCTGTTGCGCTGATTATAAAGAGTATCTCTAACTAAGTACAAATTTGAAAATTTAGCTCTGAGAACCTTTTATTGACAAAAATATAGAGATATGAGTTGCGAGGCTTTTTTGCAAAATTCTGCTGGACTATAGCCCATGATTTCAAAATGCACTTTTTTCCTGAAATCGAAAATAACGATTTCTGTTGCGCTGATTATAAAGAGTATCTCTAACTAAGTACAAATTTGAAAATTTAGCTCTGAGAACCTTTTATTGACAAAAATATAGAGATATGAGATGCGAGGCTTTTTTGCAAAATTCTGCTGCCCAGATTTGAAAATGCACTTTTTTCCTGAAACCGAAGATAACGATTTCTGTTGCACTGATAATAAAGAGTATCTCTAGTTAGTAACAAATTTGAAAATTTAGCTCTGAGAACCTTTTATTGACAAAAATATAGAGATATGAGTTGCGAGGCTTTTTTGCAAAATTCTGCTGGACTATAGCCCATGATTTCAAAATGCACTTTTTTCCTGAAACCGAAGATAACGATTTCTGTTGCGCTGATAATAAAGAGTATCTCTAGTTAGTAACAAATTTGAAAATTTAGCTCTGAGAACCTTTCATTGACAAAAATATAGAGATATGAGATGCGAGGCTTTTTTGCAAAACTCTGCTGCCCATGATTTCAAAATGCACTTTTTTCCTGAAACCGAAGATAACGATTTCTGTTGCGCTGATAATAAAGAGTGTCTCTAACTAAGTACAAATTTGAAAATTTAGCTCTGAGAACCTTTTATTGACAAAAATATAGAGATATGAGTTGCGAGGCTTTTTTGCAAAATTCTGCTGGACTATAGCCCATGATTTCAAAATGCACTTTTTTCCTGAAATCGAAAATAACGATTTCTGTTGCGCTGATTATAAAGAGTATCTCTAACTAAGTACAAATTTGAAAATTTAGCTCTGAGAACCTTTTATTGACAAAAATATAGAGATATGAGTTGCGAGGCTTTTTTGCAAAATTCTGCTGGACTATAGCCCATGATTTCAAAATGCACTTTTTTCCTGAAATCGAAAATAACGATTTCTGTTGCGCTGATTATAAAGAGTATCTCTAACTAAGTACAAATTTGAAAATTTAGCTCTGAGAACCTTTTATTGACAAAAATATAGAGATATGAGATGCTAGGCTTTTTTGCAAAATTCTGCTGCCCAGATTTGAAAATGCACTTTTTTCCTGAAACCGAAGATAACGATTTCTGTTGTTCTGATAATAAAGAGTATCTCTAGTTAGTAACAAATTTGAAAATTTAGCTCTGAGAACCTTTTATTGACAAAAATATAGAGATATGAGTTGCGAGGCTTTTTTGCAAAATTCTGCTGGACTATAGCCCATGATTTCAAAATGCACTTTTTTCCTGAAATCGAAAATAACGATTTCTGTTGCGCTGATTATAAAGAGTATCTCTAACTAAGTACAAATTTGAAAATTTAGCTCTGAGAACCTTTTATTGACAAAAATATAGAGATATGAGTTGCGAGGCTTTTTTGCAAAATTCTGCTGGACTATAGCCCATGATTTCAAAATGCACTTTTTTCCTGAAATCGAAAATAACGATTTCTGTTGCGCTGATTATAAAGAGTATCTCTAACTAAGTACAAATTTGAAAATTTAGCTCTGAGAACCTTTTATTGACAAAAATATAGAGATATGAGATGCTAGGCTTTTTTGCAAAATTCTGCTGCCCAGATTTCAAAATGCACTTTTTTCCTGAAATCGAAAATAACGATTTCTGTTGCGCTGATTATAAAGAGTATCTCTAACTAAGTACAAATTTGAAAATTTAGCTCTGAGAACCTTTTATTGACAAAAATATAGAGATATGAGTTGCGAGGCTTTTTTGCAAAATTCTGCTGGACTATAGCCCATGATTTCAAAATGCACTTTTTTCCTGAAATCGAAAATAACGATTTCTGATGCGCTGATAATAAAGAGTATCTCAAGTTAGTAACAAATTTGAAAATTTAGCTCTGAGAACCTTTTATTGACAAAAATATAGAGATATGAGATGCGAGGCTTTTTTTGCAAAATTCTGCTGGACTATAGCCCATGATTTCAAAATGCACTTTTTTCCTGAAATCGAAAATAACGATTTCTGTTGCGCTGATTATAAAGAGTATCTCTAACTAAGTACAAATTTGAAAATTTAGCTCTGAGAACCTTTTATTGACAAAAATATAGAGATATGAGATGCGAGGCTTTTTTTGCAAAATTCTGCTGGACTATAGCCCATGATTTCAAAATGCACTTTTTTCCTGAAATCGAAAATAACGATTTCTGTTGCGCTGATTATAAAGAGTATCTCTAACTAAGTACAAATTTGAAAATTTAGCTCTGAGAACCTTTTATTGACAAAAATATAGAGATATGAGATGCGAGGTTTTTTTGAAAAATTCTGCGGGACTATAGCCCATGATTTCAAAATGCACTTTTTTCCTGAAATCGAAAATAACGATTTCTGTTGCGCTGATTATAAAGAGTATCTCTAACTAAGTACAAATTTGAAAATTTAGCTCTGAGAACCTTTTATTGACAAAAATATAGAGATATGAGATGCGAGGTTTTTTTGAAAAATTCTGCTGGACTATAGCCCATGATTTCAAAATGCACTTTTTTCCTGAAATCGAAAATAACGATTTCTGATGCGCTGATAATAAAGAGTATCTCAAGTTAGTAACAAATTTGAAAATTTAGCTCTGAGAACCTTTTATTGACAAAAATATAGAGATATGAGATGCGAGACTTTTTTGAAAAATTCTGCTGGACTATAGCCCATGATTTCAAAATGCACTTTTTTCCTGAAATCGAAAATAACGATTTCTGTTGCGCTGATTACAAAGAGTATCTCTAACTAAGTACAAATTTGAAAATTTAGCTCTGAGAACCTTTTATTGACAAAAATATAGAGATATGAGATGCGAGGCTTTTTTGCAAAATTCTGCTGGACTATAGCCCATGATTTCAAAATGCACTTTTTTCCTGAAATCGAAAATAACGATTTCTGTTGCGCTGATAAAAAAGAGTATCTCTAACTAAGTACAAATTTGAAAATTTAGCTCTGAGAACCTTTTATTGACAAAAATATAGAGATATGAGATGCGAGGCTTTTTTGCAAAATTCTGCTGGACTATAGCCCATGATTTCAAAATGCACTTTTTTCCTGAAATCGAAAATAACGATTTCTGTTGCGCTGATTACAAAGAGTATCTCTAACTAAGTACAAATTTGAAAATTTAGCTCTGAGAACCTTTTATTGACAAAAATATAGAGATATGAGATGCGAGGCTTTTTTGCAAAATTCTGCTGGACTATAGCCCATGATTTCAAAATGCACTTTTTTCCTGAAATCGAAAATAACGATTTCTGTTGCGCTGATAAAAAAGAGTATCTCTAACTAAGTACAAATTTGAAAATTTAGCTCTGAGAACCTTTTATTGACAAAAATATAGAGATATGAGATGCGAGGCTTTTTTTTTGCAAAATTCTGCTGGACTATAGCCCATGATTTCAAAATGCACTTTTTTCCTGAAATCGAAAATAACGATTTCTGATGCGCTGATTATAAAGAGTATCTCTAACTAAGTACAAATTTGAAAATTTAGCTCTGAGAACCTTTTATTGACAAAAATATAGAGATATGAGATGCGAGGCTTTTTTTGCAAAATTCTGCTGGACTATAGCCCATGATTTCAAAATGCACTTTTTTCCTGAAATCGAAAATAACGATTTCTGTTGCGCTGATTATAAAGAGTATCTCTAACTAAGTACAAATTTGAAAATTTAGCTCTGAGAACCTTTTATTGACAAAAATATAGAGATATGAGATGCGAGGCTTTTTTTGCAAAATTCTGCTGGACTATAGCCCATGATTTCAATATGCACTTTTTTCCTGAAATCGAAAATAACGATTTCTGTTGCGCTGATTATAAAGAGTATCTCTAACTAAGTACAAATTGGAAAATTTAGCTCTGAGAACCTTTTATTGACAAAAATATAGAGATATGAGATGCGAGGCTTTTTTGCAAAATTCTGCTGGACTATAGCCAATGATTTCAAAATGCACTTTTTTCCTGAAATCGAAAATAACGATTTCTGTTGCGCTGATAATAAAGAGTATCTCTAACTAAGTACAAATTTGAAAATTTAGCTCTGAGAACCTTTTATTGACAAAAATATAGAGATATGAGATGCGAGGCTTTTTTGCAAAATTCTGCTGGACTATAGCCAATGATTTCAAAATGCACTTTTTTCCTCAAATCGAAAATAACGATTTCTGTTGCGCTGATTATAAAGAGTATCTCTAGTTAGTTACAAATTTGAAAATTTAGCTCTGAGAACCTTTTATTGACAAAAATATAGAGATATGAGATGCGAGGCTTTTTTTGCAAAATTCTGCTGGACTATAGCCCATGATTTCAAAATGCACTTTTTTCCTGAAATCGAAAATAACGATTTCTGTTGCGCTGATTATAAAGAGTATCTCTAACTAAGTACAAATTTGAAAATTTAGCTCTGAGAACCTTTTATTGACAAAAATATAGAGATATGAGATGCGAGGCTTTTTTGCAAAATTCTGCTGGACTATAGCCCATGATTTCAAAATGCACTTTTTTCCTGAAATCGAAAATAACGATTTCTGATGCGCTGATTATAAAGAGTATCTCTAACTAAGTACAAATTTGAAAATTTAGCTCTGAGAACCTTTTATTGACAAAAATATAGAGATATGAGATGCGAGGCTTTTTTGCAAAATTCTGCTGGACTATAGCCCATGATTTCAAAATGCACTTTTTTCCTGAAATCGAAAATAACGATTTCTGATGCGCTGATTATAAAGAGTATCTCTAGTTAGTTACAAATTTGAAAATTTAGCTCTGAGAACCTTTTATTGACAAAAATATAGAGATATGAGATGCGAGGCTTTTTTGCAAAATTCTGCTGGACTATAGCCCATGATTTCAAAATGCACTTTTTTCCTGAAATCGAAAATAACGATTTCTGATGCGCTGATTATAAAGAGTATCTCTAGTTAGTTACAAATTTGAAAATTTAGCTCTGAGAACCTTTTATTGACAAAAATATAGAGATACGAGATGCGAGGCTTTTTTGCAAAATTCTGCTGGACTATAGCCCATGATTTCAAAATGCACTTTTTTCCTGAAATCGAAAATAACGATTTCTGTTGCGCTGATTATAAAGAGTATCTCTAACTAAGTACAAATTTGAAAATTTAGCTCTGAGAACCTTTTATTGACAAAAATATAGAGATATGAGATGCGAGGCTTTTTTGCAAAATTCTGCTGGACTATAGCCCATGATTTCAAAATGCACTTTTTTCCTGAAATCGAAAATAACGATTTCTGTTGCGCTGATTATAAAGAGTATCTCTAACTTAGTACAAATTTGAAAATTTAGCTCTGAGAACCTTTTATTGACAAAAATATAGAGATATGAGATGCGAGGCTTTTTTGCAAAATTCTGCTGGACTATAGCCCATGATTTCAAAATGCACTTTTTTCCTCAAATCGAAAATAACGATTTCTGATGCGCTGATAATAAAGAGTATCTCTAGTTAGTTACAAATTTGAAAATTTAGCTCTGAGAACCTTTTATTGACAAAAATATAGAGATATGAGATGCGAGGCTTTTTTTGCAAAATTCTGCTGGACTATAGCCCATGATTTCAATATGCACTTTTTTCCTGAAATCGAAAATAACGATTTCTGATGCGCTGATTATAAAGAGTATCTCTAGTTAGTTACAAATTTGAAAATTTAGCTCTGAGAACCTTTTATTGACAAAAATATAGAGATATGAGATGCGAGGCTTTTTTTGCAAAATTCTGCTGGACTATAGCCCATGATTTCAAAATGCACTTTTTTCCTGAAATCGAAAATAACGATTTCTGTTGCGCTGATTATAAAGAGTATCTCTAACTAAGTACAAATTTGAAAATTTAGCTCTGAGAACCCTTTATTGACAAAAATATAGAGATATGAGATGCGAGGCTTTTTTTGCAAAATTCTGCTGGACTATAGCCCATGATTTCAATATGCACTTTTTTCCTCAAATCGAAAATAACGATTTCTGTTGCGCTGATTATAAAGAGTATCTCTAACTAAGTACAAATTTGAAAATTTAGCTCTGAGAACCTTTTATTGACAAAAATATAGAGATATGAGATGCGAGGCTTTTTTGCAAAATTCTGCTGGACTATAGCCCATGATTTCAAAATGCACTTTTTTCCTGAAATCGAAAATAACGATTTCTGTTGCGCTGATTATAAAGAGTATCTCTAGTTAGTTACAAATTTGAAAATTTAGCTCTGAGAACCTTTTATTGACAAAAATATAGAGATATGAGATGCGAGGCTTTTTTGCAAAATTCTGCTGGACTATAGCCCATGATTTCAAAATGCACTTTTTTCCTGAAATCGAAAATAACGATTTCTGTTGCGCTGATTATAAAGAGTATCTCTAGTTAGTTACAAATTTGAAAATTTAGCTCTGAGAACCTTTTATTGACAAAAATATAGAGATACGAGATGCGAGGCTTTTTTGCAAAATTCTGCTGGACTATAGCCCATGATTTCAAAATGCACTTTTTTCCTGAAATCGAAAATAACGATTTCTGATGCGCTGATTATAAAGAGTATCTCTAGTTAGTTACAAATTTGAAAATTTAGCTCTGAGAACCTTTTGCGAGATGCGAGGCTTTTTTTGCAAAATTCTGCTGGACTATAGCCCATGATTTCAAAATGCACTTTTTTCCTGAAATCGAAAATAACGATTTCTGATGCGCTGATTATAAAGAGTATCTCTAACTAAGTACAAATTTGAAAATTTAGCTCTGAGAACCTTTTGCGAGATGCGAGGCTTTTTTTGCAAAATTCTGCTGGACTATAGCCCATGATTTCAAAATGCACTTTTTTCCTGAAATCGAAAATAACGATTTCTGATGCGCTGATTATAAAGAGTATCTCTAACTAAGTACAAATTTGAAAATTTAGCTCTGAGAACCTTTTATTGACAAAAATATAGAGATATGAGATGCGAGGCTTTTTTTGCAAAATTCTGCTGGACTATAGCCCATGATTTCAAAATGCACTTTTTTCCTGAAATCGAAAATAACGATTTCTGTTGCGCTGATTATAAAGAGTATCTCTAACTAAGTACAAATTTGAAAATTTAGCTCTGAGAACCTTTTATTGACAAAAATATAGAGATACGAGATGCGAGGCTTTTTTGCAAAATTCTGCTGGACTATAGCCCATGATTTCAAAATGCACTTTTTTCCTGAAATCGAAAATAACGATTTCTGATGCGCTGATTAAAAAGAGTATCTCTAGTTAGTTACAAATTTGAAAATTTAGCTCTGAGAACCTTTTATTGACAAAAATATAGAGATACGAGATGCGAGGCTTTTTTGCAAAATTCTGCTGGACTATAGCCCATGATTTCAAAATGCACTTTTTTCCTGAAATCGAAAATAACGATTTCTGTTGCGCTGATTATAAAGAGTATCTCTAACTAAGTACAAATTTGAAAATTTAGCTCTGAGAACCTTTTATTGACAAAAATATAGAGATATGAGATGCGAGGCTTTTTTGCAAAATTCTGCTGGACTATAGCCCATGATTTCAAAATGCACTTTTTTCCTGAAATCGAAAATAACGATTTCTGTTGCGCTGATTATAAAGAGTATCTCTAACTAAGTACAAATTTGAAAATTTAGCTCTGAGAACCTTTTGCGAGATGCGAGGCTTTTTTTGCAAAATTCTGCTGGACTATAGCCCATGATTTCAAAATGCACTTTTTTCCTGAAATCGAAAATAACGATTTCTGTTGCGCTGATTATAAAGAGTATCTCTAACTAAGTACAAATTTGAAAATTTAGCTCTGAGAACCTTTTATTGACAAAAATATAGAGATATGAGATGCGAGGCTTTTTTGCAAAATTCTGCTGGACTATAGCCCATGATTTCAAAATGCACTTTTTTCCTGAAATCGAAAATAACGATTTCTGTTGCGCTGATTATAAAGAGTATCTCTAACTAAGTACAAATTTGAAAATTTAGCTCTGAGAACCTTTTATTGACAAAAATATAGAGATATGAGATGCGAGGCTTTTTTGCAAAATTCTGCTGGACTATAGCCCATGATTTCAAAATGCACTTTTTTCCTGAAATCGAAAATAACGATTTCTGTTGCGCTGATTATAAAGAGTATCTCTAACTAAGTACAAATTTGAAAATTTAGCTCTGAGAACCTTTTATTGACAAAAATATAGAGATATGAGATGCGAGGCTTTTTTGCAAAATTCTGCTGGACTATAGCCCATGATTTCAAAATGCACTTTTTTCCTGAAATCGAAAATAACGATTTCTGTTGCGCTGATTATAAAGAGTATCTCTAACTAAGTACAAATTTGAAAATTTAGCTCTGAGAACCTTTTATTGACAAAAATATAGAGATATGAGATGCGAGGCTTTTTTGCAAAATTCTGCTGGACTATAGCCCATGATTTCAAAATGCACTTTTTTCCTGAAATCTAAAATAACGATTTCTGATGCGCTGATTATAAAGAGTATCTCTAGTTAGTTACAAATTTGAAAATTTAGCTCTGAGAACCTTTTATTGACAAAAATATAGAGATATGAGATGCGAGGCTTTTTTTGCAAAATTCTGCTGGACTATAGCCCATGATTTCAAAATGCACTTTTTTCCTGAAATCGAAAATAACGATTTCTGATGCGCTGATTATAAAGAGTATCTCTAGTTAGTTACAAATTTGAAAATTTAGCTCTGAGAACCTTTTATTGACAAAAATATAGAGATACGAGATGCGAGGCTTTTTTGCAAAATTCTGCTGGACTATAGCCCATGATTTCAAAATGCACTTTTTTCCTGAAATCGAAAATAACGATTTCTGTTGCGCTGATTATAAAGAGTATCTCTAACTAAGTACAAATTTGAAAATTTAGCTCTGAGAACCTTTTATTGACAAAAATATAGAGATATGAGATGCGAGGCTTTTTTGCAAAATTCTGCTGGACTATAGCCCATGATTTCAAAATGCACTTTTTTCCTGAAATCGAAAATAACGATTTCTGTTGCGCTGATTATAAAGAGTATCTCTAACTAAGTACAAATTTGAAAATTTAGCTCTGAGAACCTTTTATTGACAAAAATATAGAGATATGAGATGCGAGGCTTTTTTGCAAAATTCTGCTGGACTATAGCCCATGATTTCAAAATGCACTTTTTTCCTGAAATCTAAAATAACGATTTCTGATGCGCTGATTATAAAGAGTATCTCTAGTTAGTTACAAATTTGAAAATTTAGCTCTGAGAACCTTTTATTGACAAAAATATAGAGATACGAGATGCGAGGCTTTTTTGCAAAATTCTGCTGGACTATAGCCCATGATTTCAAAATGCACTTTTTTCCTGAAATCGAAAATAACGATTTCTGTTGCGCTGATTATAAAGAGTATCTCTAACTAAGTACAAATTTGAAAATTTAGCTCTGAGAACCTTTTGCGAGATGCGAGGCTTTTTTTGCAAAATTCTGCTGGACTATAGCCCATGATTTCAAAATGCACTTTTTTCCTGAAATCGAAAATAACGATTTCTGTTGCGCTGATTATAAAGAGTATCTCTAACTAAGTACAAATTTGAAAATTTAGCTCTGAGAACCTTTTATTGACAAAAATATAGAGATATGAGATGCGAGGCTTTTTTGCAAAATTCTGCTGGACTATAGCCCATGATTTCAAAATGCACTTTTTTCCTGAAATCTAAAATAACGATTTCTGATGCGCTGATTATAAAGAGTATCTCTAGTTAGTTACAAATTTGAAAATTTAGCTCTGAGAACCTTTTATTGACAAAAATATAGAGATACGAGATGCGAGGCTTTTTTGCAAAATTCTGCTGGACTATAGCCCATGATTTCAAAATGCACTTTTTTCCTGAAATCGAAAATAACGATTTCTGTTGCGCTGATTATAAAGAGTATCTCTAACTAAGTACAAATTTGAAAATTTAGCTCTGAGAACCTTTTATTGACAAAAATATAGAGATATGAGATGCGAGGCTTTTTTGCAAAATTCTGCTGGACTATAGCCCATGATTTCAAAATGCACTTTTTTCCTGAAATCGAAAATAACGATTTCTGTTGCGCTGATTATAAAGAGTATCTCTAGTTAGTTACAAATTTGAAAATTTATCTCTGAGAACCTTTTATTGACAAAAATATAGAGATACGAGATGCGAGGCTTTTTTGCAAAATTCTGCTGGACTATAGCCCATGATTTCAAAATGCACTTTTTTCCTGAAATCGAAAATAACGATTTCTGTTGCGCTGATTATAAAGAGTATCTCTAACTAAGTACAAATTTGAAAATTTAGCTCTGAGAACCTTTTATTGACAAAAATATAGAGATATGAGATGCGAGGCTTTTTTGCAAAATTCTGCTGGACTATAGCCCATGATTTCAAAATGCACTTTTTTCCTGAAATCGAAAATAACTATTTCTGTTGCGCTGATTATAAAGAGTATCTCTAACTAAGTACAAATTTGAAAATTTAGCTCTGAGAACCTTTTGCGAGATGCGAGGCTTTTTTTGCAAAATTCTACTGGACTATAGCCCATGATTTCAAAATGCACTTTTTTCCTGAAATCGAAAATAACGATTTCTGTTGCGCTGATTATAAAGAGTATCTCTAACTAAGTACAAATTTGAAAATTTAGCTCTGAGAACCTTTTGCGAGATGCGAGGCTTTTTTTGCAAAATTCTGCTGGACTATAGCCCATGATTTCAAAATGCACTTTTTTCCTGAAATCGAAAATAACGATTTCTGTTGCGCTGATTATAAAGAGTATCTCTAACTAAGTACAAATTTGAAAATTTAGCTCTGAGAACCTTTTATTGACAAAAATATAGAGATATGAGATGCGAGGCTTTTTTGCAAAATTCTGCTGGACTATAGCCCATGATTTCAAAATGCACTTTTTTCCTGAAATCTAAAATAACGATTTCTGATGCGCTGATTATAAAGAGTATCTCTAGTTAGTTACAAATTTGAAAATTTAGCTCTGAGAACCTTTTATTGACAAAAATATAGAGATATGAGATGCGAGGCTTTTTTTGCAAAATTCTGCTGGACTATAGCCCATGATTTCAAAATGCACTTTTTTCCTGAAATCGAAAATAACGATTTCTGATGCGCTGATTATAAAGAGTATCTCTAGTTAGTTACAAATTTGAAAATTTAGCTCTGAGAACCTTTTATTGACAAAAATATAGAGATACGAGATGCGAGGCTTTTTTGCAAAATTCTGCTGGACTATAGCCCATGATTTCAAAATGCACTTTTTTCCTGAAATCGAAAATAACGATTTCTGTTGCGCTGATTATAAAGAGTATCTCTAACTAAGTACAAATTTGAAAATTTAGCTCTGAGAACCTTTTATTGACAAAAATATAGAGATATGAGATGCGAGGCTTTTTTGCAAAATTCTGCTGGACTATAGCCCATGATTTCAAAATGCACTTTTTTCCTGAAATCGAAAATAACGATTTCTGTTGCGCTGATTATAAAGAGTATCTCTAACTAAGTACAAATTTGAAAATTTAGCTCTGAGAACTTTTTATTGACAAAAATATAGAGATATGAGATGCGAGGCTTTTTTGCAAAATTCTGCTGGACTATAGCCCATGATTTCAAAATGCACTTTTTTCCTGAAATCGAAAATAACGATTTCTGTTGCGCTGATTATAAAGAGTATCTCTAACTAAGTACAAATTTGAAAATTTAGCTCTGAGAACCTTTTATTGACAAAAATATAGAGATACGAGATGCGAGGCTTTTTTGCAAAATTCTGCTGGACTATAGCCCATGATTTCAAAATGCACTTTTTTCCTGAAATCGAAAATAACGATTTCTGTTGCGCTGATTATAAAGAGTATCTCTAACTAAGTACAAATTTGAAAATTTAGCTCTGAGAACCTTTTGCGAGATGCGAGGCTTTTTTTGCAAAATTCTGCTGGACTATAGCCCATGATTTCAAAATGCACTTTTTTCCTGAAATCGAAAATAACGATTTCTGATGCGCTGATTATAAAGAGTATCTCTAGTTAGTTACAAATTTGAAAATTTAGCTCTGAGAACCTTTTATTGACAAAAATATAGAGATACGAGATGCGAGGCTTTTTTGCAAAATTCTGCTGGACTATAGCCCATGATTTCAAAATGCACTTTTTTCCTGAAATCGAAAATAACGATTTCTGTTGCGCTGATTATAAAGAGTATCTCTAACTAAGTACAAATTTGAAAATTTAGCTCTGAGAACCTTTTATTGACAAAAATATAGAGATATGAGATGCGAGGCTTTTTTGCAAAATTCTGCTGGACTATAGCCCATGATTTCAAAATGCACTTTTTTCCTGAAATCGAAAATAACGATTTCTGTTGCGCTGATTATAAAGAGTATCTCTAACTAAGTACAAATTTGAAAATTTAGCTCTGAGAACCTTTTGCGAGATGCGAGGCTTTTTTTGCAAAATTCTGCTGGACTATAGCCCATGATTTCAAAATGCACTTTTTTCCTGAAATCGAAAATAACGATTTCTGATGCGCTGATTATAAAGAGTATCTCTAGTTAGTTACAAATTTGAAAATTTAGCTCTGAGAACCTTTTATTGACAAAAATATAGAGATATGAGATGCGAGGCTTTTTTTGCAAAATTCTGCTGGACTATAGCCCATGATTTCAATATGCACTTTTTTCCTCAAATCGAAAATAACGATTTCTGATGCGCTGATTATAAAGAGTATCTCTAACTAAGTACAAATTTGAAAATTTAGCTCTGAGAACCTTTTATTGACAAAAATATAGAGATATGAGATGCGAGGCTTTTTTTGCAAAATTCTGCTGGACTATAGCCCATGATTTCAATATGCACTTTTTTCCTGAAATCGAAAATAACGATTTCTGTTGCGCTGATAATAAAGAGTATCTCTAGTTAGTTACAAATTTGAAAATTTAGCTCTGAGAACCTTTTATTGACAAAAATATAGAGATACGAGATGCGAGGCTTTTTTGCAAAATTCTGCTGGACTATAGCCCATGATTTCAAAATGCACTTTTTTCCTGAAATCGAAAATAACGATTTCTGTTGCGCTGATTATAAAGAGTATCTCTAACTAAGTACAAATTTGAAAATTTAGCTCTGAGAACCTTTTATTGACAAAAATATAGAGATATGAGATGCGAGGCTTTTTTTGCAAAATTCTGCTGGACTATAGCCCATGATTTCAAAATGCACTTTTTTCCTGAAATCGAAAATAACGATTTCTGATGCGCTGATTATAAAGAGTATCTCTAGTTAGTTACAAATTTGAAAATTTAGCTCTGAGAACCTTTTATTGACAAAAATATAGAGATACGAGATGCGAGGCTTTTTTGCAAAATTCTGCTGGACTATAGCCCATGATTTCAAAATGCACTTTTTTCCTGAAATCGAAAATAACGATTTCTGTTGCGCTGATTATAAAGAGTATCTCTAACTAAGTACAAATTTGAAAATTTAGCTCTGAGAACCTTTTGCGAGATGCGAGGCTTTTTTTGCAAAATTCTGCTGGACTATAGCCCATGATTTCAAAATGCACTTTTTTCCTGAAATCGAAAATAACGATTTCTGTTGCGCTGATTATAAAGAGTATCTCTAACTAAGTACAAATTTGAAAATTTAGCTCTGAGAACCTTTTATTGACAAAAATATAGAGATATGAGATGCGAGGCTTTTTTGCAAAATTCTGCTGGACTATAGCCCATGATTTCAAAATGCACTTTTTTCCTGAAATCGAAAATAACGATTTCTGTTGCGCTGATTATAAAGAGTATCTCTAACTAAGTACAAATTTGAAAATTTAGCTCTGAGAACCTTTTGCGAGATGCGAGGCTTTTTTTGCAAAATTCTGCTGGACTATAGCCCATGATTTCAAAATGCACTTTTTTCCTGAAATCGAAAATAACGATTTCTGTTGCGCTGATTATAAAGAGTATCTCTAACTAAGTACAAATTTGAAAATTTAGCTCTGAGAACCTTTTGCGAGATGCGAGGCTTTTTTTGCAAAATTCTGCTGGACTATAGCCCATGATTTCAAAATGCACTTTTTTCCTGAAATCGAAAATAACGATTTCTGTTGCGCTGATTATAAAGAGTATCTCTAACTAAGTACAAATTTGAAAATTTAGCTCTGAGAACCTTTTATTGACAAAAATATAGAGATATGAGATGCGAGGCTTTTTTGCAAAATTTCAATGATTTCAAAATGCACTTTTTTCCTGAAATCGAAAATAACGATTTCTGTTGCGCTGATTATAAAGAGTATCTCTAACTAAGTACAAATTTGAAAATTTAGCTCTGAGAACCTTTTATTGACAAAAATATAGAGATATGAGATGCGAGGCTTTTTTGCAAAATTCTGCTGGACTATAGCCCATGATTTCAAAATGCACTTTTTTCCTCAAATCGAAAATAACGATTTCTGTTGCGCTGATTATAAAGAGTATCTCTAACTAAGTACAAATTTGAAAATTTAGCTCTGAGAACCTTTTATTGACAAAAATATAGAGATATGAGATGCGAGGCTTTTTTTGCAAAATTCTGCTGGACTATAGCCCATGATTTCAAAATGCACTTTTTTCCTGAAATCGAAAATAACGATTTCTGATGCGCTGATTATAAAGAGTATCTCTAGTTAGTTACAAATTTGAAAATTTAGCTCTGAGAACCTTTTATTGACAAAAATATAGAGATACGAGATGCGAGGCTTTTTTGCAAAATTCTGCTGGACTATAGCCCATGATTTCAAAATGCACTTTTTTCCTGAAATCGAAAATAACGATTTCTGTTGCGCTGATTATAAAGAGTATCTCTAACTAAGTACAAATTTGAAAATTTAGCTCTGAGAACCTTTTGCGAGATGCGAGGCTTTTTTTGCAAAATTCTGCTGGACTATAGCCCATGATTTCAAAATGCACTTTTTTCCTGAAATCGAAAATAACGATTTCTGATGCGCTGATTATAAAGAGTATCTCTAGTTAGTTACAAATTTGAAAATTTAGCTCTGAGAACCTTTTATTGACAAAAATATAGAGATATGAGATGCGAGGCTTTTTTTGCAAAATTCTGCTGGACTATAGCCCATGATTTCAAAATGCACTTTTTTCCTGAAATCGAAAATAACGATTTCTGATGCGCTGATTATAAAGAGTATCTCTAGTTAGTTACAAATTTGAAAATTTAGCTCTGAGAACCTTTTATTGACAAAAATATAGAGATACGAGATGCGAGGCTTTTTTGCAAAATTCTGCTGGACTATAGCCCATGATTTCAAAATGCACTTTTTTCCTGAAATCGAAAATAACGATTTCTGTTGCGCTGATTATAAAGAGTATCTCTAACTAAGTACAAATTTGAAAATTTAGCTCTGAGAACCTTTTGCGAGATGCGAGGCTTTTTTTGCAAAATTCTGCTGGACTATAGCCCATGATTTCAAAATGCACTTTTTTCCTGAAATCGAAAATAACGATTTCTGTTGCGCTGATTATAAAGAGTATCTCTAACTAAGAACAAATTTGAAAATTTAGCTCTGAGAACCTTTTATTGACAAAAATATAGAGATATGAGATGCGAGGCTTTTTTTGCAAAATTCTGCTGGACTATAGCCCATGATTTTAAAATGCACTTTTTTCTTGACTTTGAATTATATCGAAACCAAGTCTGTGATCCTTCTTGAGCCTTCAAACTGAGCACATATACAGTGAATTTGAGAAAAACAACCGTTTTTTGGATAAAATATCGAGAAAAAACAAAAAGACCAAAATGGCCTTTTTTCATCATTTTTTGTGGACTATAGCCCATGATTTTAAAATGCACTTTTTTCTTGATTTTGAGTTCTTTCAAAACCTAGCCTGTGATCATTCTTAAGCTTGGAACTTTGCGAAAAAATTACTGAAATGGCCGACGAAGACATTAGCTTCATAAACTTGCCCTATTTGATCCAAACGACGATGTAAAGAAGCACAGGTGCCGTTTCATCAAGGTGCATTGTTTGGCCATACTAGTTGCAGTTACTGCCAATGGACATCATTTTTTAAAGAAGTTGAAGGAGTTCTTTTTTATCCAAAACCGTGCCGATGACGTATCCGTTTCAACAATATTTGGTTCTAGCAAGATAGAGCAACTGCACATAGCAAGACCGTTTATGGCGGAGGTGCAACCAAAATTCCCAAACAATTTAATATCCAGAAACTCTCCGCATCCGCTTCCGCTGGCCTGGAAGGTTACTTGACCTGACTGCACCAGACTTCTTTTTATGGGGTTGGTTGTTTAAAAAAAAGCATTTGAAGTTCTTATTGTAGCTTAATTGGTGCGGCACCCTGTATTTGAAAAGTTCTCTGCAAATGGAAGCAGTGAAAATTTTTTACATCATCAGCAGACATAAGGCACTGAAAGTATTGTAACAAAATAAAAAGTAAAAAACACAAAAGTAAGAAAGGAGTACCATATAGAATGAAAGAGCTGATGAACTCACCAAACAAGGTTCCGCACTCGAGAGCACGCAAGTCGCGGAGGTGCATATAGCATTAAGACTAGTCCAGGCTCAAATCGATGCTCATTTCCGGCAAATTACTGACTTAAAGTGGTCTCAACTCAAAACTTGCGCATAAACCAGGAAAACATTGTCGTATACAATTTTACACGGACTAATGATTTTCTTAGTCGAACCCGCACTGACATCGTGAAAATAATAGCGGTCATCACAGGGAACCACGCAAACAGACTAAACTGTCACAGCTGTAACGACACTTCAGAAAAGGAAACATTTACTTATTTTCTGTGCAACTACCCAGCGGTAGCTAGAGTCAGACAGCAAATACTAGGCAATCCCACTTTCGAGTCCCTCGGTAAAATATCCAAAAAAAGAACATAAAGCAACTTAATAACTTTCTAAATGCAACACGATGGTTGTAAGAAAACTGTAATAACTTACGTAATTATCCACAAAAAAACCTGCTAATTGTGTTCTCCATCATATATTAGTGAAAGAGAGATTCGTTTGAAATTTCAAACTCTTTTCTTACCTTTCTTCGGATAGTCCGCTGATCTTAGAGCGCACAAACGCCTTGTCTCTAAGGTTTTTCAAATTTATAAGTATTCCTTAAAAGTCTTAAATTCTTTCCAAATCCTTTTTGACATAATTTATTGGACATAAATTAAATGAAGATAATGAGTCAATGCGTAGGATTCCGTATCTTTTGTAACATTTAAGGGTTTTAATATTATTTCCTGTTCTAAGTAACACCAGTTTACAAGGAAATTAATATGTCGTTAATCCCCTAACCACCTTTTCAATATTTGAAACATGGCTAGAATATAGATCTAGTTCACTACATGGACGAATATAGCTGGTTAAAAAAATATATTATTCTAATATCACTTGAGCTTCTTGAACTTACACAAACACAAAGCTGTTCAATGTCATTCAAGTCATTTTCTAAACTATATTTCTTTGTTTTTACAGAATGAAGCACAGCGCCTTGGAACAAAAGCAGCAGAAGTATCTTGAGGATTTTCTATCAATTCAATCCGATTTGATTTGCGGCCAACGGGTTTTTTGGATTTAATAAATTTTGGACTTCAGAGATATCCTTTTTATAGACGTATCTTCAATCAGTCTTTAGGGATCTCAGTCATGAGTATGTGATCTTGATCAACTTGATACCTCCACGGCTTGAGTTGTGACAGACAGACAGACAAACAGACGGACAATGAAATGATTCTATAAAGTTACATTTTTCATATTGTGGTACGGAACCTTTAAAAAACCGAAAATAACTGTTGCCAATGGCTCTTACAAGTGAGATTAAGTTGGCTTGTGAAGGCTTATGCTCCATAAGAAAATGATGGGTTCATAGCGATGCCAGTGGGATCTTCTTGAGAATGGATGAAAACGGCAACAATCTCATTTCAGAAATGTCAGAATCAGACTTTGATTGACTCGCTACATCCCATGCTAAATTTCCAAAAAAGTACGATTTTTCATTTGTATGGCCTCAGGCGATGACCCAGCATTCATATAACCCACAAGTCCTTTCAGCATCGGCATAAGTCCTTCTCCATCAGTTCGACTCATTTCCGCGAGTGATGTCGGCCTCCAAGATTATAACTGCCATAAAAGAGGTCGACAGTAAATTTTAGGTCCGAAATTTATCATTGTCGCATAAATTGATACATGCACAATTATTGAAGTTGGACCTTTGCTCTCAATCCAGCTCTAGTGATTTTATTTCTGGAGTAAGAAACAGAAGAACCAATTGACTTGAGAAATTTCGTATACATTATAAATGCAAATAAGCAATTTTTGCCCCTATGAGACGCTTTTGTGCAAAAATGAATGCATTGAATTCAAAAGAATTCATAGAATGCAAAGAGTAAAAAAGATCTCAAGAAAGTTTTAAAGTGCTTGCGAATTTTTAAATGATGGAATGAATAAGAACTGCATTTTTTTGAGTCTCAAAATGCTCCCAATGAATGCAGTCATTTGCATTATTTCGTTGGTGCTTTCTTAAAGCGGCTCATGCCAAATAATTGTTTTTTGTTTGCATAATCCTGGCATATAAAATCTGCACTGATGTACGTAAGCGTCTTTGGTATCGTAAGTGATGGAAACAAGCAAGAAGCAACCAAGCTGAACATTCAAGGTAATAAAATAAAACGAATTTAAAATTTAAAAGTAACCTTTCACATTCCTCATACAGCATCACCTTAAGAAACTCCATTGACACCTATTCCCTATTTATATTTCCATCCCGTCTAGACGCTGTTAATGAATGCTTCGTGTCGAAAAGTCATTTCCTGTTTCTTATTTAAATTAAATTACCGCGACATTGATGCTCTTCTCCTTTCTCCCCATAATAACTGCAAAGCTAACAAACGAACTCGAGAAGCTCAAGAGAATGAAGCCTTGGGAAAAATATTGGGCCCCTTTGATCTCGTGCACACAAAGTAAGTAACTTAATTGAAAAACTCCTCCAAGCATTTCCAGTTCCATAATGAGAAATGCGAAATGCTGTTCTTCATATCTCCACTCGCCCAAGTAAATCGAAGGAGACACAGAAATGGAATGGATACAGAACCTTTCTGTCAAGGATAATTTGCTTTGTGTAAAACGTGCGGTATGCCCGAAAGGCGCAAGTCAATAGTGCGGTCCATTCTAGTGGCATCCCGGTTTCTCTTATTCAAAATCACAAAATCTCAGATTGATAAATATTCGAGGTGATAAATTAGAAGGCGGTTGCTGTGGGTGTCCTTCCAAGTGAGGAGGATCTTTGTTCATCCTTAAAAGAGGTTGGATAAATTAATATGTCCACAGGAAGAATTTATGTCCGTCAACAGTTGACTACTAACTACAAAGTAAGTTTCTTTTTTATTGGTGTAATGTTAGGACTCACGGCTCGTAATTAATTTAATTTGCTTAATGAAAAGGATATTGTCATCCTGAAAAGGATGCCGCACATAGGTTTTAACTACACGTTCACAACTATTATTGCAACACTTTTACGACCAACAACAGCAGCTTTATCGAGTTTAATCAGGATAAAAGTGTTTAATATGGATGAGTCCTTAAAATTTTAGCTTTTTATGGCGGGTCCCTTTAGGTACTCCTATGCTTTCAATTTAATAACATTTCTCGTCCCATTGATAAAACGACTTTGCAGCCTTATCCATCCTCGCTAAGGCTACAAAGCTTTCAACGAAAATGATCGATTATGATGTGGAATCATCAATGGAATCCTTCACAGCAGGAGTTTGCTATTATATCAACGCCTTAGCGAGCCAAAAAAAAAAACAAAACATAACAAAACTTTTACAAACAATTTGCGATATGGGGCTCTGTGCGAGTTGAACGGATAAAAAATCACTACGAATCGCGTTAAGTTGCTCCATACTCGTATGAGGGGTGATTTATTTCGTGCACTTGCGGGGGATGTTTTCTGCGAACATCATTCTTCATATTTGCAGGTTGGCCATCTCTATTGTGTATCTGGGCTGTCTCACTGTCTGATATATTACACACATCATAGTAGCCGGAGGTGAAGGGTGAGCTGGCGAAAATCCAACTTCGAATAAATCATAATAAATAACTGAAAAATTAAATTGATAACTTTACAGGTTGCAAAGTTATTTTATTTATGATTATTTTTTCTTGCATCCCTTCTGTGGTGGCTTTCGTTGTCGTGGCTGTTATCGAGTGATGTGCGCAAAGTTGTTACATCAGGACGAAGAGATTGTTAAGTGTGTGTGTGTATGTGTGTGTGTGCTGGGGTGATAGGAAACTAAATTGATTTAGTTGTGAACATAAATCAAAGTGTAAAGAGATTATGCTATCGGCGAACACTTTGAAGAGCTAATCGGGCCAAGTTGGGTGGCCAAGTGTCAGCTTTTGAAGAATGCTTCAAAATAAATCAAGGACTGAAGACTCAATGAAGGGAATTAATCAAAGGATAAAGGCGGAGTGTATTTTCCAAAGCACAAAATTTTATTGGATAAGATAAAGTTTATTTAGCAAAATTTTGATATTTTTTTAAAACTTTATGAGCTCGAAGAAAGGTATGACTTATATTTTAATTTAAGAATCATTCTTTTGAAATATTATTGCTTTAAAGTTTTAAAATTTATATGTCTCTATAAAAAAATATTTGTTTCTTGATTTTGGATTTCTATTCTTATTAGTATTATTATTTCTTAAGTTATAAGTTTATTGGGTTAAAAACGTCTTATCCTGTAGAAATATCTACTCCGAGCTAGGACACTACAATATTATCAGGAGGGTACTCAGAGGAACCCCACAAGGAAGCGTACTCTTCCCACTCTTCTGGATACTGGTAGTGAACGAAATTCTTATGGTACATTGTCATAACGGCTGCAAGTTAATAGCCTAAGTTGTAAAAGGATACCATTAGAGATATTATGGAAACTTCGCTAAATTAGCTTACAAAGTGGACACGAAGAGTAGTTCTACATGTAAACCCGTCTAAAACAAAGATCGTACTGTTCACAAGAAGATATAAAAAATCTCAAATAAGCCCACCAAAAATGAAGAATAAGGAACTTAGTTTTACTAGTCAAGCCAAATACCTAGGCATTATATTAGACAGCAAACAAAGCTGGAAACCAAACATACAAGACCGCAAGAGAGTCCTCGGCCCCAAATTGGGACTGAAACCGAGATTGATGCACACATACGGGAAACTGATAGCTACCAAGGAAGCGGTAAGGTTGAGTGAGTGTAATCACTTGAGCAGCTCATCTGGAAAAAATCAAGAATGCGAGAATTCCGAGACAAACAGACTAAATCACACCTATCCTAGACTTCGAATCGGGATACAAAATACTGATCCCAGATAGGGATGACTGGACGAAATATATAGTCAGAAAATCTGCCAATCTGGAAGTTTAAACGGACGATTTCAAAACGAACGCAGGCACCGGACTCGGAGTATCCGCGATCTAGCCGGAGATCTCCTTCTCTCTGTCCATTCGATTGCCCAACCACTGCAGTCTATTCCGGGCAGAAGTTAAAGCGTTATCTATCGTCATATACAAATACAGTCAGGCGGCCATCAAGGCTCTGGACACACCATAAATTAAATCCAAGATGGTAATACTTTGCCGCCAATCTCTCAGGGAGAGTGCGGTCAGATGTTAACTTACCCTATGCTGTATACAGGTATTCCAGGCAATGAAAGAGCCGACGAGCTAGCTAGAATAGGGGTGAGCTTGCCACTGGCAATAAATTAGGAACCTTACTTACAATTCAAGCTATACAGATACCATTAATGCCACCAATCGGAGATGGGTGGAACTAGACACCTGCAGAACTTTGAGGCAAATGGCCTCTCATTAATCCAAAAAGACAAGTACACTCCTTAGCCTTAACAGAAATAAAATAAGTAAGGACCTTTTTCACAGGTCAGTGTATCATGGGCTCACAAGTGTTAAGAATGGAAGCTCCCCATAACGACTTTTGTAGGAGCTGCCAGGACGAGGAAGGAGTAGAAAGCGGCCTACACTACCTAGGCACCTGTCCTGACCTCGCAAAAACGAGGAAAAACACGCTAGGAAGCTTCCAATTCGGCAACCTAGAAGATATGTCAGATATAAAGATTCAGAACATAGCAAAATTCATTAAGAAAACAAACCTAACTAAGTTATAAGTATAACTTATAAGTATAAGTATAAGTATACTTCTTTAAGTTGAGGGTCTTCTGCTCGGATAGTAATAAAATGTTGTTTTCAATTTTTTAAAATAATAATAAGTGTTGACACACATATTCTTTTAGCATTCCCAACATTATTCGAATGTTTATATTGCTTAATTTAGTAACACGATAGGTACTGGAAGATCAGAATATTTCTATTGTTGGTAGTTTCTTAAATGGGGTCATACAACTGTATTAAAAATTGTACTTGCCATTGAAAATCACAGTATTCTTTTACACTACGAATGAAATTGATTTTCTTAGCAATTTTTGTGGTATTAAATTTTGAATAAAGTTTAATTTCAAATATTGCTCCCTTTTATTTAATTTCGCGTTCACAATCCAAATGCTATTGTTGAATTTTGGTTTTTTGCACATAAGCTTTTCCATTTTTGAATTTTCACATTTTAGTTTTCTTTTACAATTTCATATTCATAGTCATTAATGTGTAAGTAAAGTTTATTAAGAGCGACCAAGTAGGAATACTTGAGGAGCTCTTAACACCGGCTTGCTTGCTTGGTTGCGATCCTCGAGATAAGTTTTAAACAATTCACGTTCAAAACCTCTGACTCCATACTCGAATAATAATTAAAAGTATCAGCCTTCTTTTCCAATATATTGTTCATCTTACGGTAACAAATTATATTAACTGGTTTGAAATTTTCACACTTCTTTAAGTTTTCTGTCTTTGATATGAGAACTATGATTGAGGTTTAACATTTTTTTTTTTGCAAAAATTCCACCAACCACAAATTATCGTCAAAAAAAAACATCGATTATAAAGTTTATTTAAAAAATACATAGAAATATAGCACAATCAATTAAAAAAATTTGCATGTAGATTTGTCAAAAATATAGAACGCCTAGAAAACGTCAAGTTGGATGTGCAGCTTCTATAAAACTGGTCTTAAATGGTACTGCTGGTCAATCGCTTTTTAAACCAACTGCGTTTGCTTTTCGGTTTTGTGATCGCTTCACAGGATTTTGTGGTCATCGTTACAGTCACCGGCGTACTCGTTTTCATACTCACAGTGCTAGACGAGAGGATCTTCTTGTACCATTTTGATTTGGAATGAGTAGATTGCGATGAAGATATATTGGATAGGCTTTGATTTATATCAGAGTTGGTCACGGATATGGGTTGTCCGCTGGTAATGACTCCATTTGGCTTTGACTTCGAATGAACTTCCATCGACTCAGCCGGGGGTAATTTCGTTCCGTTTTTTCGTGGTTTCTTCACAGGCATACCAGTTGTTCTGTTTGTGTCATTTGGTGGTATTGTCGCGATAGCAGAACTGTTAGGTAAATTGAGTAACTCTGTAATTTGAACAGTGAATGGAGAAAAACGAACAGCTTTCCCGATTGAAAGTATTTTAAATGGAAAATTTAGCTAAGAATTGGTGGCAAGACACAGTTCTCTGAAGATTTCTCGATTGAAATGCTTATGCGTCTTCAAGTAGGGCTTCGCTAAGCTCATCCACTACATCCCATCGGTCAATTACTCCTCTAAGTTTCACTAGATTATCAAATTGAGCTGTTTGATTACTGCCCTCGGTGCACCAAAGAGTCAAAACCTTCTTCACTGGATCTGCGTCGGCATGGATGACTCGTTCGTACACGCTCTGCAGTCCAGCGAGGTGAGCAATACCCCTCAAATCGCGTGGGAAACCATCCTCCGATGGCAAAACCTTTCTCAGACTCAGCGATCTCGAAAGAATGGAACGTGCCTGCTGACGTAGGGCCACAAATGGCACCTTGACAAAATCAATTTGATTTGGATTGCCATTCGCATTCCCATCCATTCTGTCACAGATGTTATTTCAATTATTTAATCCTAACTTATTTATTTCCCTGCGTGTTTATGATGTGTTGCACCCTCTAAGCTAATTAGCACTGCTTGATTATCTGTACCGTATTGCGATAATCACGCTTTATTGGACATGATAGGGTTAAAAATATAAGTTTTTTAACTTGCCTGTTTTCAGAAAAAAATTTTTTACATTATATCTCCGATCTGGGAATTGAAAAATAACTAAGAGGAAAACACTTTAGTGAAGCCTCACCTTGAAAAATATCTTTTTACGCATTCACCGACTCCAGTTAGATATTAAGATCAGTAATTCTGACAACATGTTGTCCAATTGAAACTGATTACGAAACGTTGGAAATTCTTATCAGGATATTTCTACCCAGTAAAACTGAACTTGCTTAAGGGGGTGTTCTAGTCTAGAGGCATGAATTTCATGTAATTTTTGAAGTGCCATAAAAAAAGGCAATTGATATTCTTACTATCCATTTTTATATTAGTTACTTATTAACATAACAAGAATACAGAAAAAAATCAAGAAATAAAAAAAAGTTGAAAATTTCAAAAATTAGCAGTTGATGAAGTGGGGATCTTAAAAAATTGGCGCGTAACCATACCCACGATTTCATCCCTCTTAGCAATCTGAAACCAAATAAAAAAGATTATTAATCTAGAATAATGTCGGTGAGTTGGAAAGACTGCCTGAAAAAAAACACAATTTTTGTACCAATTTTTTGACTGTTTCGAATTTTTAAAAATAAAAAAGTAATAAAAATTTAGGAATGGTGATAGTTCCAGAAATAGACGTCTATAAAGAAGACTCTAAAAATTTCAGGTAAATCGGTCCAGTAGAACCTGAGAAATCGTGGGTATTGTTTTGAAAAAGACAGTTTCGAGAAAAACGCGTTTAAAGTTTCGCGTAAAGTTTTTCGGAGTCTAAGTCATGAAATGATATTTTATACTTACATTTATTCAAACTGCCATTCCTGCTTCATACATCGGACCTTCCTTGACTTCGAAAAAACTATTTTCCACGATTCTCTCGTCATATCGAGCAGTTCTGGCCTCCTTTGATGCGTTGGATGCTCGTTTCTCGGAGCGGTCAATCGGGGCGATGTCTCTTTTCGTAGGAAATGAATGAGCTTCCGGGCCAATTTTCATTCCCATAAGCTCCATCATTTTTAAAATAGGAATGAAGCCTTCATTAAAAATACAAACAGCAATAAATGTCGCTGTCTCAATCATCTTAGGTCCGGAATGATTATGTTTTTACTCACAGCACATATGAACGTTTGAAGGTTAGAATTCAACTGTTAGCAGCTGAACGTAAGTGAACACTAAATATAAAAGATACAAGCCACCTTAGGTTCTTGTATTACAATATATACAAAGGACAAAAGATTTTACTGAGAAATATGGATTCGGGTAGACGGAGAACCCCTAACGTCTTTTGTTCGATTAGGTCCGGCCGAACCAGTTTGGATGCCGGGTCAGTTGTTCCGAAAAATGTGATATTTCTCATTTCTATTTCTTATGGCCGTAGCCTTTAGTCTGTAGTGTTTTGTTGTCACTACTCTTTTTCGGGTTTGCTTAGGTTTATGCGTCGCCGCCAAGGCGTATGTTTTGTTTCTACGACAAATTTCATTATATTCATTGCACCTAAAATATTTCGAAAACCAGAATATGAAATATGTTGGTGTATTCACACAAAACAAAACAACAAACAAAGTAGTAGTGCGCATGAAAATGAAGAAAAACGATCAATTGCCAACTAGGTTCGATACCGGATCTAAAAACTTCAAAAAAGTTGCGCAACGCATCAATCGACTACGTCAAGAAGCCCAATAAATTTCTCAAATTTTTTGTCGTTGACATTCGGTATAGGTGTGACATACTAACAAACATAGCGCTTTATTATTTTTTTAGGATTTAAGACATTTGATTTTGCAGACAAAAAACTTTGCTTTGCTAAAAAAATAATTAGTCTATTTAAGGACAACGCCAGCACTCTTGGTACCTCTTTTGATTTCTGCTGAGGCTATAGAATGTTGAAGCGATAAGAACGTGCGGTTAAGCTCATTGCGATCAATGTTATTTGAGCACTTAAAGCTTTGTTTGCCAATCCTTAATACAGTCAAATCTAAAATTCCACAGTCTAAACAAGGTATTAAGTTTAGAGTGCTCTCCGTCTCATATGAATGGACATATGAAAGTCGTCCTGTTCAAGCTGTTGTTGAACAGAAAACATTTAGTTGTCTGCCTTTAATTGTATTACCTTAATTTGCAACAAAGCTTCTTGCATCGGTCCTTAATCTCTCTAAAATGTAATCAGTTTGTAGAATCCAAGAAGCATGTACGTCCACAATGAACTGACCATTGACAAATTGAATGGGTAATCAAATTTGTGCACAATTGCAGCAATGTTCTCGGAATGTTCTCAACTCCTTACCAATTTTATTGCTTTCCACATCATTAGGTCCACCTGAATCCTATATTGAAGTACCTCTACTCCCTAAACGATTCTCCCATGAATACACAATATTTTCAAATTTTTACTGACCACTCTGTGGATTCCTGCACCCCCATTGAACTCAACGAATGACTCCAACAACATTATGTCTCAAACCTGTGAACAGTGCCACAAAATGCATAAAGCCACAGAAGCAGCAGCAGAGCTCTCCGAAAGACCCATATCATCGACATTTTACTTTCATTCTGCCAAATTGCATCACAGGACATCCCAGTTCAATCTAAGCCAACACCATAGTTTTTCGAACTTAAGTTCCTCTGGCTTTGCCAATTGCATTGCAGCCACCTTCCACAGGATTGTAAGTAAGTATCCTTGCTGTTTCAAATGGAAAAAAAAGAAAACAAGAAAACAAGTCCTTCGTCCTGCGTCACACATAAAAATTTATGAGATCGCATTCAAGTGAAAGAAGAAAAACTTTTCCCGTGGACATGGGCAAATGGAATTGGAAAGGGGATTCCAATTCTGAGCAATATTCGCAGCTCCAAGAAACGTGCGCCAATGTCGAAGAATTTAGTTGTAACGATTCTTAAGCCAAATGTAGTGTACACTTTTCTACACACTAACCAACTAACTTTTGGATGGCGGAAAAGTTTACTTTTGCTTCATTGCGGCATTCTCAATCCGAGTTCGCCCCCCACCCGTACAAATCGAAGCACCTAGAGCACAGACTGGTGCTACGTAGCCTTGGTTCGGCTCAATCTACCCCAGCTGGTGGCATGGCATTATTATGAAAGTTAATCGAAACGTATGGAATGTAATTCGGGAAATGTTTTATAGATACTTTTATTTATTTTGTTCAATGAAGTTGGCTTTCTGAGTGCGCGTCTGACCTAATAGCTTTGGTGGGTGGGTAGCTGGGTCGAAATTGGCCGGGTGGTAAAAGTTTTGCCCTGATGCAGGGTGACACTGGGATTTATGGGCGCACAGTGTAGAAATCAAAAGAAAAATAGAAAAGACCACCAAATGGTCTCTCGGTCGATGGTGTTGCTGTTGGAAAGCAATTATTTCATTGGACCGCCTTGATATATGGTTATGGAGTTCCAACATAGAATGCAAGGTGGGTAACATGTTGTAAGGTGAAACTATGTTTTCTTAACCCGGGTAACACTATTTATTATTTAAACTGGTAGTTTATGATCGTGGCACTGGAACCATGTGGACTGCAAGTGGAGTGGACAAAGAATTGAATTCGGTTGCAAGTTCAATTCTTTCTTAGTAACATGTACCAGGTATGGTGACTTTTGGCTCTACGAGAATTAATCACTGCACTTTGGAATGCATTTTAAGAGACCAACGTCTAAGTGAATGTGGAAGAAACTGTGAAATATTTCATAGGTCATTTGAGTTAAACAAAAAGTGTGGAAATAAATGAGCTAATCTCTGGAACCACTAAATTTGAAAATTGACAAATATTTAATGACTCCGAATTATTCCAGATTTTCACCGAAATCAAATTGCACTGACTTTTGGAATACGAGAAGAGTTCGTCTTAAAATTGTTGTGAACATAAAATTGATATTTCGATCACCAACTGAGGCTGGCGAGTCCTATTCCTCGAGATGAATGTCAACTCACCAACATTACCTTGGAAGATATCTGATGAAGAATCATACTAGACAATCGATGCTCCTTTAGACCAAACACCAAGGATCAAAAACCATAACTTGATGGACAAAATTCATGCCGGACAAATGTCTTGTCTTGTCAGTTCTTCTATATGGAAAACCATCTTCTAGATTCGCAAAAAAAGTAGAGACCAATCTTTCTGTTCATGGACCAAGCAAGCGCGTATTTCCGGAAGTTAGGTCTAATGATTCCAGTTGCCATTACTAAATCGTTCGACTAGCCTTAATTGTCTGATTAGTGCGATTGTCCTTGGTGTGCTTCTTACTTAATTGGATTGTCACAATGGGATTCAGTATTCGTTTGGACATTGGACATAATGAAATGTAAAGATAAATTATTTAGACTTACTTTGAATCCACAACCTTTACCGCAGACGAGGCAATTTTCCGCAACACAAATTCTGCATTTGCTTGCATTTCAATGAATTAAAAATAAAATTCTGCGTATTAAGAGAGGGCCAACATATAAAATTCTGCTTCTCCATAAAGGATTCGAAGCCAAAATATATCGGAATTTCCAAAAGTTTCATTTCTATTGTAAATCGTCTAAGCTTCGTAAATTTTGAATTTGGGGGTACCTGAAAATTGTTAACTTTCCACCAGGAAGTCCTTATTAAAATTACTATCAAGTAGTGTCCGACCGAACCATGTTTTTCAGCCGAAACCGAAACCGAACATTCGGCCTCGGTTTAAGTTTCGGCCGAAACCGAAACTGAATCTTTTTTAGACAAGTTGAAATTGATAATTGAGAACCAGAAAGCTACTAAATCTCCTCAATAAATGTCCGGTCATAGCAATATCAAGACATAGAAAGCTGTGTTCCCACTTCTTCACAGCTTTGCCAAAAGAGCTCGCTCAGTTCATTTGAGAAGCAAACTAGTTCTCTCCACCTTCTCCTTCTGCACCTCCCTAATATATGTAGATACGTTAATCCACATTACCTTCGCGGTATCACAATGGGCCAAATTGCTGTGTGCCTTGGGGGAAGACTGAGTTTCGGCGCCGCCGAAGTTTCGGTCGATTTTTTGTCGAAACCGAAACCAATTTTTTGGCCGAATTGGCCAAAACGGAAACTGAAACCGAATGTTCGGTCGTTCACTACTATCAAGCCTTAGTAGATAGAATATTGAAAATCATAGTCCAGCACCGATTTTTGCCAACTAAAGCTAGTAACAGTGCGTTGAATATTCCTTACTTTACACTTTAGCAACAAAAACTGTTTCTACTAGATTAATTTTCAAATGATCATTTCATGCTTAACAATCGCTGTTTTACTAGTTTTGACTTTAAATTTAGACAGACAAAAATACAATTTTCAAAATCAAAATCATGATTTCCAGACGATTTTTTTCAAAAACCTGATTTCGACCTCAAATGACCTGCTGATGTTTGTCAATCACTATTTAACTAATTTTTAATCAAAACATTAACATTTCAAACAAATAAAAATACAAACTCGAAAAACAAATTTTTTCTGTCACAATATTTTCGTGGACCATTATGTTCAGGAGATTTTTTCAAAAACCTGATTTCGACCTCAAATGACCTGCCAATGTTAACCAATCGATATTTACTTAGTTTTGAATTGAAATAAAAACAAAGCAAACAAATAAAAATGGAAAAATTCTGAATTCCAGACAAATTTTTCAAGAACCCAAAAATTACCTCATTTGACTTGGTGATGTTCACCAAAACGCCATTTAACTATTCTATGTCGAAATATCGAAATAATCATGGAATTATTCGAATGATAAAACAGATTTTGACTTTGAAGACACGACCATTTTGAAATGGTCTATCACAGGACTGTAGCTCTTGAACTATTAAAGGTCAACACTCGCAAATTTCAAAATATGGATATTTCTTTAGGCGCTATTACATTAAATATTCTAGATAATAATGTGTTAACTTAAAAACAAAGTGAAGTTCTTATATAAAAACTTATTTTCAAATCGCAACTTTAAAACTTTAAATAGTCTATGATAAATTTAAAATTAAAAAAAAATATTTAGTGTGTAGTTTAGGAAATTTTATCTTACTCGCACATAGACGCGCAATTTTTATTTACTTAAATCCATGCAGTTGACTCAATTGCCAGATAAAGTAGCTTAAAACTAGCTTAAATAACAAAATGTTTATATCTAACTCACTGGCCATTTAGAGGCGCTCTTAGCTAAACTTACTTCTTAAGCTATGCCTTTCGACTTAAACTAACATATTCTTTAATTTCACACAATGCTTACTATTAACTAAGAATATTAAGTTTTTAAGACTTAGTAAAAAGGCGTTTTGTAACTTTTATGAATAACTTAAAATAACCTTTAAAATGACAACTAAATTATGTCTTAAATTCTTAAATAACTTATTTCTAGCTTAATGTATACATACAAGCCATACGCATGCTCATGCTGAATACATGCAAGAACATATGCACATATATCAACATATACAAAATAAATGTTAGTATATATACTAGACTACAAACTAAAGGACCTATTTACTAAGTCATCCACCATTTCTACGACAAACAAAAAAAAATAAATATGTAACATAAAGACGCCGGCCAACAATGCACTTATGGGCTACTTGTTGATGGAAGGACGCGACGAAAGAGTTTCTTCCCTGTATTCTGCCAGCCACCAGAATTGTCGGTGTCTTTCATATCGCGGCCTGAGACCGCCCTACCGAACAGGCGACGCGCTGCGGAACTATTGACGACGTCTCGTTCGTAGCTGAGTCGCTTATCCAGAGCTCTTCGGGCAATGTGGAAGATTAGTGGAACCGCTAATCTGTCCTCGATAAGACCTTTCAGGTCTAGGTAGAGGAAAGCCTCTGGGGGGATAAAGCCGTTAAGGCGAGTACTTTCGTGATACAAGTCCGTTGGGTAAAAAGCCAACTCTTTTTATGTCTGTCTTATTTTGTAGGACGTCGTTGGGATAGAATTTCCTGTACTCAGACTCTGGAGTTCTGTAAAAGCGTAAGCAAGTCCTAAGACATTGCCTTTCAAACAACCGAATCTTTTCCTTTAAACTTCCATTAAGCAATGAACTATCTATTGACTTATATATTTATGAGCATGTACAGCAGTGGTTTGCTTATGCCCAGTCTACTCAACTTGTAAAAGAGTCCTTCTAATCATACTAGTGCACTTTTTCTTTCTTTTGTTCCATTGGATATCTGATACCAGTTAAGACGCGACATGTATGCAATCATACCACGCCTTGAAACCGTATTGATTTTCCGGAATAGTATTCTTGTCCTCAGCCCAATTAAGCAAGGCTCTTTTTACCACTTTATCTAAAACCTTATTGATGTTCGGGAGAAGACTTATGGAACGCAGATTTTCCGGATTGGAGATATCCTTGCCCCGTTTAGGGATGGGTTGCACAATTGCCGTCTTCCAATGCGTCGGATAATATGCATTATTCAACGCATCATTGAGGAGGGTGGTGAAAATATCTATCGCTTCTGGTGGGAGGTGTTGATAAACAATGTTCGATATACCGTCGAGTCCCATTGATTTCTTCTAGGAGTTCAGCCTTCAATATAAACGGGGGATTTGTTATTTCATTGGTGTCGGCATTATTTGCCATGTTATCGTCCTTAAACTCGGTAAAACTGGTGTTTTCTGATCGCCATTGCTCCATATCATATCGCAGGTAGAAATTGTGAACGCGATATTACCGATCGTGATTCCTGCAAATGGTATTATTTACTTTATACACTTCCTGAAAGATTGCGCCTACAGCGAATTTTTGATTAATTCAGTCAGCTTGCATAGAGCAGACTTATCCTTAGTCCATAGGATACTTGATGTGACTGAGTAGCTTCTTAAAAGCATTCTCATTCTTCTTCTAAGCCTTCTAAAGTTAAAAATTACTTGAACAAAATGAACAAGAACTTCAAAATGGTTGGGATTAAAAATAAATAATTTACCATCGTTGAAAATGTCCTTCACTGGCTTATCCAATAACTCAACCAAACTCTTTCTCTATTCCATCCTTGCCACCATCGAAAGTTTGTCCATTGTACTCGAAAATTTCCAAGTTTAAAATTTCCACTTTTCAAACACTCCTCAACAACAGCACACTCACTTCAAAACTAGTCTCATCCTTCACCAAATTTCGGTCGCTATAGTCCTCTCGAGTCGGTCTATTAAATATGCCACACTTCAACTTCGAACAGGAACACGTCGTCCTTTAGTGTGCGGGCATACCGAGCGGCTTAATGAACCAACATAACAGCAGCCTTCACGAATGGAACGCACATAAACACCTTGGTAGAGTGGAAAATAAAATCCAATAGCCTGGCATCGACCATCACTTCGTGGACGAACACAGTCCTCGACCCCGAAAACCATTAATAAACCCGGACGCGAGCAATGTCTAATACATCGACAAGGACGAACAGTGGTGTCTCTGATAGACAGGCCTGCAGCGATGGAATACGAAGTGGTTGCCTTTGGCGGTCGGCTGGAGCATTAACAGCAATACGAGTATGCCTTTCCATGATGTATCCATGTTCATAAGAGTGCCATAGTTTTAGCAACTTTAGTTTGCACTTGCATGGCGTCCGGAATGGATACAGGGCTTTGTGAGCCACCAATGGGTTAACTCAGCTACGTGAACCATTTAACCCGAATAGAAAAATTGCATTGTGGCTCTTTTAGGTGGATCTTTGGTGAATTTTCCAAAACATTGATTGGCTTTTTCGGCTCCATGAGTAGAATGGTTGTAGCAGTGAGTTTTGATAACCTGGATCCTTTAGATGAAGTAGGCTTCGAAGTGCGTAATTTTTTCGGTTTGCAAAGTTTTTACGGCAATGTCATTGCGGTTGAGCTGGGTCTTTATTCTTTTGTGAACAAGAGACTCTCTGCTGTGCAATCGTTATCCATGAACGACAGTAATATGTGAATCAACAAAAAGAAAGCCGAGACCGCCTTTGGTTATGCATACAAAAAAGATGACAGAAAACAGACACTTACAAATGCTGCACATCCAGAAGATCATGGGAAGAAGTTAAAGCGACTAAAACCTATCCACCGAGGTACCAGAAATGAAAGAGGTACACACGATTCTCTTTTTATGCGGTAGATACGTTCCAAAACTAACCGCACAAAAAAAATTCGCATAAAAAAAATACACTAATCTAGTGTAAAAAAAGTAATGTGTTTCGTTATATATAAATCATATAAAAAAAGAGAATTAATTACAATACATAATTAGGGATACGTTCCAAAATTTTTTGGAAAGTTGATAGGACCAAAAAATCACAAGGAAAAGTCGATATCAACTAATAAAAAATGAGGTTACCTGAGAATTTTTGAGCAGAGTAAAAAGTTTTGGTAAATTTGAACTACATAGCATTACTTTATTTTTAATTAAAAATATTAAGTAGTTTTATAAAAATTTGATATTAAGTCATTTTCTTCGCTTTCTGCTATCACCCGCAACCGTTTGTAAAATGGCGCGAAATCATTCCCATCACTGGAACTGACAATCAGTTCATTTTGTGACGAAATTGAAATTTTGTTGCTTTATTTCGTTTCAAATGACATGTTGTTGCCGCACAATTTACTTTTTTTTTACACAGAGATATGATTAAGTATATAAACTATCTACTAAAAAACAATTTTAACATAACTGATGGATATTAAATTTTAACATAGATTTAGTTTTGGGAAACTTACGAAAAGAAAACCCAACATAACCATGAAAAAAAAAAATAAATAAAGTAATAAATAAACAAATATAATAACTAAAATAAAAAAATAAAATAAATATGTTTGGAAATATAAATAAATAAATAAATAAGAAAATAACATTACGTTATAAATAATTAAATAATTTAAAAATAAATAAGTAAACATAGGACTACCGGTTAAAAATGTCTTTTTTGCCCATCGCTAGCCACACATTTTTCTGAAAAATGGATTCGGAAGAGGTAGTAATCGGATGGCGCAAGGTCTAAGTTTCGACGACATTTGCAACATGTGGCCGAGCATTGTCATGTTGCAAAATAACTTTATCGTGTCTTGCGGCTGTTACCGGCCGTTTTTCCTTCAGTGCTCGGCTCAAACGTATCAATTGTCGTCGGTAGACCTCGCCTGTGATTGTTTCATTCGGTTTTAGCAGCTCATAGTACACAACACCCTTCTGGTCTCACCAAATGCACAGCATAACCTTCAGGCCATAATTATTCTGAACGGCCGTCGATGTTGCGGCATGTCCGGGGTATCCATACGTTGCCCGACGTTTTGGATTATCGTAATAAACCCATTTTTTATCACCAGTGACGATTCGATGCAAAAAAGACTTCTTTTTGTGGCGTTCAAGCAGCATTTCGGACATGCAAAATCGGCGTTCGACGTCTCTTGGCTTCAATTCATACGGCACCCAATGTCCTTCCTTTCGGATCATTCCCATTGCTTTCAAACGATCGGAAATGGTTTGCTGAGCCACGCCAAGTGATTTTGCAAAAAAAACTGTGCAGACTGTTCTCTGATCCACGACTTCAATGAAAAGATCTTCCCAATTTTGAAAATATCCAATATCTTCGATCTTTTATAGCTTTCGTAAAAGAATATGTTTAAATATATATTCTGCAGAAATGTATTAGAACAAGATGTGATTTTTTTTTTGTTTTCCGAGTCTAAAGTGTCACTAATTTTTGTTTCAAATAAAATAGAATATTTGTTTCTTGACAAATTCTATTCAAGTGATAAAATTTACTTTGACAAACCTTCACCGCAGCACTACTACGCTTCAAATAGACAATTTGGAATCAAGTTGTCACCTAGTCAAGCGCACTGTCATGCTCTGTCATAACCACAAATCTAATACTCAACAGTATTACACTGCCAGGAAATAAATTAAAAATAAATCCAAAATGCTTGCTACATTTCGTCATCTTTGTCAAGTATCAAATTTCCTAATTGAATTTCTTCCAGTGTCGCTTATCTCCAGATCCAGACCTATAGATACACACGTTAGAGATATAACGATTGCTGGTAATGAAGATCGTAAAGCTGACCGACAGGCGCAACGTGATCATGTTCTGGATCGAGGGGTTGACAATGACGGCGACACTTTGCGAATTGCCCTCTACCATGAACAGAATACTTCTCAAGTGGTTCAACTAATGGGGTTGTGCTTAGCGAATTGATTAGACTTCCTTTGTTTAGGGGTACAATGTGTGAATGGAGACACTCTTAAATTCACCAGTTGACAGCGATTCATGTGCGGGCATCGACTTGCTGAGAGCGCGTTTTATTTTTTCTTATAAATCGGGATGTCTAACTGAGGTGATTCTCGTACATAGTTTATAGCCGACTGGCAATGGAAGGATCGAACTAAATTTTTGTATCAAGTGTGAAACCAAAAGGCGGCAAAAAACCGCCTGTGAAATGTGATTTTTTTTTTGTTTCTATCTCATTGTTTAGTGAAGCAATACGGTTAAGCCTAAAACACACATAAGCTTATGGTTCAAAAGTAAGATAAATCTCCTGAGATTATAGTATCTAGCGCCGTGTGAATTTTTATCGCCTTAAAAATAAACAAACGAAAGATGATAAGCTTACATAATTTCCCTTTTTTTCACCTAGTTTTGAACTGTCAGAATTTTTCTAAAAAATTGTATTCTCGTTTTACTGACAACAGTTAAAGGAATCGTTTCCAATTTGACAGCACTGATTTGCAATTTCGACATTCGACCGAAAGGAAAACCTCCATTCTAACACAGACTAGATTCATGTAGAAAAATAAATTTCGTAGAAATTCGCAAGAAATCTTTAAAGTTAAGTTGCGTCAAAATAATCAAACACAAAAACAAGAAGACGTCGTGTCTTCGAAGCTCGGACCAAACACGTGTCCAAATAAGCGATTTGGAGAAATCAAATGCGCTCTTATCGGTTTTTCGCAGTAATCATGCTACCTTACTGAATCTAGGTGACCCAACTACAAATGTCGTTGTAAGAAATGTCATTGAAGCTCTAAATTCAACAGTGGCCGATATACCATCTGACTATTATGTTAAGGAAGAAGATGATAGCTGATAGATATAAGCAAAATCTACGAAAAAAAGGAAAAAATATTAAAAATATTCGAAGACCGACACATTTTTTCAGATGAACAATTTGGATTTCGGCGGTATTTCAATCCCGAAGCTAATTTTCAATACCGGGATTTCGGGATTTGGCTAACGAAAAATAAGGGCATCGCGAGTATCATCCCCAAGGCGGCTTCCAAATTTGTTGCCAATATAACTGGCCGCTGAAAACGCTCGCTCTGCTTCTACGCTTGTTGGTGGAATGGACAGCAAATACAGATGATGTCCTCGGGTACCTCCATTTTCAAAGAGATTCAACTCTTTTCTTATGCACGCTGTTAAATCCGATACTGTTTGTGTTTTAGTAAAATGGTTTTCATACTTTTTTCAATTTCTGCTTGTAATTGCTGTGTAAGTTGGATGGGTGGTTTCAATAGATTCGCACTGTTTTCTTATTCTGTATCACTATTAGAAATGTTTTGGTTTTGGTTAGTAGCATTAAGTCTCTGAATTAGTGATTTTATCTGTTTTTTTTATCGTAGCTTGACTAGGAGACAAGAATACTTCACCAGAGTATTGTGTTGATGGATTTTGGAGATAGTTAAGCAAACCAGTAAATTCCATGCGCCATCTTTGTTTAATTCTTTCTGACAAAGATTTCGTCATTTGTTTGGCTGAGATTGTATTTTTGGTGGCCAATTGATCGAAACAAAATCTTAGTGCTGCATCGGCTGTACACAGATTTGAATCTTGACGGCAGATTGCTTCAACAGCTAGTTTTAATGGAGTAAGAACGTCGCCGATTTCACTTGCCAAATCAAAATCAGCATCTTTTAGATGAACAAAATGGCTGAGAACAATTTATGCTTTTTGAATGCTTGTTTTCAGAATGACGAATCGTTCTAGCATAATCAAAAGCCAATTCTATCTAGTCTTGCAATCTAAATGTAGTGACAGCTCTCTTCCGTGTTCAGCCTTAACATATTTTTTGGAGAATCTCATCGTTTTTTGTCGGCGACTTCTTGAAGTACACAACAACTCTGCGCATTTTTTTGATAACTTCATTTATATTTTGCTCGTTTGCGAAATCTGGAATATGCTCGATTGCATTATGTGGGGAAATCACAATTTATGCTGCTTCTGAGTCCTCGAAATCCTCGATATCTTGGCCATTATAGTCTTCATCTTCAGTGTCCATTGTATCGTTTGTTGACTCATCCAAAGTTGGTTCTTGTTCATTTTCGACTAATGCTTTTTTGTTGTAAAGGACGTCACAAACAGCCAAATGTATACCGTGCGCAAAGCACGGATGTTTAGTGTCAAGCTGGTTTCCCACACTTATCATAACATTTGTTATATCAGTGACAATTGCAACTATATCTTTTTCAAGAGTAAGGTTGTGAAGAGCGAGACGATCCTAAAACAGCTTTATACATATTTTCGCGTTCACTGATCCAGAAAAACGAATTAGGCCCAGACTCCAGATATTGTTTCGTGAGTGAACATTAATATTCATGTATCTTTTATTGGCATGGGAGGTCCATTCATCGAATGTCAAGCTAAATCTTTCATCCAACTTCTTTAAATTATTTATTTCTATGGAAATCTGGTGCCTTATTTGAAAACTATAGTCAACCACACGTTTCCGAATTGTCGCGGCCGATTTAGGTAAATCTGTATAACCTTTGCAAATCAGCAATTTACTCAAGTCTGCTGATTTAATAAAAGTAACGAACACCAATCCATCCAAAACCGTCATATGTGATAAAACTTTATCGAGAGTGTCATCCATTATCCGTTTAACAGGTGGCCCTGCCGTTTGCTTCTCTCCTGACTGTCGACCAGTCGAAGCAATACTCAGTTCACCTCCCACTTTGGATTTGTGGATGGCTAATAAGTGCGTGTGTAAGCCTTTAGTTGAACTACCCAAAGTCTTCAGGACAGCCTTACCTTTTTTACACTGTGCACTTTTTCCATCTTTTGATGTGTCAAAATGATGCCAAACTGATGGTAGGTTAGATTCACAGTCTGGACATTATTGTAGTACTAGGTCTTAATTTGAAACGCGTTCGAGAACACCACAAACATAATAGCAACTAAACCATTTCTATACTTTCTCGTACAGTATTTTTATGGAGCACTTGCAACATCGCTCCCTCTTTTTCGGAAACAATTCTTTCTCCTTTAAACAGGTTTTCATGTGTCTGGGTAATAGAAACCACCCTTTGTTGCATGCGCTGAACAATCTTGACTGCATTTTGGAAAATGGCAAAGCAAGGGTTAATATCGATCACAAAAAAATAATAATCTAAATTTTTAAAATAAAAAATAATTAGGGGTTTTCTTCAGAGGCAGAGAGTATCAAATAAAACCAGCCTTTTTCAATCCCGAAAATCCCGGGATTGGTGACTGGCGATCCCGGGATCGTTTAAGAGCAAAAATCTTCCGGGATCCCTAAGTTTTGGAAAAAATTACAAAAAAACTACACGAAACCATTGGTTCGAGTCATTCCAAAGACTTGCTGAGCTTACTCCCACCCTTAGTAACGTGAATCTTTTGAGTCAAAAAGATTAACGTGCAACTTTGTTACGTCCTGTCCTCGCAAAAATCATTGAGAAGCTTGAAGTCAAAAGCAGAATTTCTTGCAAATAATTTAGGTCTATAAATTGCCAAAAAAAAAATGTACTTGGAGGAAAACTGTTTGGGAAAATATTTAAAGAAAATTTGCGGAATGTTTAAATATGGAATGGATTAAAAATGGAATAAAGACCTAAGATGTCCCACTACTTTTGGCTGCTGCATCCACGTCGCGATCGATGCTACCACTTAAAGCTGTTGAGGAAATTGTTAATGTCTATAACCCTATGATAGACATGATATCCGGATGGAATCAGACAGGCATGAACAGAAGAATGCAAAATTTCCGCTCTCACCAGAAAAGTAAAAATTCATTACAAAACCGAATCTACCCTGTTAGCTTACAAACAATTATATTCCAAAGGTAATTTTCGATAGACGTGCAAACTGCCTTTCAGCTCACAACATTAGAAAGGATAAAAAGATTTCAAAATTCCGACAACATTTGATTGAGTTGTTGGTTGATTTAAGAAAAAGGAAATTAAAACCAATTTTAAGAAAGCTAGACACTTAAATTTACAAATATTAACTCCGCGCTTACTGCACCAAACAACATTGGAGTTTCATTGAAAAACTTCGGCTTGATCATAAAGCTGAGTGCACTTTTAATTCCATTTGTTGTTATCACAGATGGCAGCTGTTAACAATTTTTGAGGTGCAAAGCTTTTCTAAATATTCCATGGCTCAGTGATGTCAAACTCTCGCAGACGAATGCTCTGCTGTCATAATTTTGACAAATTCCGTGTTAACAACGTGTTTTTCGTTTTTATTTATTGTTTTGTATTATTTTTGCGGTTGAGTAAATACTTAATGATGTTATAGTGTCCTTGTGAGCACCCGGAAAATGTGCCTTGTGAAAAAAAATGTAGTCCAGTTTAAAGAAGTGTAAAGAAGTTTTTCGTTTCTTTAATTGCGGATCGATTAAAACAGAATTGGAATATTCTATTGTGAAGCAGAGAAAATTTTGGGCAAGTCTTCAACTGATTTTTTTTCGTACTGTTTGTCCAAATGCCCGTCATTTGTTTTGGTAATTGTTGATGTTGAAACAGTTGATCAACAACCAGCTGAATGTACCGATGATTTTTGTGGCTTATCGGTTCTGGAGAGACGATGCTTGTTTTCTTATTTAGTTTTTTATTCTTTCGAAAACATTTTACAATATTTGTTTTATTTGGAAAGCTTTGCACTATTGCACCTTATGTTTGTTTTTCTTAAATTTAGCAAGTATAATTAATTGCCTTGAGTTGCCTTTTTCGTAATTCTTCTAGAATTTCAAACAGTTCCTGTGGCCTCACTCTTTCTCTAATACTACAGAACAAACGTCGTTCTACATTAGCCTTGAACATCTAGAGCCTTGAATGAATTATTGATTGAAGATTTTTACCAAACGTCTCTGTTAATTTATGATTCATGATTTAAATGCATCTTCGATGCTTTTTCCACATGTTTAAATGCCAGATCGCACACAGCAAGTGTCAATGTTTTTGAACATTAGTTCTATATCAGTACATTCTAAGAAACACGGTTGCAAAAGCAGCACTCTTTTGTTTTAATCGCAATCGAAGTGATCGTATATGATTTTGCCTGATAAAGTGGTCATCTATGGCAATTCCTAGATATTGAATCCTTTTAACCAGATCTTATCTTCACTTCTCCTGGAGATTAAGCAATTTTCATTCTGATAATAAACATGTACAATGCCAGTTGGTTTATCTGCTGTACATGAATCAACCGTCTTCGCGGTTTAAAGATTTTCATGTTTGTCAATCCTAAGATTTCAAAAATAACTGAAGGCATACATTAGCGAACAGAATGAACAATATTGGCCCTAAATTGGAAGCCTGTGGCATTCCGTGCAATATTTTCTCTTCACCACTTCATATGCCTTTCCTCTCATTGCGATCGGGTAAAGAATGTAAAACAGTTTCTTTCAAAAGCGCGTGTTTTCTTACTAGAGTCAGAGCTTCATCCAGCTTAGAAAGAATATATGTAAAATTTACTGTATGATGCTCTACTATGAAACTGGAACTAGGTCATACAGAATTCGGCGGTTCAAATCCGAAAAATGGTTAATTTATAAGTTAGTGCGCACAGGCCGAGGAAGATTAAAACAAAAAGTAGCCAAGTGATAGTTGACTCTCACACAGAGGGTTCCGCATCTTCTTAGAGTTTGCAACAATATATTTCTTTAATTTTAGATTTCTCATTGTATCGCACATAGCCACTTATCGCTTTACATGTTATTCTAATTATAACAAACGATGGGAAGTTAAAAAGCTAAAGAAACTAAATCACAAGATCAAAAGATTATTTGGTGAAGACTTACTGAATCCATGATTCTGACATTATTTGGCAAATTCATGCGAGCAATTTATCATGAAATTAAATGCAGATTCTGTTGGAATTCGTTGTGTGTGGTGTTAGTGTGAACTCCAATTTGTTCGTGTGTTGCTTTCGCAACATAACATATTGATTATAATGCTACTAGGTCAAAATCACATGATAGATTCTGAAGCGTGTTTAAGTTGTAGTTGTCAACGTATTTAAGTTATTTTTTGTGAGCCCTAAATGCGAAATTAAATGTTTACATTTTTCTCTACTTTTCAACCCACTGTTTTGAGTGATTTATTGAAATGCTGGGACAATCATGGCTCAAACACACATCAAAATCAGTTTAAGATAATCTTACAAACTTTCAAAATTCATAGAGCATAACAAATGTCGAATAAAATCCTGTGAATTAGGTTAAAGCCAATAGGTCGATATCAAAATCTTGCGTTTCGGGCTCCACCCACGGAAGTGAGTTGAGACCAATTACACCTGAGTTTCTCAAACCACTACACAATCTTTCATTCATCTCCTAATTCTTCCGCTCGCTCTGTGCTACACGCATGATAAGAGTCTTTAATATCCTCTTGAAGAGCGAGCAAATAATTAAAAAAAAAAAGATGAAATACTTTTTTAATAATTAATTTTTAAAAAATAATAATGCAACATTTTTTGCCGCAACGAAAGCAAAATAAATAAACATGAATGTGACACTTTGTTTGGTTGGGTGAAACATTTTGAAATTCATTCCACAAGTTTCCAAAGAATGTTTTTTTGGAAAAAGTTTTTTTTTCTAATTGAGCTTTTTGGTTGGATGTGTTGCACGGGCAAAATGATTGCATACTTCAAAAATGTTATTGTGGTCCATGTTATGGTAAAGCCCATATATTTTTAACTTCATTCATGTTTATTATTTGTTGTTGGAGTAGCAAAAGCAGTTCACTTCCTTTGAAATTTCCAAGTGTCTCCCTATAATGGCTAAGGAGATACTGCTTTGTGACTGATATGGAGACGGATGGGCAGCGGAGGCATAGGAATAGGGTTCCTTTGCAAAACTTGTTTAATTCTCTGCAGAGATATGGCTACCGATTTTGTGGACGGATAAGTCTTAGATTGCTTTGTAAGGTTTCACTAGATCCTAGTTAGATGTCCTCTGAACTTCGGATATACTATATGTATACCTTAGTACACAACGTGATTCATCAGGTTCAGTTCCATTTACGATATTGGCCACATAATCCATGGCATTATGTACCAAAATGCTTATGCTATTATGTTACCAAACTTAAAAGAAGAAATTCGAATTAAATGAGTTTTTCAACATAATAATGACTCGAAATATCGGAAAACACTAGTCGAGAAGTGAACGAGTAGTTTCGGGTTAATGGGGTTCATGTTTTTGACTGGGCGGTGTATTCTCCTGACTTGAATTCTAAAGGACAATTTAGGGACACATTAAGAAAGAATTTCATGACGACAAAGCAGCGAATAATATCCAGATTTGGGAAGCAGTCCAACATACTTGGTTTGGAGGTCTCCTCGCTCTAACGTACTGAATAAAACTTATATTATTTCCATTGTTCAATACAATTTGAAACAAATTGAATCGTAAAATACCTTTCTTCTTCTTCGTTATTTTTCTTTTTGTTAAAGTATGAAATTATAGTTATAACACTATTTCTTTTATGTATAACCTTATCTTTTTTTATGTTCGCAACTGTATGAATTGATATGTTAATATATTTTGAAAAAGTTTTAAACAGTATTTTATCAGTGTTAAAACAAATATTGTATGCTTTTTTTAATATATTAAATTAAAGAATTTAAAGAATTAACAATAAATATTTGAAAAAAAGTCGATTACTTGTATTAAATCAAACATAAAGAACAAACTCTTAGGAACATGTTAATCTTTATATTTAACTTTTTAATCATAAATTATTCATATTCTTTTTCTTTCTTATTCTTTCTTGAACAATTTAAATTGAACAGAAACTCAATATTAACATTAAGCAAAAACTGAACAATAATAACAACAAAAACTTGGGACTTACTTGTCAAAGTGGCTGTACTTTTCTTTTTGAATACAGTCAGTGCATGCTGGGTGTATTTGTGTATGAGTTGGACAAAGTAGTATATTGCCCGTATTGCCCTTACAAAAATGACAGATAGACTTGAATTTTCCATCTGTGCCTATTGGAGAATGAAGACAACACTTTTTTATAAGCTAAAAAGGCTCGTTATCATTGTGGGACATGTCCTGAAAGGGAGATATAACTCGTTTTATGCACTGTTTTCGATCTCGAGGCAAAGTTGTTATAATTGAACAATTCCAAAGGGGTTACAGAATTCGCACGCTGCACTCTGTTCTGATAGCCTGTGGGTACGGGGCTACTTTCCATTCACAAATAATCATATAAGTGGCGTGCCTTTGTCTTTTCTTGACGAAACTAAAATTACCACACGTTTAATTCGCTAAGGGAAATATCATCGTCACTTTCTCATGAATTTGATGGTTTGAAGCTGTTCTTGGAATCATTGTCGCCGTTTTACTCGGACAGTGTCTCATGTTCGCATATTACTTCCGAATAATCGGAATTTTCTTCTTCATCCTCTTGACCACCAGAAGTTTCACAATCATCCCGTTTGTCTTCCCTTTTTGGTTCTAAGAACTATTCAAAAATAAAAAGAGACTATAAAATAAACAATGAAAAAGTTGTAAAAATATATTTTTAGATCGTCCAGACGTACCGCCAGGTCTTTTCGGCATCGAGGGCAGGAGCGTCTGGTATAAATGCTTTTAGGAAGCAACCTTAAGTAACGAGTCTGTAGAAACATTAGAAAAGCAAGAAATTTGCAGTTTTCTGAAAGCTGGCCTTTTAAAAAACCCCACGCAATGGCCCGAGGGTTAAATGAAATAAATAATTTTATTTTTTATTTATGTTTTCAATAATTAAATCTCTGAATATATTAACAATATGATGACAACAAAGAGCTCTCTATGGCTCAGTTGGAGTTTTGAATTCCTTATATATCATTAAATAACAAAGTTAAGGAAAATGACTTAAAGGTGTTTCATTCGTTGATTGTGAGTGACAAGTTAGCACATAGTTTTTTGCTTTAAAAAAAGCACAAATGCAATAACTCTTCGCATGAAACCAATTTCATGGTTCCGTTAGTTGAATGTATTTGTATGTTATTTTTAAAATGAAGAAATGACACTGACGCTATTCTAAAAATACTGCAATCCAACTTTTTAAACGTCGAGTTCGAAACCGGACCCATTACACGAATTTCCAGGTTCAAAGTTAATACTAATTCTTAAACACATTTTTATAAATGCTATTTTAGTTTGTTGCAAAATTATCACATAACTTCACTCAATTCTGTTTACTGATCAGCATCACTCAGAGAAACAAATTAATGCGAATCTATTTAATTATGAAAACACTATAAAAAAAAATAGATACAGCCTCCTCGTTGCACATCTTTTTCCAGTGTTATTCATAATAACATTTTTAATGTATCCATCTGGCTTAATTGGGGGTAAAATATTAAAAAGATTATCCAATGGCATACTTCTGCTAAAGCACGAGCACATCACTGATTATCAAATAAATAATCAAATTAACTGAACACTCAAAGGCTCGCAGTGTCCTTTTAACGCAATTTCATTTATTTTTGCATTTCAAATGAGTGCCGGCTCAATTATGCGCCGCTGAGTGTTATTACATAACACTGCCGCAGCCCGGAAAGCCTTTGAAAAGAGTTTCATTAAGTTTTTTTTATTTATTTTTTGTTTGTTTGTAGAAGCCTAATAAAATTAACCATCAATTCAAACCAGACCCATTTAAATGAATACGTGAGTGCAATCACTCAAATAATTGGGTCACCAAAGTGCACTTGACTATGAATAGTATGTGAGATTAACGCTTAAGAGTGTCAATTTTAAATAAGCGTTAATTTTAAATATTGTTTCTGTTTTTTTAATAAATTTATTTCTACCCTCTCAATGATGATACATAAAAGAGGATCAAGAGGAAGGATGTCATAGAGTGAACGGAAAAAGCAAGAGTCCAGAAGCCATTCAAATCCAACTCCATTTCACTTACGGCAGACATTTGTTTGATTGGGAAAGTGTTGCTAAAATGCCGAATTTCAAAAAGATTGTGAACAGTTTCCGCCCTGCCTTCACATCTGCCCAATGGTGTAGTTTTTTATCATCCGGCTCGTGGCATTTTTCAAAGTGGTCCCCATTCCATTGAATAACACGGTATTTCCGCATCCTGGAAACGGTCCCGGAAACAGTCATTACTTTCGTAATGCCATTTTGCGCACTCATCGACTTAGTTTGAATTGTTTGGATGTTCTCAAACCAATGTCTTTTAAGCGGCATTTTTTTTTAAACAAAAATCACACGGCTCGGCCTTAAGTGATTTCTCTGCATTCTCTTTAGAGCTCTTTCATGATGCCAAAGCTCGAGGTGGAAGCGGCTAGCTCTTTGGGTCAACTGAAAGCTTTATTAACAGCTTTAAGACCGAACTTGTGTACGGAACGCTGAAGAATTTGGACTAAGCTTTTGTAGGAGATGCTCAGCTTCTTCTTCGAACATCCTGCTGACAGTGTCTTGTTCAATGGGTCGCTTTTGGATTGGTTGAAGACTCAAATTCTGCAATGGCATGAAAGGTCTCAAACAGGGTAATGTGTTGATTGCTTACAATCTGGCAAACGGTACTCAGACATAGCAATACTGCTACCGAGTTTGTACAGGAAAACGATAAGACTTCAAGCCGATGAGAAATCGAGGGAATGTGTAAGCGTAAGTTTGACATACGCACTTTAGTTTACTGACGAAGCTAAAAACTCATTTCAGAGAGAATTCTACGATCCTTGGACTGAGCTTACGGAGCATGTATCAAGTAAAAAATAAGTAAAACACAAAGCGAAAGCTCTTAAGGGCCAGAACCTAGCTTCACCTTTCGTGTGGCAGGGGGTATGAAGAAACCCAAATTTCAGCTGATGATGTAGTTGGAAAACTGTTAAATCATTGCCAAACTGAATGGCAGAGATAATTAAAAAAAGGATGTTTTTCCCGTTATTTAAATATAAGCAGACAAAAAATCGAATACCATTACAATGTTTAAAAAAAATCAATAATAAAAATGTGCTTTCCTTTTTTCACACCTGAACTTGTTTTTTTTTTATTTCTTGTCGTATTTTATTATTTGCATAAAAAATTGTATTTAGAAAATAAAATAACTTTATTTTGTGTGTACGAAAAAACAAAATCATTAAGTCTTTTATGTGAAATAAACAAAAGACTTGAAAAAAAATGAATTGTGCTATCTTTAATTCGTGAACTCTACATTCAGTGAGGATGAATTTACCTAGAATATGGCTTACTTGCCATTAAACTCGTTATTTGCCCTTGGATGTTGTGGGCGCTCAATTAATCACTTTTCTTAAACTTATTATTCATAAAGAACGGCACGATTTTGTAATTATTAAATTTTTAATTGGATCAACAAGATTAATAACATGATCGCCTTGACAGAGACACGAAGACAATGGATTTTGCACTCGATTAATCATTGAAGCGTAATCAACTCACGAACGGAGCCAATAGTTGATGTGAGTGCATGAATCTAGATGTCACAATCATTGTTTAAGGGATCATCCAAAAAAAAAAAAAAAACACAAACCTTTTCGACAATCTGTCAACATTCGATTTAGTTAGTGCAAATGCCCAACGTCAAAGTGAATGCAGTTGTTTCTCCTTATCGACCAGAACTTTAGTTTCTAAACTTAAATTTGGTAGCGTAATAAAGGAACCATTTTAATTCATATACAAAATTGAACTTTACTTACAGAAGCTACAACTTTGACAAACTATTTATTTTAAAAGTAATGATCGGTTGCCGTGTTGCCCGCGACTTCATCTTCGTAGCAAAGGGCACTACTTATCCAAAGAATGCTTTGTAAGTAGCTTCATTATTTCTTCCACGTTCTTGTATTTCGGTTGTGCTCGTGGAGAGCTCTAATGGAGAGTTATTTTTATTTTTATTTTTATATTCATCAGTACAAGGACCTGCATATACTACTGTGTCCAAAAAATAAGGTATACAAGTGGTATAGTGATTTCCAAGCCTGCCGTGAACGTGTCGAAGACGAAGAGCGTTCTGGGCGACCATCAACCTCAACCGATGAAGCTCACGTCCAACAAATCAAAGATTTGGTGTTGAAAAACCATCGATTAACGATAAGAGACCTTGCTGATGAAGTTGGCTTATCGAAAGGCTCAGTCAATACCATTTCGAAGGATGCTTTGGGCCTCAAGCGCGTCAAATCTCGACTGGTACCGAATTGAATTTGAAATTGACATTGAATTTTTTGGAAAAAAAGGCGTCGCGTTGAAGTGTGTGAAACAATGCTTTCCGACTACCAGGATGTCATGAAACGCATTATAACTGGCGATGAGACTTGGATCTATGCTTACGACCCTGAAACAACCGATCAATCGAGCGAATATCGTGCCAAAAGAGCCAAAGGAGACGAAAAAAAACCTCGCCAAAGTCGCTCAAAAATTAAGGTCATGTTGACTGTTTTCTTCATTTATCGTGGTGTTGTGCTTTATGAATTCCTTCCAACCGGCCAAACAGTCGACAAGGAATATTATTTGAACGTTATGCGTCATTTGCGTAACGCTATCCGCCTAAAAAGGCCGGAATTGTGGAAAGACAATTCTTGGTTTTTACACCACGATAATGCACCATCCCATACCGCACTCGTAATTCGTGATCATTTCGCCAAAAACTCAACCCATATCGTTCCGCAACCACAGTATTCACCTGATCTGGCGCCGTGCGACTTCTGGCTGTTCAACAAGCTCAAAAGACCGCTCCGGGGACACCGTTTTGATACGATAGAGAAGATTCAAGCCGCAGCGAAGACGGAACTGAAGGCCATCCCGGAAAGTGACTACAACCAGTGTTTCAAAGATTGGAAAATCCGTTGGCATAAGTGCATTGCATCGAGAGGGGATTACTTTGAAGGGGATGAAATTGATTTGGAAGAATAAATAAAGAATTTTCAAAATAAATACAATGTCACCTTATTTTTTGGACACAGTAGTATATCGAACAAGAGTGTTCATTCTTAAGACTGACAACGAGCTCGAGACCTAATAGCCATCCACAGCTTCGACCTTGCCCCCGCCGTAGTCCTACATTTGTGTGAACTTTAAAACTCGTAGCTACTGAAATAATACAATTCGCACCAAATAAATGTCCAGATTCAAATGTTGTTTTAAAAATGTCTGGGGTAATATTAGATGAAAGGAAGCATATCTCTGACTCGGAGCAGAGAGGATATCATTTTCGATATAATAAAGCTTTGTGATTAAGCTCCTGCAGAAGTGTTGAAGATTTGTCGAATCAGCTTCGAGATGATTGCAAAACGTTAGTGAGGCCAAAATTTGATACATTTTAATGAATTAGTTATATTCGTTTCCTTTTTAAGTTTGGAACTACAGGTAGCCCTCTTTAAACGCGGGTTTCTTAAACGCGTTTTCGCTCCAACGCGTACATTTTCTTACAACGCGCCTCCTACAACGCAATTTTTATGAACATATTTTATCACGCAGTTTTTTTTTTCAAATATTAATATAACTACTTTTTATTTTAAAAAAAGTTTTCTTCCCTTAATAAAATTCTTTGCATTGTTTGAATATATACATATACATATTGAAAGCTTTCATTTATATAAATACTTGTTAAAGCATAAAAATATGTCAGTAATAAAAAAAAAAAATTACAAAAGTTGAATATTTAGTATTTGTAAAAAACATCAAATTTTGTATATAGTACATTATAATTATGTTTCGGTTTCGGTTTGAGACCGTGGTCGAAGACTGGGTTGCAGGTCCTGTTTCAATGGGATACTAATAGAAACCCCTACACCCCATCTATCCTCCAAAATGTAATTTTAATATCAAAATCTAAGTGAAGCATTCGTGGAAAAATCGGACAGCGAAAAATTCGTGAATCATTTTGCTGTCAATAATAATAAAATTGGTTATTATTCTATATTCAACTTTTTCTTATATTGTTTTAAAGAATTAAAATATATTAACAGTTTCTATGTTTATTTGAGCATTTCGGGGAAAAATTAAATGCCGGTGGTAGTAGATAAATAATATTTTTTTTTCAAAATATAATTATGATAATTGCGAAGATAAAAAATATTAAAAAATAAATATTTAAATATAAAATATATATAATAATACAAATAATAATAATAATATTATATATAAAATATATTAATATATATACTTTTATTAACTTGGGAGTAAAATAATATTTAATTCTCATAAATAAACAAAGTTGGGGGTAATTGAAAGTGTCAATGTGATAAAATTGGAACGGATGCGGCGTTTCTAGTGTTAAATATTTTCGTGGTTTTCTCGAAAAAGATTAAATTTTTATCTTGTCAATAATCCCGGGGCAGGGTTAAATTTCGTGGCGCGTGCGAGATGACATTTCTCCTAAGGCCACATCCACTAGCCGATCCGATCATATGTAAGCATGATAGCATTCTAATCCAAGCTCCTTGTTGCTATCTATCCTATCTGATAATTATTTAGTCAGATAACTTTGATGACGGCAATTCGTCAATTGACTGAAGGTCGACGTAAGATCTATCTAATTGAGTTAATATTTGCAACTAACTAGATCTTATTGTCATTGTTCTTGACTAAAAATAACGTGCCTTTGGATCTCTTATGCAATTTAAACATCACCGCAAACATAACAAAACTTTGTTATCATTTGGAATGTAAACAAGTTTGTTTGTATTTACAATTTCATGTCTCATAAGAAGGTAGTTGCATTTTCATATTTTCGAAAACAAAGTCATTCTAAAGCTTTAATTTGATAGTTGTATTTAGTATGAGGTAGACTAAGATAATTCGTAGTCTTCAAAGGTATCTTGGGATGCATTTTAAGTGCATGGAAGAAGAGTTATCGCAGACCATAAAGTAACATTTTACGGTCCATAGAGCTTAATCTTAAGCAATATACGAGTAATGATTCTGTGGCGGCTAATTAAAGACCCTTATCAATTCGAGTTAAATTAGCGAAAGATTTTCTTTTATTTATTAAATATGAACAACAGAAATTTATCTATAACTGCATGAAGTCTTCACATGAGATCGCAGTTTGCCAGTTCGCTTGGCTAGTTTGTTCGGAAATTGTCAACGTGCGCGTTTCACCCGTTTTTTCAAAGTTATAGGAAGCCCTTAAAGGCAGTGAAATAAGTGGATTAATATGCCAGAAAGGATTGTGCTGTTCGTAGAGTGAATTTAATAAATTGACTGTGGATAAATCGTTCTTGATCTTGTATGCGGCTTGTTTGAAGGTAGACAAAAATTATGTTATAAAAGTTGTAAACGGGGGAAATGTTCGACAGACTACAGCTTTTTCTAATGGCACGCGTTTTGCTGAAAATATTTCTCGTGCATTTTGAACGATTGTACTTATTTCTAGGGGATCTAGATAGTTTCCTAGCATCCGTGATTACTTGGTTTAAATCTTTTTGTATTGGAACTCATCAGACCTGAAATTGCGCAATTGCTTGAGGATCGATGCTTTGGTGGTAATGAATAGGTATCTGGTCAAACCAAGTCCGGATGGGTGTAGTCTTGCCTTTTCAGTGCCTCAGCGAATGCCTTTCAATTGGATCAATTGTTGGGTCGAGGGTCAGAATCCTGGAGTCAATCTTGAGATTCAATCAAGTTCTGCCACCATTTGCGTTTGTTACTAATAATCTGACCATGTGGGTGACTTTGCTGTAGTGGTTTCTGTATCGGCTACTGGACCTCTTAGTTCGTGTTTGCTAAAAATAATGGTTTGTGTAGATGGTCTGTCATTGGCTTTCCTGTGGTGATGGACCAATCTTTTATAACACAACTTTCCAATATATCAATCAATTTCGAATAAAATCCTTGTTTTTTGTAGATTAAGAAATTTTAATTTATCTTCAATTATATTTACAATCATGACTTAAAATAAAACTTAAAACTAAGGTATAGTTTTGTCGGCTCAGCATTGAACTTATTTGTATTGATAATTATACTTCATATTTTATTTAAAAAAAATGATCACAATGGCGAATTAATCTAATGGCTGACAATTTTCCAAAAGTTAAGATTTAAAGACAAATTTAACTTCTGTCTGCTTTTTCGTAGGACATCGTTCTGTGGAAGTTTATTATGTCCTTGAATATCTCATCGATTTTATCTCGTGGGCTGAGGTCCCTGAGCGTTGGCTCTAGGGTCTGCTGGCTGATATTCCTGATACCACGTAACCTCCCGGAAAGCTGTAGCATGTTCACATCGATTGGGGTCAAACATGAATCTTCTTACAGCTTCGTGTTGCAGAAGTGTCCAGTTTTCGAAAGAGTCCTGAGCATGACCAAAGTATTCTTCTTTCCATGAGTCCGATTTTCTTCATGGTCGATGGGGACACTGCTTCAGCAGTGGGTTAATCAAATGATGTATTTTTTCATAACGATGTTGGCATGAGCATAAAATTAAAACCGCTCGGTAAAGTTCATTTCATGGTACTTTGTGGTATCTTGAATAAAATGTTATGTACTGTCCGATAGTGTGTTGCAGTGTGTTGCAAATGGGTGTCTTCCTCTGGTCGCAGTTGTGGAAGAAGAAGCCTCAAAGACCTGAACCAAATAGAACCAATTTGCTTTTGAACTGAGGATTATTTTTACCAAATGTCAGGCAAATTCCAATTCCAGCAGCTTGTAGATAAGGCCTTTAATCTATACACTGTCAATTACCTTTTCTATCTATAACAAATAGGCAACATTTACCTTCCTTTTGTTTTGACCTGCGGTGATATCAGTGGATAAATTCTTGAATGCTTTGCCCTGAATCCATATTATTGGTATCGAATGATATCCTGCGAATTAAGCGAATGCAAATGATTCTGTATTGAACTCTCCGTCACAACTTGGACTCCACCAATTGATCCAAATACATCTGAGTTTCAAACCCCCACACAATTCTTTTCCAAATCGTTCTGCTCTTAACGTTCTTTCGTTTCCTCCCGCTGCTTCAATAAGGGATTGGTTGAAGCTAATATTGTTAAACCTTGCGAATCTGCAGGTGTAAATCGTTGAGGGCTTAGCAAGAGCCTTTGTGGTAAACTATTTGTATGAAAATATCATTGGATATTTATGGTGCTAGATGACATACGCTTGACCTTCAATCTCCACATACAAGAAGTGGTTAGCAAGGTTAACAGTTCTATTAAAACTCTTTAGCCCGTTATTAACAGAAATTCGAAGCTGGGCAATGAGAACAAATAACTGTTTTTTAAAGCAATTTTCCAAACAATTATGTTTTATGGATCCCCTGTTTGGAGCAAATGTGCTAAGACACATCTACGCAAAATCCAAGTCGCGCAAAACACGACACTCAAAATGATCTTAAACCTTCGTTGGCATTTCTTAACAAATAAAATACACTACCTAATGACTTGATTTTAAATCTAGCTTTATAAAACTAATATCATCTGTTCTATAATTCTGTATAATTATTATGAACTTATTCTATTATTGTCTATTTAATTATTTATCTATTGATTTATTTATTCACTTATTCAGAAAACCTGTGATTGGAATCAATTTTACTTTTCTCAGCAACTGATCTAAATCCTCTTCTGTCTTGATGAAAGTTTTGGTTAGTGGCTTTTCCTTCAAAACAATTGTTCCGTGATAGATATTTAAGCTTTATATAAATATTTAAGTTGGTTAAGGATAAAAATCAAATTTTACACATTTTGGCCATAATAAAATATCTATCTATCCATCTTAGGAACACTTTGTTGTCTGTCTTTGTGACACCAGTCTCTTTAACCAAATAGATGCCGAGTTGAAAACACTGAAATACATTCAGAATTTTACATTTTGGAATTTAATGTGCATTGTTTTCGGTTTTTCTTTGTAATAATGTTGTTATTACAAACTGTAATATTCTTAGCTGTGATAATCTTTTTGAAATCCAAGTGCAATGATTTGAAATTGTCTAACTTGACCAACATGAATTTAAATTTATATACACATACGAATGTATTTCCAACCTTGATGACAACATAACGCCAGGTCCAAATGGTAAACCATCAATGGTTTTAAAAGAATTTGTCAAATCCACTTAATTCTTTATTTAATCACTTTTTGTACCAATTTGTCACTTTCTATTACTAATTATTTATAAATAAATAAAAATATTGCTCTGAAGGTCATTTAAGTTAAACTTGACTTTGAGCTAAGCTCGTTTTCATTAACAACTTGAATGTTTTTGCTTGATAATCCGTTGTTTTTTTTTTTTCATAACTAACTTACTGGCCCTCCGCGGGCGCTCTAAGCTAAACCTTACAAATCAAAGATATGTCTTTCGACTTAACATTACTTAAATATTTAAATTTACGCAACTATATATTTAAAAATTAAGAAAATAAAGATTGAAAACTTAATAAATGGACTTTGTATGTTTTTTATGTTTGTTTTAAAAACTATACCTAAAAACTAAACTAAGAACGAAATTAAAAGCTAATCTAAAACCTAAAAAGCTTAATCTAACTTAAAATAACAAACTTACTAGCTAATTAGTAACTACTTAAAATACCTTAAACCTACATATGCAAGCCGACCAAGGCTAATAGGACATGCTATATTCATTGCCAGAAGGGCATCAAAGATTTCTAATAGACGACAGAGTTCTACCCGTCGTCCAACCACCAAAACTGTTCATATTGCCTTACGACATCAGCTCTGTCGCGGTCTGATACCGCCCTACTAAACCTAAGAGTCTCCGCTGAGCTAATTGTGACGTCTTTGTCATAGTTGACTCGCTCGTCCACAGCTTTTCGGGCCACGTGGAAGATTAACGGCACCGCTAGTTTATCCTGGACCAGACCTTTTCTATCTAAATAGAGAAACGCTTCAGGGGGAATAAGGCCGTTAAGGCGCACAGCCTCATGGTATATATCATTGGGGTAGAAAGCACCGGAGATCAAGTTGTTGGTCGAAGTCATTGCTCTTGCAATGTGACTTCGAATAAGCTTTATCAGCAAGTTATCCACTCTAATCAGGTTGGCCCCGTTGTACAGGACCTCATTGCTATAGAATTTTTTTTTACTCAGACTCTGGAGTTCTATATAAATAGAGACAAGCCCTAAGGCATCGTCTCTCGAAAACCTGAATTTTTCCATTAAGCTTGTTCCGACGTTGAACCATACGGGACACCCATAGGCAAGGACAGGCCGAATGAGGGCCGTGTAGCAGATCACCATTTCTTTCTTGTATTTCTAGAGGCCCTGGACAACGGAGTCCTGAACAGAATGGTCTCGCACTTTTGGAAATTGATCTTCAACTTCCAATCATCGCAATATTCCTGAATCTTTTCGAAGTTACGTTGCAAAAGACTTACAATGACCTCGATCTTCGGACTTGACCTGTACGCGATCAAGTCATCTGCGTACGCTATGGAGTGGCGGAGAGATCCTACAAGATCACTTGTGAAGATCGTAAATAAAATCGGCGAAATAACTGCACCCTGTTGTAGACCGTTATTAATTTCGAAAGTCCCAGCAGACGTTACACTGCCATTTTTCACAATAAACTGTCTGCTGGTGAGCAGCTGGTCAAGCTTGAAAAAGAGCCCGTGCAAACATACAGTGTCAAAGGCCTTTTCCAAGTCAATCAATAAGGCACCCGTGCATTGTTTCTTACCTTTGTTCCATTGAATATCCGATATCAGTTTAGACGCGGTATGTATTCAATCATGCCCCGCTCTGAAACCGAATTGGTTTTCCGGAATAATATTTTTGTCCTCAACCCACGATAATACGTTTTTTTTTGTGGATCTAGTGTCCAGTAAGTAAGTTTGTTCCAGCTCATTATCAAATCAAATCTTTTCATAACATGACGTTCCACAATTTCGAGTGCGGAAATGCTTTAATAATAATTATGACTCATAATAAATGACAGAGTAGATTCTTTTTGTTCAGTTCTTGAGGAAATTGAATGCCATTATCCAAGACTTAATTTAATGAACTCTCTTAATCAATTTTCGTCACCTTTCTATAAAAAAAAGACCTTAAGAAGAGCGTTGCTTTCGTTGTTATCACTTCGAAGACAACAAAAAAAAAAAAAAAAAAATGTTTTAATTTTTAGCTTGTTGCAGATTCTGATTTATTAACAACAATTATTCGCGGTCTTAATGAAGGTCTTATCTTTATGTTGAACATGACTCTTTTGCAGTTAGTTACTACAAATTTAGTTTAACCTAGGCAGCCTATTTTTTTTTCTTAGTCAAATTTTAAATTGTCTAATTAAATAAAGAAAAGTATAAAGAAACATTTAATTTGTCGTGCGATAACCTTTAAAGTATTCGGAAGCGTTACGTTTTTTTACGTTTTGCAATCAGCAGAAAGCTAAAACGCCGCATCTTTGTTTATTCATTATTTGTAAACTCAGTGAAATTATTGAGGCGCGATTTTCTTAAAATTCGTTTTAATAAATTCCTATGACTGTCATTCAAATTGTTGTCATAAATCGATGTGCAGTGAAGCAAAGTGCTATGATTTTTTTCATTTTATAACATGTAGACTGAGTTTGTTTGAGGCCGGCCCTTAGAGGTCGATGGAATAACAAAATCTTATAATTAAAAAGAAAATTCTTTTGTGAACGAGGACCATCAGATGTGAAGTCGTATATTCTTTCAAATCCTAAAAATAAAGGTATGTACTCAAAGGAAACAAAAAAATTGTAGGAAAAGCTATGATTAAAACGCTTGGCAATCTATGATAGCTTTCAGTTTTTGAATATCTGTCTGCTTGGTTTTTCTTTTTCAGTAATTCTTAAGTATATTTCAAATCCAGCATTTACAAAAAAGTTCTGGCATTTTGCGGACTATGACTCGATTAGTCTTTAAGCCATCCAACTGAGCGTATCGTTAATGGTACTTTGAACGCGGTACATTGACACCTTCAAGTTGTCATTTTGAAGAAGATAATTGCAGATAATTTCCTCTATTCTATACTCAAGGCCTTAACAAATTCCTGTGACTTCATATTCAGTCAAGGTCGGTTGGATCTAGGAAATAAAATAGTTGAAAGTTCTGAAAAATGAACTGAAATTCATACAATTTAACAAATATAAAAACCTTAAGCTTCACGCCGCGCTCACTTCAGAATGTCATTTAAATTCGTTGTTGAATTCTTTGTCAGACTTTTTCAAATGCCTCGAAATTAAGTCCCTTATGGGAGCTCTAAACTTGAAAAAAAGAAGCGGTCTGTTAAGGACTTATGGTGAATGTTCCACATCTTTGAGTCGAGAGCACCAGCATTGCGCACTCGCTTTTAAGTGAACGTTACTTTTTTGAATTTTGTATGGCTTGTCATTTAACAGCAGCAATGCATTCAAACGCATATTGGTCGTTGGTGGCCTTCCAACGCCTGGCACAGTGCCCTGTGACAAATGGACATGATTAAAACAAGTTAAAAACATTTAAAACAAGATCCTGATTTGATGCTTTCACATGCTCTCGCCTCAATGTGATAATTTTTGACTTTTAAGAAAAACGCCAAACTGTGTCAAAATTTTCATATTAAAAATTTGCCGGAAGATGCAAAAAGTTTCAAGCCAGAATACAAATTAAACAAAAAAAAAAAACCAATGAAGTTACCAAAATTTAGGCTCTATTTGCTGAAAAGTAATGCGGCATGAGAATAAGAAGAGTTTCAAGCAAACGACCATATGGCTTGTCTTTAGAAATATTCAATTAAAAAAGGGCCCGATAATCGACCAAATGGAAAGTACTGGCAATTTTTGAGGTTGAGGTCTTTCAGTTGAAAATTGCATGATCATGGAGCTCATTAGGGACTGCTTTGGTTGAAATGTGACAAACGTTGCTATCTACGCTTTGAAATTATCTACGTCATTGTTTCACTGATTTTTTTTTGCGAAAATCAAAGCAATTGGACTGAATTTTAAAAGACAATACAATGATGAAGAACTATTTTCGAGAGTGCAAACGCGGTCGCTCTTTTCCGCACTGAGAAACGTGGATTTTAACGTAATGCTTTCCACTGGCACTGCGACATTATGACAAACTTATCCGTTATCTCAGATATTCAAAGAAATTTAAAAAAATTAATTCATGTATTTTAAATTTAAGTTATATCAAGTTTTTCAAACAATTATCGACGGAAGTGTACAAAAACCAAAATGCAAACATCTGTTAACATATTGGATATTTGTCTAACTTCATATTCGATCTCCGTGAATGAACAAATTTGCTTTAGCTTCGTTTGTTTGTTCATGTTGCATGGTTTGAATAGATTAAGTGACAGTGTCTTGCCAGCTTGCATTTGGATTCAGCTGGAGATGTCATAACAACACCAAGATTCGTCGTTTGATGATTTTTCAAAAGCTTTAAAAGAGCGTGAATATATTAAACTTCTGTTGGTATAATGTTGAAGTTCTTTAGGCATATGAGGAATGCTTGGAAAACAACAAAAAGGGCGAGTGTGTCTATCACAAACTTTGGTTTTTTCATTATCGCAAACCGAAACCGGCCTTCTGCTCAAAATCAGGCAAAGAAAAGAAACAGATTAATGCGTCATGAGAAGGATTAATATACTTAATTTTTTCTGTCTCCACTATCCATTTCCACTTAAGCGTGCAAACTAGGTTTAGGTCCACATAACAACATTGTTTGTTTGGTGTTGATACGAAGACTCTCAATTATTGTACTAGCACCCTGAGACGTAATACCCCCCAACATTGAGCCTAGATCCTCTGTACAACTCTTTCAGTTCTTCGTTGGTCACTACACTAAATAAACATAAATCGAGAAAAAGATTCTGTATCTCAGAGCGACGAAAAACGTTTTAATCAGTCTTAAATAAGGTTCATTTTGAGCACCGCAAAGAATAAAATGTGAGTTTAGTATAGGTGGCTACCATCCAGGGTCCCATGTGACCGCAAATAGAGCTGAAATTCTATTCGACGGGCATACTTTCATCTTCCCATATTCTCTACCAGAACATTTCTGCCAGTCTTGAAAAGCTTTGATGGGAGGCCATACCAACCGTCGGCATTGTTACTCTTTAGCCTTTGGATAGCTATGCCTTCTTTTTCAATGCTGGGTGGAAAGACTACTTCATCGACTGGAGTTGGGATTTATTCGTTCCCTAGCACACTCTATTCCGTGCTCGTAAAGCAGCTGATGAAAGAGCCTAGTTGCCTTTGCTTTGCTTTTTTTTTTTTTGGGTAAAAGACACGTATTTTGTATCATACCATACCGATATCGAGAAAGAGTTTGACACAGTTTGGATTGACTTGAATAAAGGCAATTATGTGAATGACTCGCGAGAGGATATAAATAAAACAGATAGACAGCAAGCACACGACGACGACGAGTTTTTGCAAATATCAATGGTCTGTTACAGGGCACAGTATCGGCGCCCATCCTATTTTACTTTAACATTGACTGTTCTCAGGGACATGCATGAATCAAAAGCATTCCCTGATGATATTCTTCTACAAGTATATGCACATAGTTCGAAAATTGCTGACATACAGAACGAACTCTTACAAAAATTCGATAATCTACGTTTTGTCGAGATTGGAAGCTAAAGAAAATTGTTTCGAGTGCGAGTTATCCTGCCCATATCACGAACACCTCATCTCAAGATAAGAAAAAAATATAAGGTGCTATACATGCTAGTATTTGGAGCTCCAGGGTTTTTTCATTTGCCATTATGTTAATATATTTCGAGGGTGTTTTTCAGGTCGAAGCCACATTGACATGGACCTATCAGATTGTTGACGAACGGCTTAAGATATTCGAGGAAACGGGAGAGAGATGTCATAGGCAATGTTGAGGAGATTGATATCTCTTTATGCTTATATGCTTATATGCTCCAATGCAATACTGAGATTCCATTCATCTCGCATGCTTTATTCTGACCATATGTTGCGGATAAGTTGCTCCATACTCCTGACCAAGTAAAGTGACTTTATTGAGCTCAGATATTGCTATTTTTACTTCGTCCATGTCAGATAGATGCTATTGGTATGGTTCAAGCTGGCTGCCAGCGGAGTTTGATTAATCATCGCCCTTTTACATTCTGCACAAGTAGTTCTTCCATATCATCAGCATCGGCTGCAATTCTGCTATGATGTCTCCATTTAGAACTTTGCAGGCTTCGGTTTGGGGTCTCTTACCCTAAAATATTTGTTTTCTCGGTTGGCTGAAATTAAGCACTTCTTTCCTGTTTCGTAATTTCTCAACTTCCTCGTTAGGACGCTGCTCATGCTCTTTCGTAGACGTTGCGAACGTTGACACAACTTGAGAATGTTTTTCACGAGATTAAAACACTTCTGACCTCGTTTCATGAAATTGCGTCTGGACTGTAAGAAATTACTATGCCTTTGAAGAAAGCATATCCTGCAGTTTGAAACAAAAATATAGCACCAAGGACCCAAAATCTTTGCTAGCCTTCTGTTGGCACATAGTAGAGCACGGTTATCCCTCAGAGAGTATCCAAATCTACGTGAAGATAAGAGTGTCAAATTTAGAGTTGCGAAAATCGGTTCCATTACAACTTAAACATTGGAAGTTGAATCTGTTTCAGCTTATGGCGGTTGTTTTTCAACTTCCCCCAATAAAGCGTTATAACTCGTTACGGTCAGACATCCAGAATTAAGAAACAGAATGTAGGTTAGTTTCAAAAGTATTACAATTTTCACGAACTTACTATCTTTAAAGGTTCATATTTTAAAAGCTCGAAAATCTGTTGTATGGTGACCAACTAAATCACCAGCACGATCAGAAGCTCGGTTGCTTTTGGAACTATAATTTGTCTGATTCGGTTGGACTCTACAATTTCTAAGTTAACTTTCCCTTCCTCAAAAAAATGTTTGATCAAAACTTGTGCTGAGCCATCACTGAAACACCTCCCACCAATTATTACTTTTACTTGTGCTATTCTAATAAAAACGTTTTGAAACGAGCAAAAGGAATCTTGTGACTAAATTTTAATATTGTGAAAGACCATTTATTTCAATTTCTTCTCCAATGTATTTTCGAAATATATTATAATATTGTACTATGCACTTTCACCAAATTCGTTCAATTGCTTTCCTTTGAAAAAAATTTACTTGTGCTCGAAATATTAATGCAATCCACACGTGTGATTATCTTTATGTCCTTTTAAACAGATTTTGAACCCTCTTATAGTTTCCATTGTTTCAGTCAAGAGATTTCCACCACCTCTTATATCCGGGAAGTGTTCAGCATAGGATCTTTTTCTTTCTGGCAAATAGATGACTTCAAGGGGATCACACTCAGTCCAGTTTTCTTTGAAGATTCCGATATCTGTTTCCGGGCCAATTACGAGAGATTGTTTATCTCTATGCCAGTTTTGGAAAGACCTCTAGACTTTGGTTCGTGATAAGGAACAACAACAATAGTAAACAAACTAAATCTTCGGATGTTATAATCTTACTTGCAACGCTGTTTTTAAACTTTATCATTTATCTTTCTCTTGATGTTTTTTGCCTCGTAAGTTTCTTTTTGCCGATATAATAGGACTTCCGGTTGAAAATCAATGTTTTATTGAGGAAAAATAGATATAAATTCAATATTCAAAGTATTGCCCATCGCTAACCACACATTTTTCCCATTTTTCTGGCAATTCATGGATACCCGTTCTGAAAAATTCGACCGGTTTGGCCGCAATCCACGAATCGATCCATTTTTTGACATCATCGAAATGACGGAAGTGCTGGTCAGCCAGGCCATGTTGCATCGATCGGAAGTGCTGGTCAGTAATCGGATGGCGCAAGGTCTGGACTATACGGCGGGTGGGGTAGGACATCCCATTTGAGCGTTTCAAGGTAAGTTTTGACGACATTCGCAACATGTGGCCGAGCATTGTCATGTTGCCAAAATAACTTTATCGTGTCTTGCGACCGTTTCCGGCCATTTTTCCTTCAGTGCTCGGCTCAAACGCATCAATTGTCGTCGGTAGACCTCGCCTGTGATTGTTTCATTCGGTTTTAGCAGCTCATAATTCACAACACCCTTCTGGTCCCACCAAATGCACAGCATAACCTTCAGGCCATGAATATTCTGAACGGCCGTCGATGTTGAGGCATGTCCGGGGTGTGACGATTCGATGCAAAGAAGACTTCTTTTGTGGCATTCAGGCAGCATTTCGGACATACAAAATCGGCGTTCGACGTCTCGTGGCTTCAATTCATACGGCACCCAATGTCCTACCTTTCGCATCATTCCCATTGCTTTCAAACGATCGGAAATGGTTTGCTGAGCGACGCCAAGTGATTTTGCAAGTTCTTCTTGCGTTTGTGACGGATCTTGATCGAGCAATGCCTCCAATTCATGGTCTTCAAACTTTTTCACCTGGCCGAGGAGTTCTTTGTCTTCGGTGTCGAAATCACCATCTTTGAATCGCTTAAACCACCGCTGACACATTCTAACGTCTATAGTATAGCCCGGGTAAGCTTCGGTAAGCAATTGATGCGCTTCGGTTGCTTTTTTCTTTAAATGTAAGAAGCATATTAAAACTTCCCGCAAATGTTGTTTTGATGGCACGAATGTAGACATTTTACGGCTTTAAAAAAACTTGTGTGTTTTCACTCATGACCAATAACCTAGACTGAAATAATTAGACAATGCCATAAAGTTTCTGATGTGATAGCTGTCATCATCAAAATTCAACTCAGAGTAATAGATATGAAGTTGTCTGCAATAACGACATTTTTAACCGGTAGTCCTATTAGTTTAACGATAAAAAAGCGTCAAGCTGAGGCAGAGGAGGTTTCGAACAAAAAAACTGGTGGCTCCATATTTTTCTAAGGATGTTTTCATGTATCAGTGTTACATAATTTTTTTTTTCTGATAATCTTATAAGCTGTAAACTATAAATTCAATTGATTTTGAACTTTTTTCATAAGAAGCCTTAAGTTTAAACTTTTTTTAAAAGTACACCAAGCTTGTTCTAAATTAAAACAACGAACATCCTTTGGTCCTTGATAAATTAACACGATACTGCTCACTGAAGTTGTGATATCTAAAAAAGCTGGGCTTATGAATTTGAAGATCAAACTAATCAGCTTTCGTTAAACAGTAAATTTAAGGCAAATTAGACCTTACGTCTTTCCAGTAATAATTATTTTTATCATCAAATGGAAAGTTCATGGTGTGGGCAGGGCAAATGACCCAAAAACAATTTTTTCTCATTTTGTAAATTGTTAATGGAATGAATCCAAATTGTGGATAGTCCGCTAAATAAGCAAACAAACGAAGACCATATCACTGTCTAAACATAGTTGGTGTGCAACTCAGCTATTGCTGGTATCACTTTACTTATCGCTACGTCCTTGATTGGAAAAATATATTAAATTATCACTTTTAAAAATGCAGGCTCAAGTAAATAGTTCAAGGACATATTTTTAAGAAACCTTAAAAAACGATCTCGCCACCAATACAACCCAAGAAACAGCACAACACATCCTAATCTCTGAAGCTACGTAAATTGGAATTTTCCAAACACCGCGTCTTTTAAGAAATTGTGAGTGAATTTTTATGGGTAGCATTAACTCATATATGAACTTATTCAATTGAAGCTGTAGGGACTTTAAACTATGAAATAAAAAATTGCATAAGGTTTCGCTTATTCGCGATTTCGATCGTAATCGAAAAACACGTTAGAAATCGGCATCCGATGTTTGTTTTGATTTTGATTTTGTTTTTATTATTTTGGAATTTTTCCATTCCACTTAAGCGTCATTGATTCTTTAAACGATCAAAATTCAATGTCAATATTCGATCATAAAATTGTAACGTTTCTGTTATCAATGTCGTCACGCATGAGTTAGACAGCGAGCCTTCCTTCAAAATTTGAAATACAAAATAGGTAATAAAACTACGTATTAGAAGCTTCTCAAAGCAAATCAAAGTCCGGTAATTCCTACAAAGAGACAACCTTTGTTTTTAGAGTATACCGGTCAGACTGTGACTCAAATTATGGAATGCAAAATACTCATACTGTTTTGCTCTCACACCCGCCATGATAACTTGATCGCAAAATATTCAAATATAGATTTGCTAACAAGGTTTTCATTACCATAACTTGCCGGGAAAAGTTAGTTTGAGTTCATCCATAGTATACGTTAGGTGTTTGTTGTTTAAACGGTTACAGATTGAGTAATATTCCTTCTGCTCTCGATCACGAAATTTGCAGAAAATAAATAAATTTAATATTTCGAACAAAAACTCTTTAAGACGGATAAGACAATAAAAAAAAGTGTTTTCAAAAGTGTATGTCGAATATGGGCTCGCTACAGCCGACCATGTTGGCGATCGCCACTTAAATGGTGACTTAAGGTAATTTCAATTCATTATAGACGTTTTCCAGGAAACTAGACATTAATCGAAGTTACAACGCAAATTACAGAGGCCATGGGTATTTGTTTTCTTTGGTATCTGGTTTAAGTTTTTTGTTTTTTATGTGAACTACGTTTTATCCGTAAATCTTTCTATTAAACCCACGACTATGTGCATGTCAAGTGAGATCTTAGCTAATGTGAAAAGTGAAAAACCCATACACCGGTTAAACGAGTGATTCAAGAAAAGTTCTATTTCATAAAGATTTTCATGTATGCAAATTAAATTCGTTTTTAATATAAGAATTTATTAAGTTTCCTACGAATTTAATTACTTCATACCAATGCGCGGTGGGAATATCTTTGAAAACCTGAGACCTTACATCATTTTGTTATTTCATGGATTCGAAGGCTTTTAAAATTAACGTTATGCATCGAAAAGAAGCCTCGGAAAGGATGTGCCGGTACAGGACCATGTACGTGTGAGAATGTTTCATTTAAATCCGCTTTAAGGTTTTATATGAAAACTGAGTCTGATATGCACTTCAACAGAAGTAACTAAAGTAAACTTCTACGAACTCCTTGACTAGACCAAAGAGTTTGAATCATGGCATAAAAATAGTTTATTTTAATTCTTAATAAAACCTCGGGCAACGGGCGACACATGTTTCCCATCAACAATTAGACTTGGCGGTGTCCCGATCAACAAACCGTCAGGCAATTAAATCACATTGTTATTAATGCCTGCACACTTCGAACATTCTGAATGTCGGGGGAGCCAATATCAAATCGCATAACCAGTTAGTTGCAGTCAGAGTTTGAATGGGGATTTCCTGATTTTCTAGCAATACAACAGCCGTCATGAAGCTGAGATGCAAACACAAGAGACCGCCAGACTTCATAACGTTTTCAATAATATTTTTTCTACCTTATTGTCGACACGAAGCTGATTGGTTAATATCATTGCGGTTTTAACCCAGGATAGTTCACTATTGATCCAATATTCACACTACAACGGGTCTTGGATAAAAGCCAAGGCTTCCGAATCGACATTCTCTTTGATTTTATGGCCACGTTACTACTTCATTGGGTGCCTTAGCTCAGTGGTAAGTGCGTCTGCTTCTAAGCATGGAGGCCGGGTAAGAACAAATGGCATTTTTTCACCGCCCCAAGCCGTTTCGTAAGCAACTGACAACAGCACCCGTGAATAAAAACTGTCAAGAAAAAGCTTCTGATGCCATTCGGAGTCGGCAAAAAATTAAAGGTCCAAACCACGACATTTACGAGAAATGTAAGACGCACACACAAATGGTGCAATTAATCCATGACCCTCAAGAGAGCTGTTGCGCCATCAAAGAGCCGAAAGAGTTACATGAAACGACGGCTACCACTAGACCATGATTGTAATAAAGTGTTTTTCAATAAGAGCGCTACAACAGTTTTTTTTTAAATAAAACAAAAGTGGTTTTGGATATCAATAAAATTATTTATTCCTGTGAAAGTACGTTTGATGCCATTATGTATGAAACTCGATTTCATACGTGCCAGCACGGGCACGTTTGCAGAAGTCCAGACGCTGAACCCGATTTTCGACGGTTTTCAAGCATAAATCGGCCGTTACTGCTGCAATTCATCAATCGTCGCTGGCTTGTTGGCATAGACCATAGACTTGACGTAGCCCCACAGGAAATAGTCTAACGGCGTCAAACCGCACGACCGAGGCGGCCAAGCGACTGGACCATTTCGTGAGATAACACGTTCTCCAAACTTGGTTTCCAATAAATTGATTGTGACATTCTCTGTTTGGCTTGTGGCGCCGTCCTGTTGGAACCACATGTCCTCCAAGTCCATATCATCCAATTGGGGCCAAAAATATTCGGTTATCATTGAACGGTAGCGATCCCCATTCACAGTAAAGTGCTGGTCTTGATCATCACGGAAGAAGTACGGCCCAATGACGCCGCCGGCCCATAAACCACACCAAGAAATGATCCTCATCGCTGAAAATGATTTTTCAATGAAAATCCGAATCATTTTCAAGTTGTTGCTCAGCCCAATTCACGAACATACGACGCTTTTGGTAGTCAAGCGGCTTAAGTTCTTGCGTCAATTGAACCTTGTAAGGATGTAGGCCAAGATCTTTTCGCAAAATTCGCCACAACGACGTCACAGAGATGCCCAACACTTGCGAACGACGTTTGAGAGACACATTTGGGCTGAAGCCTCAGCGGCAGCAATATTCTCGACACTACGGGCACTCCTTTGTCTCATTGGCAGGGGAACATTTTGTATTGTGCCTGTGGATTCAAATTTTTCCACTAGACGCTCAATTGTTGATCTGCTGGGACGATTATGACGATCATAAATTGGACGTAGCGCTCTTAACGTTGAGGCCACTGACTCCGAATTTCGGTAGTAAAATTTAATAATTTCGACTCGTTGTTGGCTCGTATATCCTCCATCATGAAATGGCAAACCTTACTGAAGAGAAATGTCAAGAGAGCGGCAAGAAATATGGCGTCGTTTGCTGTCCCTGTCGCTCTACTTTGGTAGCGTCCCTGTTGAAAAACCATTTATAAGACGCAGGAGGGTAAGCTCTATCAAGGGCGCAGAAGAGAACATCGTTTGGATGAATTTTGGTCTTTTGAAAGAGTCCGCGTTAACGAGTCAGATAGCTTAATTAGCTAGAGCAGGTAAACATAAACGTTCCGGCCTAAAGATTCAACGATGACGAGACATCACTTTAAAGGACGAGCTAACCTTCGTTGTCGCACAAAACCGAAAGAGGTCCTCTAGCTAATGATTTAGTTGATTGTAAACGCTTGGTTTATGATACCTTCAAACCCTGAATTCTACCTCAACCTTTGTTTTAATATGCAAAGAATACAGAGCACCTTAAACACTTATGGGCAAGATTTGGTGAACGAAAAGAGTCAGCGTGCGTGCAGAATGGTAGTTAAGCGGCACCGATAGACTCTTCTTAGAAGGTAGAAAGCCGCGAAATTGTTTCACTTGGATCCCTTTGTGATGTACCTCCGAGCAAGTTAGTTAAGGAGATTGTCCACTCTCGAGGTATTGCATAAGACGACCTCGTAATGACTGCGACGAATCCGGTTTCTTGAATTGCAGCCACCGCAACTGCAGCCTTGTGAACGAGTGCGTTATCTTGATGAAACAGCACTCCGGCTCGCAGCTTTCTGCCACAGCCTCCCACAATCTTCTTATTTGGTCGGCCTAGTTGAAGACTGATAAAGTGGCTCCTTTTCCACCATAATATTTCCTTCAGCATCTCATAGAAGTGATGCCATAGCCATCCCTGCTGAAAGTGACACTTTGAAGTGTCACCAGCGCGTGTCGGTGAAGAGGGTCGATCAAAAGGGTGGATCCAGGTCACGAAGAGTGATAAAATATTCTCCTAATCTGCCTGGAACTTGAAATGTCAACTCGTGTCTCCTTTTGCTCGTCGGCGACCATTTTCGCAGTGACTTTCCACATGAGATCCCTGTAACCTCAGCTGCATGACTGATGTTATTTTTTGATCTGCCAGCACGACATCTTTGACTTTTTCTTATTAGTGACGTTGATGGACGTTCTTCGCGGTGTTCATCTTCTATAATACCATATTCTACCCAGCTTACCTCCCTGGAATCGTCGCCTGTTTACATGTTGTCAAATGCTGACCTAGTGGGTTATGAAAGACGTTGAATGTATGCACACTGGAAATAACCGAATATCATTACTTTTGGATCACCCTCGTAATAGACTACAGATGGATGTTTTAAAAATTTATTTTTAACTCAAATCTTTTGGTGACGAACGTCTTTTTCCAAGTCAATCAAAAAGATTCGATTATTCGATTCAATATCCGATGCCCTTTCCTAAAACCGGACTTTTTTTTTTTTTTTTTTTTTTTATTGTGGCATTAAATGTACAATATACAATATTTTCAGATATTTCAGAAATATTTGATTTGTTTTTAAGAAGCGACCTCAGAAACTCAATCTCTGCGTTCGATGCCTGTACCTATATTTTGCTTATACTGCATTAAATCTACTGACTTGCAGTGTTTTGTTTACATCTGTTTACATTTTGAACCCGACATCCAGTTATGAGGTAGAATTATTAAGTGTTATCTTGACACTATGCAATCAAACTTACCAATTGTCTACCTAATCTAGGGATTATAAATTGCATTCAACGATTGCTCTGAAGTCTCTTACAAGTTTTATCTGCACTTATTACATTGCAAGTCTCGTTGTTCTATTTATTTTAAAGGTGCTAAAGATAAGGGCTTAATTGCAGCAGTTAATAAAGATCTTTGTTTGATTGTGTTTACTTTCAGAAATTTCCACTGGCTACCATCTGTTTTTTAACGAAGACAATTCTAAAACTGTGCAAGCTTCAAAAATGACCAACGAAAGCACTGGTGGCAAAGAACCGGACCAGGATCCGTTTGACATGATCATGGAAAAAGTTGGCTTCAGAGGACATTTCCAGAATATGTATAATTCGATTTTTATCTTGGGACTATCGTGTGCCGGTGCAATGATCTACATGAACATTATTTTGGCCCTCAATGTGCCAGATCATTGGTGTAATGTGCCCGGAAGAGAGAGTACAAATCTTAGCTTAGAAGCATGGAGAGATGTCACATTGCCAAGGTAAGGACATTGTTCGCATTAGAAATGATCTGTAAAATGAAATTGCGTGAATATTTTCAGGGATGTGGACAATAGAGGAGTGGAAACGTTTAGCAAATGTCGGATGTATAATAAAAATTTCGAAAATATCACCCAAGCGGAATTGGCCAGAAATGAGGCTGAAGTAATAAGTAAGTTCTGATTTTAAATATGAATTAACGAAGAAGTTGTATCAGGAGGGATGCAGGGGTAATATCAATGTACAAAGCAGAAAAACACGGTGAAGGATTTAAGACTTTTTAGTATGATGCCATTTCTTTTAAGCAGAGAAAGAATTTTAGTTTATTGTCCACAAAGGATGATGATGGATGAACAAAGATTGATAAGAAAAGCAAAGGAACCTCCTGAAGAGAGTGTCATTTGGCTCGCTGGTTTCAACTCACTTCCGTGGGTGGAGCTCGAAACGGGACGGAGGATTTTTATATCGACCTATTAGCTTTGGCCTAGTTTTCAGGTTTTTATTCGACATCAGTTTTATATATGTATTCTAGAAAGTTTGGAAGATTTAGCTTAACACCCCGCTGCCAGTGTTATGCCTTCACAGCAGAGCCATCTACACACAATCTACACAAACCACCATATTGACAGCACGAACTAGGAGTTCAGCCGATACAACTACCACTAAAAGAACGCCACCAATTAGTCAGACTACTATCGGTGGTCGACCAATCCAGTGATAGTGCCATTAACTTTTTCCCAATGGCAAATGGTAACTGGACCAGATTCGAAAAACTAGATCACTCTAGGAACCGAACCCGGGACCTATCAATCGAATCAATTGAAAGGCAGGCGCTCTACCAACTTCGCCACCCATTTGTGTCAGTTATGTTAAACGGGAAAACAGCACACGGCTATAGAAGTCCATTGTGATTGCCCATTATGGGCTTTATGAAAAACATTCTTAAAATTTTGTACTCATAACGATATTCGAAAAATTTTTAAGTGTGACTTTTGCAAGAGCCTTGAGTTTTCTATGCGTTCAGTTGTCCATAAACCAGCGACGTTCCATAAAGTTATTGCATGGTTTCAGTCATTTCCGCATCTTGACAGCTTCTACCCCGTCAAGGCCCGTCTGTGGCGTTGATCTTTCTAAGCACGTAAAATCTTTCAAGATCAATATTCGTGGGTGCGCGTAATACCTCTCGAACAAAGGCGGTGATTTAACATACAATTTATTCCAAACTTCGCACGGCCTCAAAGCTTTATCAGACGTGGAGTGACAGATATTCATTCGGAGGCTTTCTTGTTGTTTCTTCTAGGATTTATTTTCGTGTAAGCTTCCCTGTATGTTTTTATTATAATTCCTTTGCTTTGTGAGATGCAGAAGCGGTCAGTTATTTGTTTTTCCAGGACAAATAAATGTCCATTTTTTAGGGTCTTGTTCCTCAAAAGAAAAAACATAACCATTATATGATAGAATCACTTTGTTGTCCGTCTTTTCGAAACCATCGTTTTTCTCAAGATCGCGTGTGGAGGTAAGAAATCGAAATAAATACCAAATTACGACTGCGGTCATTCATAGATGTGACAGAATCAAACCTCTATTTCCACGCAGTCAAACGAGAGGGCTGTTTTTATCGTGTATTTCTATGCTCGCATATCTAGTTGACCTAGAATCATGAAATTTGGCAGAATGCAATATCTTTAAGCATAAGAAAAGGCCTAAGGTCTAACCCGTTCATGCATCACAAAAAAAGAGTAAAAAACGCAATTCAATTTTACGACTAGAAGAAGGCTATAATAAAAATTTTGTAATATGCCGCATGTTTCAGTACTCGGAAGGGAATCAAAACCTAAACGGTACATCATACAAAAAGAAATAACACGGAAATATCTTCGAAACTCGATTTCCGTGATGGACTAACTATAAACATACCTACAAGTTTGTACGGCACCTTCGTTGCGCGAGTCCGACTCGCATTTGGCCGGTTTTTTTCTTTTTGGTTCTAATTTGAGCATATAAACTTTGTAAATTGTTTTCTACGGGCGATTGTCTCATAATTTTCGTAAGGGATTATGACTACCCTTATGATGCATGTCTCATCAAGCGAGCAGAAGAATTATGAGCTCAAAGATTGTCAAGTGGTTTGGAACTCAGATGTATTTGGGTTTCGACTGCTTTATGCGTGGAGCCAAAAGAGAGCTGGAGAATTTTGTAAGGACTTGCTTGCATTGGCTCAATTCACAATATATCATTCTTCATTATTTAAAATGACTCTGCTTTGGTCATTATCATAAGCCAATTAGGTTTCCACTACAGCAAGCTCGTTCACATAGACTTCTAAGTCTATGGAAATCAATAAAACTATTTAATTTCTGATAGTACTCGTTTCAAAGTCACTGAGTCTGATTATGTTGTTCGCCTGGACTTTTTCCACAAATGAAGATAATAACATTAAAGTGTGTGTTGAAACGCTTCAATTTGTATTGACTCTGAGTTTTCAGAAGAATTCAACATAATATAGCTCTCTATGATTTCCCTATAGGTGACCCTGTCGCGAACGAACCCGGCGTTATACTATATCCTGACTACATAATAATCCTAGCTTGTGGAGTTAGGCCCCACTCTGCCCTATTAAGTCTAAAAATTCGTTACCTTTACTGATTTCTTACTTTAGATCTTGGGGTCTACATATAAATGCACAAAAATGTGGGTTAGTTTGTTTTCGAAATTCCTACGAAAAAGGTCATCGGCTTGCGGTCAAGGAACGCAAAACTCTCTCCTTAGAAATTCACAACTCGACAACACCATTAAAACAAGAAACAAAATATCTAGGGATACTTATTGAAAATAAAATTTATTTTGAAAAGCATGGCAGGAAGATACTGAACAAAGCACAAATGGCTGCTTCTACTCTTAAGCAACTATTGTCCTCTAAAGATGTGTTAATGAAGACGAAAAAATTTATATACAAAACGCTTATTAGACCCATATTGACTTATGGCTTCAGCTCTTGGGTCAGTTTCTCACCTACTGTAGCAAAAGAGCTTGAACTATTTGAAAGACGCATCTTGACATATTGTAGTGGAAAATTTAGAAGATCAAACAAAAATGACATTATATGAAGTCACAAAAGTTAAAACACTTTTAATGTACATGGTAGAGGCTTTAAAGAAAAGACTAATTAATGTTGCCACTCACACTAATCCGCTCATCAAATCGTTTTGGGATTTAAATGCTGGTCAAAGCGTTTACGACCAGTATTGCCTTTAACCATTCAATCTCATGAACGAAAGATCGCGGTCGGTAATTGAATATGACTCAAATGGAAATGAATTACTGCCATTTTATGAAAAAGCTTCACTGCCAAACCTACAAGGATAGATTGTAGAATTTTAACTTGCTTGTTCCTATATAAGTTATGTACATATATAGAAAACTAAGTAAGTCCTACTCATTCAATTTTACAACACTTCTCTTAGAATAAGAAATGAATTGAAAGTAAAATATTCAAAACTGATGTTGTAAATACTCGTATCTCTATCTGCACATTTTTAGTCATTAGTATTAAGTGGCCTATATGAGCCCCATAGAGTTGAAGTATGCCGGGAGCAAGCATATTTGTAAAACCCACTTTTTAAAGCCCAAAATGTTCTATTTAATACCAATGTTCTCTGTTAATACCAATGATAGAAAATTCATTAAAGGTTATATATTAAGAAGTTATACTGCTCGTTGAAACTGCGCTTTAATAATGTTGATATGTTTCTTTGGTTTTTCATTTATTGATTTTTCAAAGGAATTCCATTTTCCTTGCCTGTGCTGATTTTTGAATTTGAGGTTAATTTTCTTCGAAAAATGCGTATTAAATACAACGCTTTATTTTTTCTTTTTGAGGATAGCAATAATAAAAAGGAATGTAGTCATTTCAAACAGCACTTAGACTGTTACCGTGGTATACAAAATTAAACTAATGAATAGATTTTTTTTTTCTAATCTTTTTTACGCAAGAAATAAGGGACACTATCGAACAATTCAAAACTGAAGATATCAATATTATTTAAACGCAGTTACTAAAAAAAGCCAAAACGAAATATTTATCGTTATTATTAACAGAGAAACTATCGTTAACATGGGTTAAGGTATGCCAAAGTAAGCGTCTTCTTAAATCATCAATAAGTGATATCAATTTTGAGGAAAGGCCCTTACTGTAGAACAATCTTTTTCTTGAGAAGAATCAACATTTAAATTTTCCTTGACTTATTATGGAGCATATTTGATTTAATATCCATTAAGATGAAAATGAGGCTCGACGCTCATGATGAATTTCGACGGAAAATTATGTTTAAGTTATATCTATACCGTATATCACGGTGCGAAGGCATCAGGAGATTTACCTTGTAAGATCACCTTCAATTCTTTTATTTAAATACACTTCAGACACAGACTTGTTATGGCCAATTTCGTGGCGGGACATTTTAAGGCACAATGGCGATCCTCAAAGATACTTTGCAACGAGCGGCTTAATGCATAGAAAGTAGTTCAGCTGTCGTAAACCGACTGGGAAATTTCAGCGGAAGTTCACTTTGCTTAAAACAATCACTGATGAATTGTTCTCATGAGTGTTCTACGAGCTTGAAGGATATTGTGTTTCACAGTTCCATGCACCAGTTTACTTCACATATGCAGGTTGATTTGTAGAACTTGTAACAAAAGGCTAGAGCGAGTAATTTAGGCCAAGACAAGATAAAAATCCTACGAGAGGGTGGGTCTATCTCCATCCGTTTTGTCAGGAGGGGCAATTTTCTGAAAAATGTAACTTAAATTTATGAAAAAAATTATTAAAAATCAAGGAGAGCACACAAGGTGATGTTATGCAATTTTTTCAAAAGCCAAAATCCCACACTTACGTATTTGACTCATGTTCGTTCGTTCAATAAATAGTTTTCGAGAAATAAAATTTCATAGCTAAAATTTTGAACTCTGTTTTCTAATATTCAATGCTCTTTTTAATTTTTACGAAAATTTAAAAAAACTTGTTGCCAAAAGATGCCTTAATTTTTTAGAAACACATACTCGCACTAGTCTTTTGTTGAATCTAATTCAAATTACCTCGTCATTTGCATGAGTCGCAGCATCATAGTGACACATTTTTGGGTACCTTTTATTTAGAACCTCAATAACTCTTAACTAGGAACTTCTTTTTGGCTGTATCTTTCTCAATCTCATTCCCAGCGCTAGTTTCCTTTGTCCTTACAAAAAAACATCATAATTTCGCTCACATAAAGTTCCAACTTATTTCTGCGAAATAAGTTTCCAATTGAACCGTGTAAATTCCTAGGTAAACCGTTTCTCTGAACCTCCTCTTTCAAGTATTTTATTTATGCATCCGCATTCCTTAATTTTAGGAAGCGTGTGCTATAAAATCTTATGACGTAAATAATTTAATCCAGTCAGAACCATTACTCTGGCAACAGTTCAACCAGACAGGACGTCCCATACAGCAGTTGGAAATCCCCGATCCAAAGAAGGTAACTTAACCCCCCAGCCTCGTAGGGTAGATCCTTGCTGGAAGTTATTGTCAGGCTTATCATTAAAAATCCGAATAAAAAGGAAAAAAATAAAAAAATATTTTTGAAGGAAGCAAAATCCTTAAAGTCGATCGTAATTGTAGGTCGACGAACGACGCGACTTCACCGTCATCGTTATCCCCAAAGGTGGGTCACTCGGCATACCCGAACCTCTAAGTCCCAATGAACGTTTGATTTGTTCCCCCCGGAAGCGTTCCGCACTTGTTCCTTCATTTTATGTTTATTTCTTGTTCATGTGATTTCGTTTGTTCCATTTCTTGATTTTATTTTTTGTTTTTTCTTTGTTCACTCTTGCAGACTGCCCTTATGGCTATAGTTACGATAAGGAATGGTATGAGGCAACTATTCCCACCAAGGAGAATTGGGTCTGTGACAAGGATCTGTATGTTACCAATACGTTTGTGGTTAGTCGAGTGGCTGAAGTGTTTGGTTCGTTTGTCCTTGGCCAAATGGGTGACACGTAAGTATGCTGCTTTTTTGACATTTTACCACACACATATACTCACATAGACTCCAGGTCCTGGTGCCTAGATCTGGAATTTATATGTTTTATTTCTTATTCGCATGCAATCAAATAAATTCAATTGGATTCACTTCCTTGGAGACTTACAGTAGGACTTTGTTCATGCTTAACTTTGTTCAAGCATTGTATCTATTTTATTTGTGGATCTTTTGTCAAAGTTTTGAAATCGTAAGTTTGGAGGAAGCTCTACAGTTAATAGGACATGAATTTGTATGACTGGGGAAACAGTGATTGTGGGCTTTAAAGCGCAAGGGATTTATGACTTTGCAAAGGAAAAGGATTTTTCGACTCAGAACTATGTTTACGATGCCTAGAATAACCTTTCTTTTGAAGCATGTCAAAAAAGTGAAAAAGAAGGCTTGGAAGATCGACTCTATGGGGTGGTGGAAGGAAGGTTAGGTTGGAGTTAGGTTAGTGTCCTTGGTTGACTGCTTCTCTTCGGGCAATCTCATAGCCGTTTCTTTCTTGAAATGTAAGCCGTAGTTAGATTATGAAGGAGATAATAGAAACTAGAGAAGTTTTTCCTTTGATTTTTCAATTGACAAGGTGGCCCAAAATGTAATACTGGTAGATTCTATAACCACAAACGTAAATTTTGTTTTGATATTTCTTAAGTATACAGATGTTTAAGTGCCAAGCCGAAGTTGAAGCTTGGATCCTTAAGAATAAATTAAAAAGAATTGATTGCCTGTAGTGAATGCTGGTGCATGGAAACCGCAGTACATGCTGAGGACAGGTCTTAGCGCTGATGTGTGTATGGTTAAAGATACCAAACAGTACAAGCGGGCGCTGGTCAACCTCCATTCGCGGTCTTTGGGTTTAGAAACTTAATATAGATATTCGAGGTAGGGTCTTGAAAAAGTGATTTTTAGTGATTTTAAAATGCAAACTGGCTAAAAAAACTTAGCCATATACCGATTTTGCTTGAACAATAACAGTTAGTTATTGAGTTACTTATCACAGTATAGAAACAAAGATCCGAGATTTTAATTCGGGTGAGCTAGCAGTTTTTGAATGCCATTGATGGATTGATAATTCCATCGTAGGAAACAGCGGCGTTGAAAGTCAAAAAATTTGCGTGAGCCACTAAGACGTGTGACCAGCAAGTTGACCAGTAGTCCATTACTTTCGTATGAAAAATTGAGCGAGGAAGTACATTCTGCGCTGGTGTCATTACTCGAATTATTCGCGAATCCTTATTAGACCTAATCCTTGGCTTAGTCGGCATTACACATATCTTTTTGTTGTGACTTTTTATTCTCCGAGGATATCGATTTTATTGCGCAGATTTCTAAAAGATCGCCGGTTTTGATTTAACTACTAACTTGACTCTTTCGAGAATAATGGTAAACAAATAAGCATGGCAGTGCTTCGTACTGCTATAAGCGACTTTGAGTTAGCAGCGAGCATTCTTACTTAAACCTCGTCGATGGAATGGACGATTTAAGGTCGAAATCCATCATGAGTGACGGGGCTCATTTTCATCCTAACAAATACAATTGCGGCACTGAGAAACCACGCAGGCTTCATCAAGGACCGTTTCGTTTACACAAAGTCACTGCATGGTCCGCCATGTAGGATTCGTCACTGTAACTAATTTTTTTCGGGTGTCCTGCGTAACGTAGTCACTGTGACTTCTGAGTGATTTAGAAAAGTGAGGCTGGAAGGATATATATTTCCAGAAGGACGTTGCAACCACATGCGTAGCTCAAAAAGTTGTAAGCATTTCCGGGTCGCCTGATGTCTCATTTTTAACAAATTGTATTGGCCGAAGATCGCCCGATTTGACCGCTCCAGACTTTCTGAAGTCGCGGGCATATGTAACCGGCCCATGGCTCTGGAAATCCTCAAGCTGAATATCGGACAAGCGAACGAGAACTGATCACCTAAAGTTCACACCAAAAAGAGGAGTAAAAAAAACACAAATGTTAACCAACAATGGGCATTTTTACTTTACCAATGTCATCTTCAATGCCTTATGGAAAATAGGAACAAAAAACAAATACCGTTAACCAAGATGACGAGTGTTCTGCTATCTGCAGTGGTTCAGTTGTCGCTACAAGTCAAGGAAAATTTTTAAACATTTAAGTGCCAATCAAGTGAACTTTGACTAAAATATCATCTTATAAAAGCTGGGGCAAAAGAAACATTATAATTTAAATCGACTACCATTGTGTTAAAAATTAAGGGCTTATTTAAAAAATTTGTGACATTAAGTTGAAGAAAATATTATGGGTCAAATGGCCAGCCCTCGAGGTGATGCCCCCACTCTTAATTTGCGACTTCTTCTTTGGATTGTGAGACTGTGATTAACGCAAGATTTCAAAAAGTAGCCAAGTGCAAGTTGACTTTCAAACGAAGGGTTCGAAACATATGCGACACCACGTTTCTTTAATTTGAGATTTCTCCTAAATATGCAAGATTAAGCCAGAAAAAGTTAATGATGAACTTCGGCTTACTTGTATTTAATTCTAATAAGAACAAGAACTTCCAGATGGGAATCTATAATAAAAAGCTTAATCAAACAAGGATTCAAAACGATCGCAGGATTAAAAGAAATTAAAAGAAAATTTGATACAGACTTACTGTAAAAAGTTTGTATCTATGATTTTAAAATTTGTGTGGTGTTAGTGTGAGCCTAAATTTCCCACCCTATAGCGTGCCACAACCGTTTACTACTGTGTCCAAAAAATAAGGTGACATTGTATTTATTTTGAAAATTCTTTATTTATTCTTCCAAATCAATTTCATGCCCTTCAAAGTAATCCCCTCCCGATGCAATGCACTTATGCCAACGGATTTTCCAATCTTTAAAACACTGGTTGTAGTCACTTTCCGGGATGGCCTTCAGTTCCGTCTTCGCTGCGGCTTGAATCTCCTCTATCGTATCAAAACGGTGTCCCCGGAGCGGTCTTTTGAGCTTGTTGAACAGCCAGAAGTCGCACGGCGCCAGATCAGGTGAATACGGTGGTTGCGGAACGATATGGGTTGAGTTTTTGGCGAAATGATCACGAATTACGAGTGCGGTATGGGATGGTGCATTATCGTGGTGTAAAAACCAAGAATTGTCTTTCCACAATTCCGGCCTTTTTAGGCGGATAGTGTTACGCAAACGACGCATAACGTTCAAATAATATTCCTTGTTGACTGTTTGGCCGGTCGGAAGGAATTCATAAAGCACAACACCACGATAATCGAAGATAACAGTCAACATGACCTTGATTTTTGAGCGACTTTGGCGCGGTTTTTTTGGTCTCGGCTCTCCTTTGGCACGATATTCGCTCGATTGATCGGTTGTTTCGGGGTCGTAAGCATAGATCCAAGTCTCATCGCCAGTTATAATGCGTTTCATGACATTCTGGTAGTCGGAAAGCATTATTTCACACACTTCAACGCGACGCCTTTTTTCCAAAAAAATCAATGTTTTCGGTACCAGTCGAGATTTGACGCGCTTGAGGCCTAAAGCATCCTTCAAAATGGTATTGACTGAGCCTTTCGATAAGCCAACTTCCTCAGCAAGGTCTCTTATCGTTAATCGATGGTTTTTCAACACCAAATCTTTGATTTGTTGGACGTGAGCTTCATTGGTTGAGGTTGATGGTCGCCCAGAACGCTCTTCGTCTTCGACACGTTCACGGCCGGCTTGGAAATCACTATACCACTTGTAAACATTTTTTTTAGACATAGCCTCAACATCAAAGGCTTTCTGCACCATCCTCAACGTATCCGCAGCAGAAAATTGATTCCGCAAACAAAATTTAATGCAAATTCTTTGCTCAATAAATTTCGACATCGCAAAAAACGAAAAACTCACTTTTAGCAGCTCACAAAACGACGCGTATCTCAAACACTATGAATATATTTTGACATGAAATTTCACATAGATGTCACTGACAGTACTACCAACCTAAAAAGAAAGAAAAATTTCCAAATCCTTCGACGCACGCAGTTTAAATTCATATGTCACCTTATTTTTTGGACACAGTAGTATCTTGACATGCAATATCCTTTTGTGCTTTCATTGCGTGATCAACAAACACAACGTCATTCAATGTTTACACATTTCTTCATTTTGCAACCCTCTGTTTTAGCGATTTATTTACATCAAATTCACATGAATTAATTTTTTTTTAATAATTTATTAAAAAAAAATAGTATTTCAGAAAAAAGAAGAAATGCCAGCCAGATTCGAACACAGCACCTGAAAATGCATTTTTATTCCTATAATTCATTTTCTAACATGCTAGATAAAATATGCTTAAATAATGCTTAATTAACTTAACTATGTTTATCGACTTATATTTTTTACTAAATTTAAATTACAGTCTCTATTTAAACAAAGAAAATTTTTATTTTTTATAAAACATAGTGACCGGATTGTTTTTTATGTTTTACTAAAACAAGACCTAAAAACTAAACTACAAACTAAATTAATTCCAAAAATCTTAACCTTACTTAAGATAACATAAAGTAATAATAACTTACACTACCTCAAATATATATAGTATATAAACCGGCCAGGACTAACAGGACATGCTATGAAATTGCCTTAAGGGCGCTCACAATCAAAAACACAAAAACGACAGAGTTTATTCTACGTCTAGCCAACAATAGTATCGGTATTACCTTTCGGCATCAGCTCTGTCGCGGTCTGATACCGGCCTACTAAGCCAAAGGGTCTCCGGTGAGCTACTTGCGACGTCTAGGTCATAGTTTATTCGCCCTTCTACAGCTTTTCAACCAACGTAGCACCGCGAATCTATCCTGGATCAGACCTTTTCTAAATATTTAAATAGAGAAACGCTTCAGGGGGAGTAAGGCCGTTAAGGCACACCGTCTCATCGTGCATGTCATCGGGTTAAAAAGTCCCGGAGATCAAATCATTGCTCTTGCAATGTGACTTCAAATAAGCTTTGTGAGAAAGTAATCCACTCTGATCATGTTTATCCCATTTTACAAGACTTCATTACTATAGACTGTGGAGTTCTATATAAGTGCAGACAAGCCCTAAGATATCGTCTCGAATATCTGAATCTTTTCCATTAAGCTTGCTCCCACTTTGAACCACACGGGACATCCACAGCCAAGAACAAGCCGAATGAGGGCCGTGAAGCAGATCACCTTTACCTTGGCGTCGATTTGACTGCTGTGAAATAGTCTCTTTGTCAAGGCAAATGCCGCTTTGCCTCTGGCTTTGTTAAAATATAGATACTGATCTAGCCAGATCCCAAGGTATCTGACAACACTTTGATTCGTCAATGGCTGTCCGTTTTGTCCAACAATAGAGAACATTCGCCACTTCTTTCTTGTAATTCTAGAGCCCTAGCGACATAATGCCGAACAGAATGGTCTCGCACTCAATTCAATTCAATTTTTCAATTCAATTTTATTTATTGAGACACATTATATACAATGAAGTTTTTTTTGAATACAGTGAAAAAGCGATTCCGAATCCATTCTACTTCATAATAAATTCAGCTGATGGTCTCGTACTTTTGTCAATTTATCTTCAGTTTCCAACCGTCGCAATATCCCTGAATCTTTTCGAAGTCACGTTGCAAAAGACTTACGATGACCTCGATCTTCGGACTTGACTTGAACGCGATCAAGTCATCTGCATAAGCTATTGAGTGGCGGAGCGATCATGCAAGATCGCTTGTGAAGATCGTAAATAAAATCGGCGAAATAAATACACAATTTCAAAAGTTCCAGCAGACTGCCTGCTGGTGAGCATATCTAAGAACATATACAGCAGCGGTTTCCTTAGGCCGTGCTGGACTAATTTGAAAAAGAGCCCCTGCAACCATACAGTGTTAAAAGCCTTTTCCAAGTCAATCAGCAAGGCACCCGTGCATTATTTCTAACCTTTGTTCCATTGGATATCCAGATACCAGTTTAGACGCGGCTTGAATGGTATCATTCCCCGCTCTGAAACCGAATTGGTTATCCCTCAACCCATTCGTTCAGGGCCTTATTGATAACCTTTTCTAGTACCTTACTGTTGTTCAAAAGGAGACTTATTGACTTGAAATTGTTTGTACCTCAGCTGTCTTCCCAAGAGCTGGATAATGTGCATTATTCAGCAAATTATTAAACAGAGTAGTGTTAATGTCTACCCCTTCTAGACGAAGGTTTTTAGAACAGAGTCGATTACTGCAGTTTTTTTTACTTCTCAGTGAACCGAAAATAACCATGAGATCTTCCTTTGAAATGTAAAGAGGATTTATGAGAACGTATTAACCGACTATGCTATCGAAATTGATGACTATTCGAATTATTTTTTCGTTTGCATAGTTGCTTCCAAAAATAGTATGGTGAGTTTTGCAAGAGAATCGGAGACGTTTGTTAGTAATCTGGTTGGGAAAATAAAAGTCAAATGGGGCAGAAATAATAACAGGCAATCAAGATTCCTGCAACAACATCATGATTGGTTAGGATATTCTCTTGTCTTGCAACCTGAGTGTATGACTCCAGATGTAGCAAGTACCAGTTAAGGATCAGCTGTCAGACCCGTAAAGCAAGCAATACCATTTAGAGGCTGGAAAGTTAAAAAAAAAAAACAAATTTCAAAAATGTTATTTACTCAAATTCACCTGTGGAGTTAGCACTTGCTTTTGACACAAGAAATGCAGCAAGTTTGGTAAAAAAATATCTTTTTCTTCCACAAGTCGTGAATTAAATCGGAAACAGAGCGATAAACACAAGACAAGGCCAAAACATTTTTGAACGCTTGGTTCTTTTCATAGACGCGAAGTTCTGTGTTCCCCAATACAATATCATAAGGCAAAGAGTTAAAAATGCTACCCGAAGCAATTTATTCAAACCTTATCATGCCATCCTAAAACCTAAGGAACAATCTCTAGTAAGACGCTTTCATGGAAAACAAATTATAAAAAATTTTATCTTAAGTAAGATTTTGAATTAAGTCCCTTAAGATTGCAAAAATTTCACAGTGAAATAAGTCAAATAAGGAGTAGCAATTATTTAGCGATCTTAAGAGGTGTATCCCTTTTTTACTGGTTGCTAACTCATCTCCTATCAGTCTACATCCATGACGTCTGATGCCATTTGCAAAAATTATGAAAAATTCGCATTCCAACATTACTTTTGCTTCACCTTGTACATCAAATAGTTTAAATCTTATTTATCATTTTTCGCTACTTTTTGTTTTTTAATTTCAGATTCGGGCGTCGAGTCGTCTATTACATCAGCATAGTGTCAGCGACAATTGGTCGATCCATCTCCATATTAACTACCTCCTCATTCATGATGTTCTTGACCATGTCCAGCCTCACAGCACTCAGCGTCAACAGCATATTCCAATCACCCCTGATTGTCGGAATAGAAATCTCACACGAGTAAGTTTTCGAAAAATTTTAAAGTAAAAATGTGCTCACTCATCGTTTCATCCTTTCCGCCTTGAAAAACGCATCCATTTCCTTGAAGCCGCAGAAGAAGCCAGGATGGCGCTGCCCCAAGGGAAGCGGATAAAGGAAAGAAAGATATTTTTCGCGTTTCACCATACATTTCCATTTATCACCGAAAAAAGAAAATACCGTTCAAAACGGATACCATTCGTTTTTCAGCCACCAACGAGTTGCACCAACAAAACCATCTTAAGCTGTCTACATACATATTCGTATATCCTTTTTTTTCAACCCTTTTTTTCTTTTCCTTACATTGTTACACAAAACCACACAAAACAACAACACAAATAGAGATGATAGAACCAATGTTGCGATGCATCAGAACTTTGGGTGGTCCATCGGGACGACGGTGATGCCGTTGCTCTTCTGGTGGCTCCGGGACTGGGTACCCTTCATGTGGCTAACAACCTTACCAACTGCAATTGTGCTCATTTTTTACAAGTACGTAAAGTCCTTATCTACGTGTGCGTGTGTGTGTGTGTGTACCTAGTATCTTGTTGGACATACTTCATTAAACTGAACTTGTTTTGTATCCTTTTTTGTTTGTTGCAGGTATGTCATCGAATCGCCCAGATGGTTGATTAGCAAACGACGCTTCGCTGAGGCTCTGGTGCAATTCAAAACAATCGCCCAGTTCAATGGCAGGACATTCACAATGACCGAAAAGGAGTTATGCGAGCTGTATGGCGATTTGAATGAGGAGAAGGTTTTCGGTATGGCGTCCTTGTTCAGTGGTTGGCGGATAGCAAAGAACACCATCATCATGGGATTCAGTTGGTACGTATAAGGATAAAGGATCTGGAAGGTGGATGCTATATGCTTACGTACATACATATATGGAATATTGTTCAACGAAATGGAAGGCTTAACTAAAGATACTCGGGAAAAATTTTACAATAAAAAAACAAAAAAGTTTTTGCTTTCATTGTTTCTCGTCCTCGTATTCTGTTTGTCCTCTGTGTGCATACGCTTTGTCCTTGGAACAATTTTCCAAGTCATGGAGTTTAACTTCTCCGAGGGCAATGAAATTCAACACTTTCGTTCGGTCGTTTTTCTTTCTTCCTTTTCAATTGTTTTTCCTTTTTTTTTTGTTTTGTTTTGAGTAAAGGTCCTTCGGACCTTCTTGTTTAGTTTTGTATTTATTTATTTATTTATTTTTATCTTTACATGTACTTGGCGCGGAAGGTGTGTGGTTGCCGTATCGTACTTTACATTGGTCCTTTTCAGCTCACGTATGGGTGGAAATCCTTTTTTGAATTTTTTACTACAGAGCATTGTGGAAATTCCTGCTTACATTGTTGGGAAATATTTAGGTAAGTAGATGGGATGCACTACTGTTGGGGGTTGCCGGCTCTACAGCCCACTTTTGTAAAGTAATTTTCTAAAATGAACAAAAAGTTTAAAACGTTACTGTTAAAAAATTAAGGAATGTACAGTCCTCCGTATGGTGAGGGGGTTATATTTTTATTTATATTCGGATGAGTTGGAGCTCATAGTGCACGTATACAAGTATGACGAAGTAAAATTCTTTTGTAAATTTTTATTTTGACTGTCAAAGAGAATCATTTGCATTTTAACGAGTGTACGAGCTTAAGAGGTGAAATGGCAACTCACACCTTAACGCAGGAACCCGTAGGGGCTTTGGTGCAGGTTCAAGTTCTTCAACCTGAGGTTGGAGACCGTGTGCCTGTGGTCATTGACTTGTTCGGAAAAGTGTGCTTGAAAAGTTCTTCCTTGGTAATACAGTTGCATATACTGAATGACTTTTGAACAATTTTCAAAAAGAAAAAGATCATTTCGAAATTTGACTTTATGCATTAAAAATGTGTGATTTGGAAAACATTTCTTCTGAATTATCGGTAACCTCCAGCTAAGAGGTTTAAATTGAAAAGTGGAAAAATTGTGAAAGACTGCGCATTTTTTTACTCAGAGTCCTTGCATTGCTCCCTCGGCTAGTTCTTCGGGCTTACGTCTTCAGAGTCATGGACTTCTAATACTGTTTACTGTTTTCGAGGGAACCGCCCGTTACTCGAATGCTTGATGACATTGAATTTTTACGTTCCTTGGTTTGTTCAATTCCACTGAGGCGCCTGGTCTACAAAAATAGTGATTGTTTAATGGCTTTTTACTAAAATTTTAAAAAATGTTTTGTTTATTTATTTAACTAAAGCGGTTACAGAATAAATTGATAAACTGTCTCACTCAATTTGCATTTCATCCTCATTAAATTCTATTTGGACATATTTAACTGGATGAACTGAACGCTTCTGTCTGATCCAATACATATTATTTCCGGAGTTCCTCAAGGGAGCCACTCGAGGCCGTTGTTTTTTCTTCTCTTTACTTATAATTTTCTACATTTTGCCTTACGAGAAAAAGTTTTTTATATGCAGAATGGTGCAGTGTCTTTATACTGCCAAAGTTTAATTTCAAAATCACATCGACTTTTTTTTCATCTGAACTCCTCTTAAACTTCTGAACCGATTTTAATGCAATTTCGTGTGTCGGTTGAGGGGGTCCCTAAATGAATAATGAATTCATGAATAAGCGTTCAATAAATGTTCAGAAGAGTTAATAATTAACCTTCTGATAATATGTTTATCTGTGTTGGTTGAATTTTTCGAAGAGTAAAATCAGAAAAAAACTTGTTTGTAAATAAACTTGGACTTGGATATAATTCGATGAGTCGTCTAACTTGCTGAGCCGACTGATGCTCTTCACTACGAAAACCAAGATACCCAGTTTCCCACTCCCCCGTCTGAACGAACAACCGCTTTCTCTGTCTACCAGCGCCAAGTGCCTAGGCGTTACCTTAAACTCTAAACTCAGCTGGAAGCTAAACGTTGATCAGCGAGTTAAAAAGGCGTGTATAGGTTTATACGCCTGCAGTAGAACCTTTGGCAAAAAATGGGGTCTCCAATCAAAGCTGATTCTATGGATGTATACGGCGGTGGTTCGCCCGATACTAACTTACGGATCACTAGTATGGTGGCCGGCCCTTATAAAAAAATTCAATGTCATCAAACTTAACAAGGTATAGAGAATTGCATTCAGAGGCACCACAGGCGCTCTACGATCGACTCCGTCGGATGGTCTGACGGTAATGCTGCATCTCCTACCTTTGGACCTACACATTAAAAACACTACTGCTCATAGCGCCATTAGGCTCAGAGAGTCTGGATGCTGGACGTCAAAACCCTATGGTCATAGCGCTATACTTCATCTTATACCGAGAGATTTGGTATCTTCACCAACGGACTATACGGTCCCTAGAATTATTTCGGGGACAATGTTGGATCTGAGCTCTTCGTCGGCTTGTAGGCATAAGCCACTGACTTAACGTAGCCCCAAAGAAAATATTCTTGAGGCGTTAAATTGCACAAACGAGGCGGCCAATCGACTAACTAATTTCTTGAGATAACACGCCCATCAAACTTACTATTCAATAAATCGATCGTTAGGTGTGCTGTGTGGCTTGTGGCACCACCATCAGTCGTCCAAGTCCATATCTTCCAATTCGGGCCAAAACTAATCGGTAATCATGGCGCGAAAACGCTGGCCATTCACAGTAACGTGACGATCGTTATCGTCGATGAAAATATATGGCCGCCGCCATGTAAACCGCAACAAAGAGTTTTGTGTTATTGTGGATGAAGTGTTTATTCATGAAGCAAATGTGGTTTTTCATCCGACCAATAACGCATATTTTGCTACGACTTAGACGAACACATTGAGCCAGAAATGAGCTTCGTCACTGAAGATGATTTTGCGATGAAATTCATCATCTTGGCGCATCTGTCTCCAGAGCCCAATAGGAGAACATACGTCGCTTCGTATGATCCATCGGCTTCCATCAGCTTGACCTTGTGTTGTGGGTGTTATACAAGATCCTTAAGCAAAATACGCCATAATGTGGTCTGAGCGATGCCCAATTCTTAAGAACGCCGTGGAATTGACTGATTTGGATAGTTTGACATTGAGTGATATTTTCGACACTTCGACCATTCCATTGTATCACTGGCACGGCAAACATCACACAACGAATATGTAGACTCAAATTTTTGCACTAAACTTGTTATTGTCTGTCTACGAAGGCAAGAATTACGAGCGAAAATTGGAGTTAACGCACCCAAAAATGCGGTCACTGACTTCGAATTTGCAGACGTTGCTCGTTCGTGTTCTTTACAATGATGAAAATATTGAGTTTACTGATTTAACTGACAATGACAGTTCGATGATTAGTGAAAGGATGCGTTCACAAATAAAATTCAAAATTGTCAAGTTCCTATTGGAAAACTACGACTGCTGCACCGGCTACGGGGGAGAATGAAAATTTGCCGTGAAGGTATCCCGACTCTGTTCAGATGCCAAATAATTGTCTTCTGTCCTTATGGCTTTATCGCAGGTACTTTTCCATTCCTCAAACGTAATATTTGCGAAACGGTGTCCAGATTTAACGTAATATTTCTTCCTGCAACTCTTGATTTTATTATACTGAGTACTTCATGGTTTGCTGATCTTATTAAGTCGTTTTTTTACGCTATGGATGCATCTTGTTTCGTTTAACTATATTACATAGCCCATATGAAAATTCTGATAGAAATGTTAAAAAAAAAATTGCTAAATTTGGGTTTTAAAAAATTAATCGGTTATTTTTGATTAGGACAAAATAACGAAAATCAGTGTTTATCGGATTATATGCTTGAAAAAGTTGGCATCACTATCACAAGCAGTTGAGGTTTCACTGACAAAAAGAACTTATCAAGCGCCATATAAAATCGACTATAACTATAAACAAAGATTATAATAGGACTACCGGTTGAAAATGTCGTTATTATAGACAACTTCATATCTATTACTCTGAGGTGAATTTTGATGATGACAGCTGTCACATCAGAAACTTCATGTCATTGTCTAATTATTTCAGTCTAGGTGAAAACACACAAGTTTTTGTAAAGCCGTAAAATGTCTACATTCGTGCCATCAAAACAACATTTGCGGGAAGTTTTAATTTGCTTCTTTCATTTAAAGAAAAAAGCAACCGAAGCGCATCAATTGCTTACTGAAGCTTACCCGGGCTATACTATAGATGTTAGAATGTGTCAACGGTGGTTTAAGCGGTTCAAAGATGGTGATTTCGACACCGCAGACAAAGAACGCCCCGGTCAGGTGAAAAAGTTTGAAGACCATGAATTGGAGGCATTGCTCGATCAAGATCCGTCACAAACGCAAGAAGAACTTGCAAAATCACTTGGCGTCGCTCAGCAAACCATTTCCGATCGTTTGAAAGCAATCGGAATGATCCGAAAGGTAGGACATTGGGTGCCGTATGCATTGAAGCCACGAGACGTCGAACGCCGATTTTGCATTGCTGCTTGAACGCCACAAAAAGAAGTCTTTTTTGCATCGAATCGTCACTGGTAATGAAAAATGGGTACATTACGATAATCCAAAACGTCGGGCAACGTATGGATACGCTGGACATGCCTCAACATCGAGGGCCGTTCAGAATATTCATGGCCTGAAGGTTATGCTGTGCATTTGGTGGGACCAAAAGGGTGCTGTGTATTATGAGCTGTTAAAACCGAATGAAACAATCACAGGCGAGGTCAACCGAGGACAATTGATGCGTTTGAGCCGAGCACTGAAGGAAAAATGGCCGGAAACGGTCGCAAGACACGATAAAGTTATTTTGCAACATGACAATGCTCGGCCACATGTTGCGAATGTCGTCAAAACTTACCTTGAAACGCTCAAATGGGATGTCCTACCCCACCCGCCGTATAGTCCAGACCTTGCGCCATCCGATTACTGACCAGCACTTCCGATCGATGCAACATGGCCTGGCTGACCAGCACTTCCGTCATTTCGATGATGTCAAAAAATCGATCGATTCGTGGATTGCGGCCAAATCGGTCGAATTTTTCAGAACGGGCATCCATGAATTGCCACAAAAATGAGAAAAATTTCTGGCTAGCGAGGGGCAATACTTTGAATATTGAATTTATATCTATTTTTCCTCAATAAAGCATTGATTTTTGAAAAAAAAAAAAAAAAACGACATTTTCAACCGGTAGTCCTATTAAAAAGGCAGATTTTCAGAATGAATAGTTTTAATTACCGATTTTAAGTATGCGCGCCATCTGTGTGCACATAGAAAACACTTTCTATCGGTGTAAATGAGTTATCTTTGATATTATCGGCGATAAGTTCTTAACGTATACGCATTCCGTTTTGTTGTATTTAACACCCAAAGCTTTTGACTAATCGTCCATCGTTTTACAAAAAAAAGCACAGCTATCATTATTCATCCCAAAGACTGTAAGTGGTTGAAAACTCAGAAAGATTTTGGCTTAAATTGCTCATTGGGTGGAGTCTCAACTGGGAAGAAGAATTTAGCAAAGATTTTTTTCCATTCGCTTGATTCACAGTATTTTAATCAAAATTTGTTGAAATGGTTCATTGCTATGCCTTTAGTATTAGGCCCTTCACAGAAGAGCCAACGATACATAATCTATACAAACGAACTTGAAAATGCAGCCGACATGTAATCGCAACGGTTTATGTTAACTGGACCAGATTCGAAAACTAGACTTAAATTCAAGACTCCACTTTGTACGACCTACTTATCTTGATCTTATGAAATGTAGGCACTGATCCATCTGCGATACCCAGCCGTTTCTGAATTGAATTGTCAAGGATAATCATCAAAGGTTGCACTAAACATTCTTAGTCATGAAATAGAAAAACATAAAATTGAGCCGTGAAGACCCTGCCTATTTAAGCAGTCTTTCCAAAATATTTCTTAAAAAAAACTATTTGCAGGTGATAAATATGGCCGGCGAGTGACGAACAGTGCCTCGTTTCTCATCTCCTTCGCTACTTGCATACCAGTTGTAATGCTGGCACGAGGTAAGCATTCTTGACTTATCCTTTTTTTTCATTTTTATATCTCCCACTTATTTGTAGATCCAAAGTACGAGATGGTGACAACTATTATTGCTATTTGCATAAAATTCCTCAACGCTGTGACTTTCTTCTTGGTGAGCCTACAGGCTATGGAGATCTATCCAACTTGCGTTCGTCAAACGGGCATCTCTTTGGGCACGATTCTTTGCAATGCAATCGGTGTATTCGCGCCATATTTAGTGCACTTGGGAACAAATTATGATATTCGCTATCCCTATTTAATTTTGGGTGCAGTCTTTCTAATCGGAGGTATAAGCGGGCTATTCCTCCCGGAGACGCTACACAATAAGCTGCCAGATACTCTTGAGGAGGCACAGATTTTTGGAAAAAATCAGGTCAGTAGCATTTTAAATTCAATTCGATTTTATATCCTTTTTGTTTTTCGTCCTTTTTAGAAATTCTTCAGTTTACCCAAACCTTCACATATGCATCCCGAGGAAATATCCGCTACAGAAAAACTCAATCAAACCAAATATGCTCCTTAATGCCTTGCCATAGATGCGTTGGCGTAGGACGAATTTACATATACGTATACCATGTTCTTTAATTTTATTTTCTTTAAGGACCTTTGCGTGTGTGATTTGTTGTAAGAATGATGTGCACTTATAGGATAAGCTGTAGTTAGATTATAGAGATAAACAAAAAACGTATGGAAGCTAGGACCCTTATAACGAAAATAAAAAGCTTTTATAAAGCATTTTTTTATATGGAGTAATAAAAAGGAATCGTGTTTTGATTGAAGGGAACTAAGAATCCACGACACGATGCCGACGGTCCTTCGTGATGGAAGATGATTTATGTTGGGGTTTTGAATTTGTGGCTGCCGCGTGTGAATTCCACGGACGCACATGCAAGTGCGGTTTTTTATTTGAGTGCACATTTTAATGCGCTTATCGCTGGTCACTTTTATAGGAAGTGCAATAAAAACGCTAAGTGGACGTAAAAATGCATTTATGGTTATGGAATGATTGCAAGCATATGCAGCTGCTATGGAAATCAAGCAACGACAAATGGCAAACAATATGATTCATTTGTTTGGATTGGGAAACAAGTAAGGACACGTGTCCTTGTCAAATAATTAAACAAAGTTTTCTTACAGGAAACGTGCAAAGATTGATTATACATATTCGCTCTAAGACACGAAGAAAGGCAACAAAGGGTGGGTTACCATGATTTTGCATTATCTTCCACTAATGTGCATGGAGGTAACGAACTTCCAGTAGTGTTCTTAAAAAACCCTGTGGCACACTGGGTACTTGTTCTTTATACCAAGACTTTAACCCGAACAGAGTTAAGAAATTGTTGAAAATTCACGTTCTGCGTGGCAAATTTAGAAAAGCAATAAATCCCATTCACGGTACGCATAATCATCCATCTGAGCAGCTATGGATCCATTTATGTCAGGTACATGGTATAGGTATACTCTTATGGACAGTACCAATCCAACTGACTGAAGCGGCTATTCGGGTTATTGTGACTAAATTTCGCACCAAATTTACATTGTTGGACATTAAACCACCAACACGCTTACGTAGAGTGCGAACTGAAGAAAATATCGCAGTTGTATCGGCCAGTGTTAATGATGACCATCAATTATCGATTCGTTGCCGTTCGCAGCAATTGGGCCTCTGTTATTCAACAATGTGGAAAATTTTGCGGGAGGATTTAGGTGTGATGCCTTTCAAAATACAGCTGGTGCAAGAATTGAAGCCGAATGACCAACCGCTACGTAAAATTTTTGGTGAATGGGCTCTTGGAAAGTTGGCCGAAGATCCACTTTTTTACCGAAAAATTGTGTTCAGCGGCGAAGCTCATTTTTGGCTCAATGGTTACGTAAATAAGCAGAATTGTCAATTTTGGAGTGAATATCAGCCAGAAGCATTGCAAGAGCTACCAATGCATCCAGAAAAAGTCACAGTTTGGTGCGGTTTATAGGCTGGTGGCATCATTGGACCGTACTTCTTCAAATATGATGCGAATCGTAACGTAACTGTGAATGGTGAGCGCTACCGTGACATGATATCCAACTTTTTTTCCAACAAGACGGTGCCACTTGCCACATAGCACGCGCAACAATGGACTTATTGAGAGGCGAGTTCGGTGAACATTTTATTTCACGTTCGGGACCGGTCAATTGGCCGTCTAGATTGTGCGATTTAACGCCTTTAGACTATTTTTTGTGGGGCTATGTTAAAGCTCATATCTATACAGACAATCCGCTTCAATTGACGCATTGGAAGACAACATTGAAGCATTAATTCGTGAGATACCGGCCGAAATGTTGGAAAGAGTAGGCCGAAATTGGATTAAGCGGATGGACCATTTGAGGCGCAGTCAAGGTCAACCGTACTATCGATTCAAATAAAGATTTCGTGCATTTTTCTGAATTTTATGTGTTTTTTTTTTTAAAACGTTCCTATAGCTTTTAAAAAATCAGCCTTTAGACCTTTTTGAATTCTATAAATTTACTATTGAAGCAAGGATATATCTCTTACCGTAAAGGCAGCGACCGTTTTTCATCGACTTTAGTTACAAAATAGATCGCCACTAAATGCACGTTTATCTAAACACAGCCTATTGTTATCCGGAAATACGGGTGAAAGAATTTCTGACTTACATACAAGCTCATTAATATTTCGAGGTATACAAGTTGGTATAAAACACTTGACGCTAATGTTAATGTCTATGATATTTTTATGCCATTTCTGTTTAAAAATTATTTCAGCCATATGCCCCCACGGGTGGCTCGAATGAAGCGCAATCGTAAAGACCAATTTTCGACAATTTTATCGAGAAACTGGGGCCGTATCAATCAATCGGTGAATGTTGACTTCCAATTCGTCCAACGTCTCAGGATTAGCGTCATAGACTAGTGACTTCACATGCCCTCAAAGAAAGTCACAGTTCTCAGGTCAATTACGCGAAACTAAGCGTATTTGATGGTGTCGCATGTCGTGTGGCGTGTTGCGCCATCCTTTTGAAATCAAAGCTCTGTCATGTCAATGCCATTCACTTCAAGGTATGTAACAGGGTTTTACAAAAGTAGAGCGAGAGGGACAGCAAACGACGCCATATTTCTTGCCGCTCTTTTGACATTTTTCTTCAGTAAGGTTTGCCATTTCATGATGGAAAGATATACGAGCCAACAACGAGTCGAAATTATTAAAATTTACTACCGAAATTTGGAGTCAGTGGCCTCAACGTAAAGAGCGCAACGTCCAATTTATGGTCGTCATAAACGTCCTAGCAGATCAACAATTGAGCGTCTAGTGGAAAAATTTGAATCCACAGGCATAGTACGAAATGTTCCCGTGCCAGTGAGACACAGAAGTGCCCGTAGTGTCGAGAATATTGCTGCCGCTGAGGCTTCAGTTGCAGAAAGCTAAATGTGTCTCTCACACGTCGTTCTCAAGCGTTGGGCTTCTCTGTGACGTCGTTGTGGCGAATTTTGCGAAAACAACTTGGCCTACATTCTTACAAGATTAAATTGACGCAAGAACTGAAACCGCTTGACCACCAGAAGCGTCGTATGTTCGTGAATTGGGCTGAGCAACAACTTGAAAATAATTCGGATTTTCATCGAAAAATCTTCATCGATGAGGATCATTTCTGGCTGAATGGCTCCGTCAATAAACAAAATATGCGGTATTGGTCAGGCAGCAATCCACACGTACTCCATGAGGCATCATTGCATCTCGAAAAAATTTCGGTTTGGTGTGGTTTTTGGGCCGGCGGCGTCATTGGGCCGTACTTCTTCCGTGATGATCAAGACCAGCACGTTACTGTGAATGGGGATCGCTAACGTTCAATGATAACCAAATATTTTTGGCCCCAATTCGATGATATGGACTTGGAGGATATGTGGTTCCAACAGGACGGCGCCACAAGCCACACAGCGAATGTCACAATCAATTTATTGGAAACCAAGTTCGGAGAACGTGTTATCTCACGAAATGGTCCAGTCGCTTGGCCGACTCGGTCGTGTGATTTGACGCCGTTAGACTATTTCCTGTGAGGCTACGTCAAGTCTATGGTCTATGCCAACAAGCCAGCGATGATTGATGACCTTCGTATGAATTTCGAACGTGAAATTGCAGCAGTATCGGCCGATTTATGCTTGAAAACCGTCGAAAATTGGTTTCAGCGTCTGGACTTCCGCAAGCGTGCCCGTGGTGGCCATGCAAAAGAAATCGAGTTCACAGGAATAAAAAATTTCCTTGATATCCAAAACCGTTTTTGTTTTATTTAAAAAACTTGTATTTTGTAGCGCTCTTATTGAAAAACCCGATATACATATAGATATGTGTACATGGTGTGCTACTCCGAGTTGAAATTATCGTGTATTGTGAATTTATTTGCACGTTCATAAATTGACTATTAAAAAGAGTTTCGGTTTGGTATTGCAAAATGTATTTTACTGCAAAATGTTCTGAAGGAATTGAACATAGTGATTGAATTTATGTACATTTAATAAAAAACTTTGATTTTTTGAACACAAATAATAAAATTCCAAATATAATGAAAATGTCTTGAAATCAGCTTTATTTCGAGTTTTGTTGAATTTCCTTTCAGTTCGATTACTAATGTACTTCGATAATTCTTGGTTAAGAATTCGAACCTTAAAGTACATCTTGCACTTGAAAAAATATGTTTTTGACATCCCGCTCTATTGTAACATGTTCGGTGGTTTCAAGTAGCATATTTATATATTCACGACCCAGTAGTAGTGTCTTTTTGTTATGTGAATTGAAAACGTTTTCAAGTTGATCAAGGATTTAAATAAAATTATCGTTTGTTTCTTGCAATCCTCGTTGATCGGTCCATGTCAAGCTAACAGAGATATTTTCCACGCCATCATTCAGGTAATCATTTTCCAGCTCGCTCATATCCCCTGAAAATTCATCGGTTTCAAAATCGGTTCCATAGTTGGTATTTAAAATGTAACGCAGTACGATGACCATAGAGCACACTCTTGGCTCGCATTACACCGAAGGACATTTTAAGAGGATCTTGATTAAACCTGTATGTCAGTACTTCGTTGCAAATCCTTAATCAACATTCTGAGCGCAATGATGTTAGTAAGTATTCCTTACTGAAATAGTAACATTGTCCTGTTGCATTCTTTTAACGATTGTCTCCATTTTAGTCAAAATTTACTCTTGTTGATCAATTTCAAGCACAAACTGTCATTACTGGACGTGAATCCGAGAGTTCAAAAAGTCGAACCAATCGTTGACATTTCTCAAGTAAAAAGGTATAACGAGGTCGAAAGAAATTTCAAAATTATAATCCACTTACGTCTTCTAAAAATATTGGTAATTCGTGTAAATATTTAGAACCTTGCATAAGCCCAAGGTTCCAAGTCGGCAATGTGGAGTATCGCTAAAAACAAAAATCCGATTCTCTTTTTCACTAGAATGGGGGAAAAATGACTGGTTTTGACTTATACCCATTTTTCTCCATAGTACTCGGTTGATAATTCCCAGGTCTTAACTATAAAAACAACGTTCTATTCCATTGAATAAAGTTTTTTGTTTATAGTGGTTTTAAATATAACTTTGGCTTAACTGGAGTCATAATTGTTGTTGGTTGCTTCCAGTTTTCGAAAATTACCCGGGCCAAAAATACTTAAGCGTAATAAGGGGGTGCCAGCAAAGTATCATCATCATTTGCCATAAGAACACAAACATTCTGATAGAGAGTAAGACTAACGTTCCTCAACAAGGCAAGAACAGATGAGATATAGCCAGGTTCGATGCATACTCTAGAAGGTCATTGTTCTCAAGGTTGAAACAGCGAGGAATGAACATTTTATTTTTAACAAATGCATATAGGCTTATGGGCCACTGGATTATAAGGCAACGGCTTTGGAAATATCTCTATTGTTATTGCCAGGCAGTTTCCTTATTTGTCCATTTTTTTTTTCATACATTTAGTTTCCTGCCTTATCAGGCTTTTATTCTGCTGTGAATCGATGTGTTTCTCAAAGCGTGACATACGATTTATTATTTCATTAACGTCCGCGATGCCAGTTTGAGTTGAACCAGGACGAGTGGATGGAGTAGGCGACGATGTGATAGCAATGAGTCTTATTCCACCAATTTCCAATACGGTGACAAAGTGTTTTAAAAAACGTCTTCACTTACCCAGTCTTTAGCGCTCAGTTCATTCAACAGTTGTTTTAGTCGAAGATAACCTACATACAAATGTCAATGTCAGAGAGGAGTTTCTGAATTTTCTTTTGTTCATTTTCACAGAATCGGTCAATGATCATGCTTGAGATTGCCGTATTTGTCGTTCTTGGGCGGATTCAGGACATTTTATTTTACAGAGCATTGCGTTTTTCATTTTTATTTTATTTTGAATTTCGTTTAATTTTGCTTTCAGCAAGGACGGATTTTTTGTCTGGATCAGTCACTTGTTCTTGAGACTTTGCCGGAGCATGGAATCTAGTGTAATAATCGTTAAACAATTTGATAAAATATCCTGCGGAAACGGAGCAAGTGTAAAATGCATCTTTTCTTTTAGATTAGAAAAATCCGAACCGCTTTATTCAAAGTCACAAACTTGACAAGAACAATAATAGTAGGATTAGTTCTAATGGGGATGGCCTAAAAATTTTGTGTTCGCCACAAAACTAAGCGAGCGATTCAGATCAAGGTATTCCTGAAACAGTAGCCAAGGCCATCGAAAATGTACAAACAGATTAGTTTTATGAGTTGGCATACTGTTAAGCCAGTCGACCCTGTTGTCTTCCTTAATGCACACAACAATCATTGAAAAAAATTCAATCGTTTCTTGCTGCCTTTCAAATCATGTCTTGCTCCAACAATTATCGGTTGGTTCTCCGTTTTCAGCAACAGCTGCCTTCGAACTTCCGCGTGCAAGAATTCGACGTGACGTATAAATTGATCATATGCGAACAAATAAACCTTCAAAGCTCTCACGAAGCGACATTCTCAGCAGTTTGTGTTGACTATGCGGCCAGTACGAAAAATGACACCTGCAAACCATTCCCTGTCAGATGTAATAGGGACACGAGTTAAAGCAAGACTTTCAACAAAAGTACGTCCAATTTTTCTGTCGTTTTCAAGAATTTTTCCGATGTTCATTTTTGCCTTATTTAGAATGAAAAAACTGCGGAATTCGGGGCGACCAATGACCATATGATCTGGAATAGCTTCAAAAATAATCATTTCACCTTAGTTTTTCGAAAACAACGAAGAAATTGCGGACTTTATGGTTGGCATTCAGTATCGAGCGATGATTAAACATTTTGAAAATTTGTTAGGTCGGAGTTGATGAAAAATGTAAAATTGTGGTGTGCTTCTTATTATGTATGTTTGTTTGTTCTTTTTTGATTTTGCAAAAAAAAAAAATTCTACGTGTGATACCTTAATTGCTAAACATCGGAACGCATATAAAAAGTTAAATTGGGAAGGGTTATGAGGAAGAGCCTCATAAAAGCACTGAGTAATGTTCTATCCTGCTATGAAATATCCTTTAGCAAACACACTTGCGGCGAAATATATCATTTTCTGATCCTACTTATTCCCTGATGTTCAAATCAGGTGTGCGAAATTTCGCAGTAATACTCATACCTCAGTCCTTTTGCATGTTTCCTAAGAAGGCACTGTGCCAGTAGAATACCTACAGTCAATCTAAATTACTCTCTACTCATAACCATCATTTTCCTCGTCTGATTGTTGTTTATAGACGACCTTAGTTATAAATTACTTTTAAATGTTGGATTATTTGTGGTCAGCGAAGCTGTAAGCGATTTTTTTTTATACAGGATAAGGGCTTTGAATTTGGCCGCATAACTAGTTTGACTTCGACCACATAGAAGCTTGCTGGTTCGCCTCCGAATTTCGGAGCTCGTCAGATTTTTGATTGCCTACAATACTGGAGTTACAAGGCAACAATCACTTTAAGACAAGTACCGATTTAACCTGTATATTTTTCTCAAAGAGCGTTCCCAGTCTCCCAGCTCGAGGACATAGAAGAGTCCAGAAACCGAATTCTTGCCAGAAGATTTAATGAAAAATAGTCAAAAATCTAGCTGCAAGCACTAGAATCGGCACTCAGGCTCTTCGAAATTTGGATGGTAGTTTTGCCACTGATCTACAGGGAATTGAAGATAAATTTAAGCAGTTCTTCTAGCATCTTCTCTATATGATGTCACCAAGGGCAGGAAGAGAACCTAAACCTGGTCGACGAAGCGATTCCCCCAACCAAACTTAGAAGAAGTCGGCGCTGCTATCAAAAAGCTGAAAAACTAAAAGGTCCGAGTTCGGATACATTGCGTTTTGAACAAGATCATCTGCCAAATTTGGGATGATGAAAGCATACGCGATGACTGGACTATAAGTTCAATATCCTCGCTTAATGTCGCCTACAAGATCCTATCCATCCATTACAAAACCAATACCGGCCTGGCAAATCAACGTTAGACCAAATTTTCACAAAATGCCGATTGATAAAAAAAAAAACCAACGAGTTTCAAGTCGATACACAAAATTTATTCAACAAATTCAAATTCGTTTATAACGGTATAAGTCGTTCCAAGCTCTTCAACGCGATGGCTGAATTCCGGATTTCGAGAGAACTGATCCGGTTGTCTCCTACAACGCACGAAAATGCACGATGACCCATGAAGTTTGGAACCAAAACCTCTGAACTATTCCATACGTGCACTGGATTTCGGCAAAGAGATCGTCTGTCTCAGGAACTGATCCTCCCAGGATCGCTGGTAAGTTAGTATTTATTTCGCAACTTGTTTCTGTAACTCCAACACATACTATATTTATTAAGCAACATTGGGTTTCCATAAATAAAAAGTTGAATACACGATTTAAATAAAAAAACACTGTCCTTATTTATCGATATGTTCATTTTTTATTTTATTAAATTTTCCATTCATTCCTTCAATATTTGTTTATTGTTAAATTTAAAAATGTGTTCATCTTTATTTATTTATAATATTGATTCATATTCGACTAAAATACTTACAGGCGTTGTTTGTTTAGATTTTTTTTTTAATTAATGTATTAATTTTCATTTTTCAAGATAAATTTTATTGTTCCAAAAATGTACACATAACATCCAATATTTTTTTTTATATTTATTTTTTAATTTAATATTCTATCATATTTTACTTAATCTTTCTAAAATAAAAACAAACAAAAGTAAAAATACAAAAAAAAAATGTTTTAACAAATTAAATTGTCACTTATATACAAAATATCAAAAACAAAAATTAAATATTCGCGAATAAAAAACGCTTAAATTAAAGTTAAAATGATTTGACGAACTAAAATTATTGTTTTAAATATGTTGTAAATGTAAAAAAAAAATAAGGAAAACCTACTTTAATAAATAATCGAATTTGTTAATCTAAAAAGATGATTTTTTACATCTTGTTTTGTTGTTTTAAGAAATTTATTTTATTGTTATAAAGTAGATGCATTTTTATTTTTTGTTTTCCTAAAAGCTTAAATTTATATATTTTGTGTGTGTGTTTTTTTTTTGTTTTTAAAAGCGTTTGAATTTTTTTTTTCATTTTCAGATTTACTCATTTTTATCATTTAAGTGAAAATTGAATTTGGAATATATTTTTTACACTATGAATCTCTAATATACGCTAATTTATGACTTTCCCTAGTTTTTAATTTTTATTTTTCTGTTTTTAAGAGTTCATATATGTTGATTGAATTTTGCTTGTTTTGCGGTAAGTAATAAATTAAATTGATACATTTTTTCTTTTTTAAATTACGAACGGAATTAAGATTTTATTTATTTATATATATATATATATTCATATTTTTAGCTAGCTACAACATTGTCGGATTATTATTTTTAAAATGAAAACATATTTAAAGATTATTTAAATTTTATGTACAATTATTTTGTTTTTTTTTTCGTGCTAAATTAAAGCAAGAAAATATGTTTTGTTAGTACATATATACATAATTATTAATTATTTTTTTAGAAATCTACATTTGATGTTTTGTTTTTTTTTTTAGAAATTTCTTATTGCTTTTTGAAATTTTATGGATTTTCTTTTACACAATTGTTGACGGATTTTAGAATTCTGTTTAATTACTTTTTTTTGTTTTGGTTTTATTTACACTTTTAAAGTAAATATTTTCGGCAAGTTGAGGACAAATTAAGGTTTAATTTTCGCATAGTTATTTGTTGAAAAATAGTAGAACTATATTTAATATTTGTTTTCTTATACGGCAGTGCAAATTGTGTGTGTATAAAAAAAAATAGGAATCAGTTTTCTGGAGTAGTACCTTCATGCATGTTGATGTCAAAGTTCAAAATTTTCGAACATGAGTGTAAATTCATTTCAGGGGTAAATCAAGAAAGCAGACTCTTTTGTTTGTTTCACCTTTTATAAGGATAACATAGCTAAGGATCGGTTTAACGTTTATCGAGAAAGATAATTAGGTACCCTCACATTTGTCCATTTGAGTATGTTTGCATAGTAAATTATGGATTTTAATCCACGTAATCGTCCATCTGAGCGGGCTATAGGCAAAGCTTTTTCGAAGAGATTAGATTTCTTAGAGCATTTTAAATGCACGCTCCACTTGGAAGATTTCATTCGATTCGACTGTGTTTTTTTGGAACATTGTGGCACATTTTGCATTTGGACTTACATTCACAACCTTGCAAAGTTCAGCTCGCTCAAGGATTGAAACCAGTTGTCGACGGAAGGACCGAAAGGCTAATTTTTCGCTATAACATATGAGGAAGTGTAAGTCTACATATAACTGCCTGGGACCATTTAATTCACAAAATATCTATATAGTCTAGTTGCGTAATTGGTTCATACTTCTTCGACAATGAGAAAGGTCTAAACGGCCACCGTCAATTCCCATCCCTTTAGTCAAAAGTGAGGCAATTAGTTTGTGCTTTAAATCGCAGATGTGGATCTGGAAGACGTGTGGTTTCAACAGCGACTTTGCCACACTTCCGGGCATTTGCGTCCGAATATCCGATATGCAAACTCTTGACGCTTTAAAAAGTTTTATTTGTCGGATTATAGCCGGGTTACTGCCCGATTTGTTCGAGAATCGAGTTCTGTCAGAGCTCCTGTTCAGGGCATTTGAATGTTGTTATATTCCATTAACAATGGCAGAATCCAAACAATATCAATATTTGATTGAAAGATTTATTTACTTTCGAAACCACTGAAATATGTTGAAACTGCTTTTGAAGGTAAAAGCAACAAGTCTGAGTAGTTTTTCAGGCTTTGCTTGTTTAACCGAACCAGAATTTGGAGAAGCCAATGTTGGAAGCCAATGCATTCCAAGGTACCAGAATCAGCGTTTTAACTTCGACAAATTAAGCATCTTACTTCATTTTTGGGCTAAGATTGAATATGTTGACGGTTTTGAGACATCATCATAGATTGACAATAACTAACCAGATTTTCAAATGAAGAACAAAATTGAAAAGTGCAAATGTTGCCATACAAGTTTATCCACCTATGGCCAAAGTGAACATAAGGATTTAAAAGGATGTCCATTGTTTTATTATCGCCTCTAGTGGTCGACAGAGTTTACACCAAGGCTTACTTGGACAAACTAAGATGCCAATAAGTCGTTTTTATATATTAGAAAAATCGAAAAGAAACGCCAGTCAAAACTAATAACCGATGAAGACGTCGGCAATAGAGTCTATTCGCCACCTGTTATACGAATGTCCCGAGCCGCAATAAGAGAAATTGCTTTAGGCAGTAGCTTCTTCCACGGATTGGAAAGCTTCCGTAATCCTAACCCCTATTCGTTAGAATATCTAAATAAAGAACTGAAACTGACAGAATTTTGAGAGATGTTGAGGAATGTCATCATTAGGGTTTGAACCAGAGAGTTGGTATATTTTTTGAGCACCGCGACAGGCAAACTCTTCTCAATAACCAGCTCAGCTGTTATGTCTACAGAGGAAAGACTGGTATGGGTGATATAGTTAAGGTATCTTAAGTAATCTTGAATCTTGAGTTCCTGCACTTGAACCACATATGGTTGGCTGAAAAAATTGGTGAATCAATTTACTTTACTATTTGGATCCGCTGAATTTGAGTTGGTATATTTGACAGCGGACGGGTATTCGTCGGATTTGATTTTAGGGTCTATGAATTGATAAAAACATTTAGATTGGGGATATTAGACTCAAGCTAAAGAAATAGTAGAATTCAGGGAAATGAGTGCAAATTGGTAGAGCAATAAGTCGGAATGAGATTGCGTTCTAAGATTAAGCCCGAACCAAATTATTTGGCAAACGGATATATGCTCAGAGCGAGCATTTAAGAGAACGAAAATAGTGCCTAAAAATTTATAAAAAAGTGACTTCTGTTTCTTAAATTTTACAAGGCATAACCCAACTTTATAATGGATTTGACAATTCGTAGCACTTTTTAATAAAGGAATAATTGGTGCGAAATACAATGTAGTAAAATACGTACAACCACCTATGACCCATAAAGTGATTAATAAAAAATTGAGACATTTTGTTTGTTTGAAGGTTTTTAAGGTTTAATAATTTAAGATTTCAGGTATTTGTTTTTACCTGTGAGATTTTAGAACAAGATTAATTAATAAGAATTAATAGATTACTTTTTATGATATCAATTTGGAGTTTAAAAAAATGAAATGAAAGATTGGAATCAGGCTGAAATTATTTAGTGAGTCGTCTTACGTTTTTAACCCTTATCCGGGCAAGGTGTGTCTTATGGACACACTGCTCATGTTTTTTTGTAAAAGATGTTTTACATTATCAAGAAAAAAATATAAAAAAACTTTTTTCGAACGTAAACGGGCAACAGTGTCCATTAGACACATACCATAAATTCAACTAAAAAACGATTGTACTTTGTAAACAGCAGCGTACTATTAGGGGCATTTTCAATAATTTAAATAATAATTTGAAAAAAATGTATACTCCAAGCGAAAATACAATGGTGGATGAGCAGCTTGTGCCATTCCGAGGACGTTGTCCATTCAAACAATATATGCCTGCTAAACCAGACAAATATGGGATGAAAATTTGGTGGGCCTGTGACTCAGAAACTTTTTATCCTCTGAATGGTATGCCATATGTGGGCAAAGAAGGAAATACTGCCGCCAAAGGCCTTGCTGCGCAAGTAGTTCAATCAATAACAGAACCTTTTTATGGATCTCATAGAAACATAATATTTGACAACTATTTTACTGACTTGGATTTAGCTTACAAAATACTAACAAATGGATTGACTGTAATCGGCACAGTAAGAAAAAACAAAAGATTTGGGATGAAAGAATTTCTGCCACATCGAAAGAGAGAAGAACATTCATCCATATTTGGGTTCACTGAAAAGACTACTCTAGTTTCTTATGTGCAAAAAAAGAATAAATGCGTTTTAGTCATATCTACGACTCATAACAAGCCAGAGATCAGCACAGCAGATTTCAAAAAGCCAGAAATAATATTGAGCTACAATAAAACAAAGGAAGGAGTAGATTCTCTTGACCAGTTGGTGCATGCGTACATGTCAAAAAGACGAACAAATCGATGGACCTGTGCTTTCTTTGCAAATTTACTAGATGTAAGTTCTGTAGCTGCATATGTCATCTGGACAAATTTGTACCCTTAGTGGAATGAGAAATACCATGAAAGAAGGCGGTTGTTTCTCGTGAGTGTCTCTGAAGCTCTAATAAAGCCACAGATAGAACGAAGAAATCGTACTGGTTTATTGGCACCTTCCGTACAGGCGATGCCACATTTTTTACCGCAACAAGACCCATTTTCAGAAGAGTCATCAGCAGGAATAAAATTCCTTCTTCAATTTCAAGGACACAAAAACAAATTTGCAATATCTGCAAGAAAAACGTATGCAATCAGCACAGCGCCAGGTCACAAATTTGCTTAAATTGCCAAAAGAAATAGTCTGGTTTCCTTAGTACTACTTTTTATAAATACTGAAACTTTATTGAATAAAAAAAGATTAACTAAACAAAAAACAAACTATTATTCTAATAAAAATTAAAAAAAAAACGTGTATAATTCGATATTTTCAGCAATGTGTGGAGAAGGGTTAAATGATATTTAGTTTGGTTTCGAACTTAGTTTTAAGAAAATAACAGCAGTGAAAGAACGACATTGAAAAGAGATAGCAATAAGAAATTTTCATGGATCTATTAAGGAAATGAAAACCAATTAGAAGCCAGGCGCGTAAAATTGTTATTCAAATATGTAACCAAAAATTGGAAGAAGGCAAAAGTTTGTCGATCAATAAGAAGGATTTTTAACCAATACGAGGAGACAGGAGTTATAAAAAAGTGCCTAGAAACAAACAATATCCCTCAGCTCTTCATTACTCGCGTTCTGGGTCACAGATCCTTAAACATATTTGACATCATAACATTATGAAAAAGCTGTCAACCCTTTTAATGAAAACACAAAAAGAAGATTTTTACGCTTTCGAAGTAAAGTTAACATCTAAAGATCTTTTGGATCAAAACAAAAATCATTCTTCATGTTTTTTATTCGATTTTACAATGACGGTGACGGATACAGAAAACAAATCCAACTCTCAGTCGCGTCGGAAACTTCTCGAAGCACATCCTTTTTTTTTTGTTTTTCAGCATCTCTTTTTATTTTTGTTTGCACTGTTTTCCAAACTAAAGAGATACGAAGAGAATTTTTAAAAAATTTTAAGAGACCTGCGCAGTAGATTGGGAAGTGATTTGGTTCAAGCCTGAGTGTGTGAATGATCGTTACTCTTTATTGTACCAATGTTGAGATGAAGATGCATTTTTTGGGGCGATTTGGGGACAAATGAAGCACTCGATAACTTCGTCGTAAAAATTAGCAATAGTATCGTCAATAGCGATGAAACTGCATTTAAGGATGTCGATAGTTTTTATTATTACTGTTATTAATATTATTATTATTAAGACTGTTTTATTAGTTGTCAAATTGTCTGTCAAAAGTATTGATGACTTCACTGATTTGGAAAAAGCTAGCGTTAGAGAGACAATCGTTAAAAAGAAATTGTTTTTTTTTCAAATGAGGATTATGGAGGCGGGATTTGATTCAGTTTATAAGATCGTTTGGAAAGTCGAGAACTTTTAAAATTTTATAAGAATTATTTCATGTGAAATTTTACCGAAAGCTTTCATTAAGTAGCTGAAAATCACTTCTGCTTTCTTGTTTTCCTCCAAGGCACATGAAATACCTAATCTGTGACATTAGCTTTTGCATCTTCTGAACCTGTGTTGGTTCGGTGGAGTATCGTATCGCATATGATTTTCTTAAACATTTCTAGAACTTGTCAGAACTTAACAATGTGCCGGCAAATAGATTAAATGTTTCTGGGCCCCTTTTCATGAACAGAACTAAGAATTGAGTCGAGGAATTCAGACCTGTGTGATGGACACTCTGAACAGGGAGTTATAAGGTCACGATACAAAATATTGCAGCAAGCAGGAGTTTTATTTTAATAAATCTACATCACACTTTTCATACAATTGACATTAAACGGCAACGACTCGGTGTATTACAATATACTACTGTGTCCAAAAAATAAGGTGACATATGAATTTAAACTGCGCGCGTCGAAGGATTTGGAAATGTTTCTTTCTTTTTAGGTTGGTAGTACTGTCAGTGACATCTATGTGAAATTTCATGTCAAAATATATTCATAGTGTTTGAGATACGCGTCGTTTTGTGAGCTGCTAAAAGTGAGTTTTTCGTTTTTTGCGATGTCGAAATTTATTGAGCAAAGAATTTGCATTAAATTTTGTTTGCGGAATCAATTTTCTGCTGCGGATACGTTGAGGATGGTGCAGAAAGCCTTTGATGTTGAGGCTATGTCTAAAAAAAATGTTTACAAGTGGTATAGTGATTTCCAAGCCGGCCGTGAACGTGTCGAAGACGAAGAGCGTTCTGGGCGACCATCAACCTCAACCGATGAAGCTCACATCCAACAAATCAAAGATTTGGTGTTGAAAAACCATCGATTAACGATTAGAGACCTTGCTGATGAAGTTGGCTTATCAAAAGGCTCAGTCAATACCATTTTGAAGGATGTTTTGGGCCTCAAGCGCGTCAAATCTCGACTGGTACCGAAAACATTGAATTTTTTGGAAAAAAGGCGTCGCGTTGAAGTGTGTGAAACAATGCTTTCCGACTACCAGGATGTCACGAAACGCATTATAACTGGCGATGAGACTTGGATCTATGCTTACGAACCCGAAACAACCGATCAATCGAGCGAATATCGTGCCAAAGGAGAGCCGAGAACAAAAAATTCGCGCCAAAGTCGCTCAAAAATCAAGGTCATGCTGACTGTTTTCTTCGATTATCGTTGTGATGTGCTTTATGAATTCCTTCCAACTGGCCAAACAGTCAACAAGGAATATTATTTGAACGTTATGCGTAACGCTATCCGCCTAAAAAGGCCGGAATTGTGGAAAGACAATTCTTGGTTTTTACACCACGATAATGCACCATCCCATACCGCACTCGTAATTCGTGATCATTTCGCCAAAAACTCAACCCATATCGTTCCGCAACCACCGTATTCACCTGATCTGGCGCCGTGCGACTTCTGGCTGTTCAACAAGCTCAAAAGACCGCTCCGGGGACACCGTTTTGATACGATAGAGGAGAGAAGGCCATCCCGGAAAGAGACTACAACCAGTGTTTCAAAGATTGGAAAATCCGTTGGCATAAGTGCATTGCATCGGGAGGGGATTACTTTGGAGGGGATGAAATTGATTTGGAAGAATAAATAAAGAATTTTCAAAATAAATACAATGTCACCTTATTTTTTGGACACAGTAGTACTTGACAATGCAGCTGGGAAGTTTGATACTCGAAAAGACCTCGTTGACTTATCACTGGAAACCTCTTGTTTTTACAATAGTAACGTTGACGCCATTATACATAGTATCATCACTTTATACAACCATGTCAGCCCTAGAAAAATTCAAGTTCATTAATGGTGAGACATCAGTGCCCACAGATATTGATAGGAGGAGGAGAGATTGTTTCTAGTATCAATTTGGTAGGGAAAACTCCTGATGAGCTAGTACATCATCACTTTATACAACCATGTCAGCCCTAGAAAAATTCAAGTTCATCAATGGTGAGACATCAGTGCCCACAGATATTGATAGGAGGAGGAGAGATTGTTTCTAGTATCAATCTGGTAGGGAAAACTCCTGATGAGCTAGCACATCATCACTTCATACAACCATGTCAGCCCTAGAAAAATTCAAGTTCATTAATGGTCAGACATCAGTGCCCACAGATATTGATAGGAGGAGGAGAGATTGTTTCTAGTATCAATCTGGTAGGGAAAACTCCTGATGAGCTTGCAGGAATGAAAGTTGCTAGCGAGAAACTACTGCTAGCAGTAACAGTGAAGGAGATGTGTGATACAGATCTAGGCACAACATTTTTCTTTACCTGACTTCGTCCAAACTATGGAAGTGTCGAGACAATCAAAACGTTTGCAGTTTGCTTGTGACATCATTTATAAAGTTGGACCTGAGTCAAGGAAGTTCAAGAAATTAGACAATGATAAGATCTGGAAGTTCCGTATTATCAACGAGTCTTCAGCCAATGCTTCATGTATCTTTGTAAACACATACAAGAACACTAAACCACCGACAGAACATCCTAAAATATAAGACCGTGTTTTAAAGCTCACAATTAAACAAGCTGGACTGTTAGCCGTCCATATTTTATGCAATGCTACAGCAATGTGTGTGAACCTGGGTCACTATCCTTTAACGCCTCTTTCAGGAGCAGTGTTTTCTAGAAATGATATACTAAAAATGGCAAGTTAATTATATATAATGCTGCAGAGCCAAATACTGTACAGATTAATGATCTACTCAATGATCTCAATCAGAGCTGCCAATCAGGAGTTCAGTACTTACCAAGGTCGTCATGTGAAGTAGCCCAGATAGTTGCAATTTTTGCAACAAAAAACATGAAAGATGAAGCACTTAAGGTGTCCATAATAAACAAAGTCACCAGCCAATAACATGCAGCAAACAAGATAAGGAACAAGGAAAGGTTTAATATTATTGCTAGATTTGCACATGGTGGAGTCTCATCTTATAAGAGTGCTCAGAGACAGCACAGAAGTTTCAGTTAAGCAAGCCACAGGATTTTCAGTAATGCCGTTGACAATTGCCCAGATCAGGCTTCAAAAGATTGACCACTTGTCAGCAGCATCAGAAACAGACTTACACTTTTTGAAAGAAGCAGTGTCTTTGTTAATTATAGAACTTTTATTAGAGAACAGCACCTTGCAGATGTTTATGAAGATTTGATTTCTACTAATACCATCCGCCTGTACTGTAATCTAAACCCTTTCAACCCGACCTATACAAAGATAAAACAGCACTTCATGGATCGACTTAAGAAAAACCTTATCACCTTTTACACTATTTATTCCTCTACTCCACATAATCCAGAGGAAGACTATAATGTTAAGACAATGCTGCTTAGCCAGTTCAAAATGTCCTTTGCAGAATGTAAGGAACTGTTAGAAGAAAGGCCAACTACTGGTGGGAACCTTAAATAATAGCATATTTTTGAATATAAGTAGTAGTGGTATAAAGATTAGTACTGATCCCAGCCACATTATCATAAATGAATACACGTTAGTTAAATATTTAAGGGTAATAATAATTTAATTTTAGTGAGGTGTAAGGGTTAGCTTAGAGTTTGGTATATTTTATAAGTCCTCTGTTTGGCAAGCCATTGATACTCGGAGCATTGTCATTCTTTTTCGCTTACCAAATATCAAGGAAATTTGAACACAGTTGCTTTGAGAAATAAAATATTAAAATCATGTCTGAAGAAGATTGATTGAAAAAGCAGACGCATAAATTAGTAGTTATTCAAGGGTCGTCGGAATAGATACTTAGTTCGAAATGATTCACTTATGATATTGGACATCAACGGTATGCATGAGAGGTATTTTTTAAAGTTTACAGCCTGTTTATATATAGTGTGGTGTTGATTGCTATTTTCACGTAAATAAAGCCTTTAGTCAAATAACAAAAATTTCAAACTAAACTATGTTATATTCACAGTTAATGCGATGTAACATAGAAAAAAAAATATAATTATAAAAAAGAAATGTGTCAGTTCTTTCTGCAGTTCAATAACGTGCGCTTCTCGTGACCCCCTTTTGGTTGCATTGCGACATTGCCAATATTTCTTTTATTTATTATTGCTATTCTAATATTCCTTTAACCATTTCCAACTCTATATTTACACTATCGTCATTTTACACATTTAACTTTATTTTTTTCCCAACACCTGAGAAGAACTCAACCTTTACACTGTACATTTGAACTTAATCTTTCAACGAATCACAGCATCATTTATGTTTTCTTGTTTTTTTTTTTTATAGCTACTATTATTATTATTTTTGTTTAAAGATTTGTCATGTTTGTTCTGCGTAATGAGTAACTTACAAATAAATAATAGATAGAATAAAGTTTCATTTGAGGGAAGTGTACAATGGGCGACATAGCAACGAGTTCAACGCAATCTCAAAACGTATTAGAAAACGAAGTCTGTTTGAGCTAAGTCTATCGTTTGGGGGCTATTGATCCGCATTGTGTGGATGGAGTTGGACATGGTCATCCTCTTCGTTGTCATCTGTGTCCAAGCCGTTGAATTGATTTGCGGAGATTGTGTTTTTGCGCAAATGATTCCGGAGTATGACCAAGTTACGATTTAGATTTAAGTTATTTGTTACGCTGCCACCGCAAGAGGGTATGACCATCGCCATTGAAGACACTGACATTTGTGGCAGTGTATTGCATGTGGCTGCTGCTGCAGCCAACTCTTGCGCAAGGACTTGCGGCAAATGTTAAGAGTTATTCTTCAATGGATTCGATGATAGAGAACTGCTACTCACACCCGAATCACTGGATTTCTCACTTAGACCACCGCCACGTGTGAGGGTTTCATCACCCATAAGGCCACCACCGAGGAGACCTTTCTTGCCGACACGCGATAGACCCTTGAGTGGTCCACCCGAATTGGCTTCCTTTTGGCGGCGTGCACTTTCGACACGCTTGAGAATTTCTGTTGAACATTTGGTCACAACGTCATCCAAGCTGTTCGAGTCGTCGGTGGAAGTTATTGTTTGGGTGGGCGTTTGAGAGGATGGCACTGGGGAGCCTTCATAGCAGCCAGAATCACGTGGGAAGTGTCGACGGCCAAACGGTGAGGATCCGTGCTTTTTGTTGATATTATTCAAACGAGCTTCGTCATTCTCTGAACTGGATCCGGCAATATCACCATCGGAGCCTGCAAAGTAAAAGAACAAAAAAACAACAATAAAAAAAATATTTCGTTGCAAAGTGTAAATTTAAAAGAATCAAACAAAAAAAATACAAAAGGATCAAGAGAATGCGAATATGCAGAAAATCCCAATCGTTTCAGAAACTTTATGGACCGATGGAAAGCCATTGATTCACTTTTTAAATGCCACGAAGAAATACGTGTCCATCGATCAGTGACATTCTAACAGTGACCTTTGGCCGAGCAACACACCTGCAGGCTCAAAAATTGCAAATGGTGAAGGTGCCGATGTCTATGTACCCAACACAATAAATTCAATATCTTCGGGAAAGCATCCAGGTGTTTTTTAAGGCCAAACTAAAAGCCATGGAATCCTGCACAATAGTGAACACTGCAGAAGGCCAAAAGGGCTCGGAATTCTTATATACACAGACAGCCAAACAGCGTTAATGGCATAGTCACGAAGTCTTATGGATTGCAAATCTGTCACAAGCTGCTACGACACCTTACAATCCCTAGCATAGCGTAATAACCTCAGGTAGGGATGGCTTCCAGGTCATCATGGAATGGAAGGTAATGAAATTGTGGACGAACTAACCAGTACTGGTTCTATTATAGAACTGCGTTCACTGGTCCGCAACCTTTCTGTGGCGCAAACAGGTCTGATCAATAATTGGATAAATCAGCTCCGTATAGTCCACTGGAGAAATTGACCGTGGCTTGGGCAAACAAAAATGATGATCAGTCTCCTCTCTAACAGAGAAACCCTTAAACTAAACAAGGAGGGTATTAGAAAGCCTTTCAGGCCAATGACGCTTGAGATCACTTCTAACCAAGTTAGCACTAAGTACAGTCACCAAGTGCCGACTCTGTTTGTAAGAGGAAGAAAAGGCTGCACACATTCTTTGTGAATATCAAGCTCTAATTTGGCAAAGAAGGCGTGTTTTCCTTAAAGAGATACGTTCCCCATTGGACATTAGACAGTCCAATATTAAAATTATTCTTACCTTCATCAGAAGGATGTTATGCCTAATTCCCCATGATAAAATATAGGAAGAGTGAAGCTATGCCCTGAATTCCAAAAAAGCTGCAGCGCGTTGTAAAATGAGAAAAAAATCAGTGTCATCGTTTAGTTCTTTTTACTCGTGTCTTTGGACAAGGATGGTGTGACTGAAAACCGAGGTGAGTCCATTTCGACACGGTGTCAGTAATTGGGTTTATCAGCAAGTGTTTTTTTTACCGCATTTCGAATTATGTCAAGTTCCGTCGCGGATAATCGTGAGGGAAGGTCATAGATTACAACAAGGCGATGAACGAACGCCTTGAAACTATATAACCACTTGAGAGCCTAGGGATCCAGTGCGAAGCACTGCGTCAAGAACCTTTAATCTTCAACATCGCTATCCTTAGATGATCGAAATGCCAGCCAAATCGATCGCGTTCTAATTTCTGCATGAAACTTTTTAAACTTTTGGAATATACATATAGACGCAGTCCCCCAGCTCAAAGATATCGAAATGTCTGGTAACAAAATCTCACACGCAGTTACTACAAATTGACTGGAAGATACGAAACAGGCTCACAATAATGAAGGAAAGGCGGTAAATCTGAATTCAGTCTACGAAACAGTACTCCCAACCACTGAGGAAGAAATTTGTGCTGTGTGTGTGACCAAAGAAGGAAATCCATTGCGGAATTGTTTTTGGTGGTTAACATGCACCCGATCCTGCGTCAGGCTTAAGAGGTCGACAAAAAGTTCGATGACATAAACACGACAGTCGATCGTATGTTTTGCAACAACTTTCGACGCGTTACTCGGATTTATGTCGCTTAAAAAATCCTATCCAACGTATTTTGTGAACTTCTGAAGCATTTCTGCAACAGTAAAAACGGCCAGCATAATGCAACTTTCGACACAGACTATATTTTTAAACTGCGCTTAAGCCTGAAAAAAAATAATAAAATTCAAGAAATTAAAAACTTCTCGCATTTAACTATACAACTCGCGGAGTTGTGCGTACACTTGGGAAATCGATCTAAGGTGTCAGTTTTTCACTACACTCTTCTTCTACACTTCGATATTTAGATTGCTATGATAGATGATTGCGTACAGATCGGGACCGAAGATTGAAGATATCAGATTGAACTTGCAGTGTGACTTTGATAAGATTAAGCGTTATTGTGATGACTGGAAGTTGAAGATCAACTTCCAAAAATCGGAGACTATTCTTTTCAGGACTCCATTGTGTAGGGCTTCTTGGGATACTAGGAAGAATTGGAGAAAATTCTTAATCGTTGGACAACACGGGCAACCATTGGAGAACAGAAGTTTAGTCAGGTACCTAGGGATCTGGCTAGACCAATATCTATATTTTAACAAACATATCGATGTAGCTCTAGCCAGAGCCAAATCGACTTTTGCCAGGACAAAGAGACTGTTTTATAGCAGCCAACTCGATGCCAGGGTGAAAGTGATCTGCTACATGGCTCTTGTCAGACCAATGCTTACTTATGGCTGTCCAGTGTGGTTCAACGTGACAGCAAGTTCGATGGAAAAGATTCGGGTTTTTGAAAGACAATGTCTCAGGGCTTGTCTTCGTTTATATAGAACTCCAGAGTCCCAATACAAAAAATTCTATCGCAATGAGGTCCTTTACAATGGAGCAAACCTGGTAAGGGTGGATAATTTCATAATAAAACTTATCCGAAGGCACATTGCAAGAGCAATGATTTCGATCAACAACCTGATCTCTGGGGCTTTTTACCCCAACTTGTTGTACCACGAGAGTGTGAGCCTTAACGGTTTTATCCCTCCAGAGGCATTTCTCTACCTCGACTCTAAAGGTTTGATCCAGAGTAGTCTGGCGGTGCCGCTAATCTTCAAAATTATATATGGAATATGATGTCGGTCGTTTTTTATCAATGAAAGTTGGGCAATAAATTTTCGAACTGTGCACCAGGATAACGCTCTTTTTGTGTATAGTATGTTCATACACCGCCTATGAACATTACCTCATTTGGCAGAGAAGTATTTTTCTCAAAAATTGCATGGTGGCCAGACAAAATGTGGCATTATCTTGCTAGAACCTCATGCAGTGTATTCTTATTTGCTTCAATTCGGCTTAACAAATTTTTTGAAGATGTCCAAACATCAGTCGCCATAACTGTCACAGCATAGCCTCCTTTATCCTTGAGGAAAAATGGCCGAAAAATTCTGCTGTCTCAAATGGAGCAGGTTTAATTGGACTTTGGTAAATCACTTGAAGATTTTCAGAACCAAAATACCGAGTATTCTTATTATAAACAAAACCATCCAAAATGGTGATGATCTAAGCTGAACTTTGAAACTCAATTTCAAAGCCTTTTTACGGCCATTTTCCAGCAGCTGTTTCGTCTCCTCTTAAGGAATTTTTAACAAATGGTGCCAATTAGAAAAAAATTACATTCAGCAAATTTCTGCTTCAATTCAAATTCAAGTTTTAAATCATTTGGACAAGACCCTGCACCGGAAGCTTCTCCATAATATATATATTGTTATCGGTGGCTCTCTTTAAGACAGTCTTATTCTATCTGACAAATATCATCCATACAGAAATGAAGGCTAAAGAAAATATAACAAAAACGCCTGGCTTCTACAAAACATTAATTTCGATAGTTCTTCTAAATGCAACTGAGTTTTGGACGACTGCAAGGCAAAAGTTAAACGAGTTAGTTAATTCTCGAGTCACTACGGACCACCGAAATTTAATCCATTAGGAACGATTTAGTACTGAACGAACGATGTAGTACTGAAATCTTTTTATTAAAAATACAAAATGCTTCGGAAAAATTACAAAAAAAAAATTACCCATTAAGGGTCTGAAAATAAGTCAGCTGGTCTTTCGAGATGTGTTTCCCAAAATTACCGAATGCCAAAAATGATTTATCGAACGATTTTTTGCGCTGGTATTGGGACTCGAATTGACTACGCATTCTAAGTAGACGAACTCCTTACCCGGGCACGAAGTGAGGTCGGGTGTACCCTTTTTAATATATGATACTTTTTTTTGCTCTCAAGTTTGGGAACTCGCCATTGACTGCTGGTTGTGTACTTCTAATTATGTAAGTTTTATCTGCATATGCATATGTATTGAAACGTCGTGTCAGTAATATTAAATTTTTTTTTTTAGTTTATAGTGTTTCTTTCGGTATGATGGTGAAGAAATAGAATGATAGCGACGTCTGATCTTGTCCAAAAGCGGGGAGATAGTTCCCGACCAACAGTCGAGTATGACAAGTACACCATAACTCAAGTGGCCTTACAATTGTGGAACAGGTTGAGGATCGATTTGGGACTCTTGTGTTCTTGACGAAGATTTGTCGAACAGTGAAGGCTCAGGCAAAAGATGCTAATTCGTCTGGGGTTCTTTCATTGCACCATACTTTTAAATGTATATACCCATCAAGGCCATCTACTTCAGAAATGTATGCATGAAGTACTTTGACACCAGCATACTTTGACTTCGGAAGTGGACCGTCTTCTTCCCTTCAGACTTAGTGTGCGTCCAAAATCTTATCACGTTCGTTTTCCCGGTTTTTTAAATTTACGAACGTCAATCATATTACAATTTTGGTATCTCGCTGTCTAAGAAAATTTCCAAAATTCCCGGTAACGTGTGCATGAGTACATAACTCTTAAAAACACACTTTTTGCAGGACAACATTTTTTTCTTCATTTCAAACAGCGAAAAACCAAGGCTCTCGTATTTTGTTTTGCATGCAATTGGCTAAGTCACTATTTTTTTGTTTGTTTTTAAATTATGTGCATGATTTCGAAAAAAAAAACCAATCAAATTCTTCATTGAATATTCAAATATTCAAAATGATTAAATAAATATTTTAAATTTGAAATTAAATGGAAAATTTTAGCTTCCGTCTTATAAGTGTTTTCTTTTTCGTGTTACTTGTTATTGTAAAGTTATTGTAAAGTAAACAAAAAAAGAAAATAATATTTCAAAAGGCTGCTGCGGAAAAATCCAAGACTGAAATTTGTAAGCAGCTGCAGACTTGTAAGGGCAGCATTTTTGTGAATGATTTATCCAGAAAAGTAACCATTCCCGATAAAAAATATTCGGCTTTTTCTTAATACAATTTTAAAAGCAAAAAAGTCAGTTGTAAATAGTGTCGAAGTGTACCTTTACTTTCAGACATTGAAGCACTGTAAGATACGACTATTTCAGGGAAAGTTAAGGTGGATAAAAGACCGAAGAATATTCGAAAACTAGTTGAAGTATTCAATCTGATTGAAAATGATTCGAAGCAAACATTCGTTTAAAAAAAAAACCATATTTCGAAAACGTTTCAATCCAAATACAGAAATTAAAAAAAAAAAAAAAACAATAGCATTTCAAGGTTCTCATCTGTTTGGGCAAGACTATACTCACATTCAATGTCATGCAACAATTGCACTGCAGTCAACAACTTCGCCCTATGATCCTGAATAACAATTCCCAGATAATCCAAATCGGCTGGTTCGAGCTCCTTAAAAAGCTCTAAATCCTCATAACTGCAAAGGAAAACAAAAAACAAAAAAAACGAAGAAGAGAAAAACCAGAAAATCCCATTAAATTTGCAATGAAAAGCCAACAATTTACAACAAAACTTACCCATTGAGGACAAACACGGAAGTGTACTCCTTCAGGCCAATGCGAAACAATAAATCCTCAACGGAGTTGGGTCCATTGCTGTTCGTCAGACGACTTAAACTTTTATTATTTAAATTCTTCATCCTCTGCTCGGGTATTACTTCGACGTTAATGAACTTAAAGTGTCCAACACGCCCATGACAGCGTCCCTTCCATATCCCCGATGCATTCATTGAGAGCACATCAATTACGTCACCTTTCTGCAATAACGACAACGACAAAATAAAGACTCGCTTATAAACAAAAGGACGACAAAATAAGGACAAATCAATGTACACTTACCTTAAATTTAAGGGCTTCCTTATCGTAAGGATTTGGCAAACTATCGACAAGAGCTTTGGCTTTGCAAATTGGCGCTAATGATGTTCGATCCTCGGTGGATATTGAACTATGTGGACTACCAGGACGTACCAGCGCTTGAGTGCCTTTTTTAAGGGTAAAAAAAAAACAACAAAGAATAAAATATAACTTTTCTTGTTCAGAGCTAAGAGAATAGCAGCGAGTAGAAAGGAGGATAAAGAAAAATTACTCCCCAAAGTAGCTTAAAAGATAATGAGAAGCCATCAGGACATAAATTTCCTCCTTACCCACAGCAATTACTCGCGAGCTTGTTAAAGATTTAACTTTACTTACTTGAACCAGATGCACTGGGTAAGCTCTCTACAGAGCTAGCCGAACAGGCAAATGCCTGATCGCTCATACTTCCTCGGTCTGTATTATCCTGGGAATTGCTGAAATCCCTCGAGGTATCCTTTGTGGCAACAAAGTTCCTTCCGTTCTCATTAAATACGCCAATTTCCTTTGGTGAGCTTCGCATTTCGTTGGACTATCCAATGTCATAACAAGCAGCAACGCGAGCAAAGAGAAAAGAGAACAAAGAAACGAAACACAAAAACAAAAAAAAAACCAAAGTTTATTAAATCATTAAAAGTTTGGTACAACCCTCTTCTAAAAACTACTGTGAAAGGGTTGCTAGATAACTGTGTTCCCAAAGTCATAACATCACACAAATTGAAGCTCTGTATACCCATACCACTGCAACTACCCCACTAAGCATGAGTATACAATAATTTGAGCATCCTTTGCGCCCCACCCAATGTCACCGTGAAGGGCAAGAATGAAAACAACAACACGACTGTTGTCGAAAAAAAATGGGGAAGTGGAAGAGAGTTGACAAGGATAATGAACTTACATGATGCACGGTCGCCTTCTGGCTAATGGTCGTCCCTTTGTGGTTGCCGTTCTTTTTGCTCTTCGCTGCCAGGCTTAGTGGCAGTCCACGAGTGGCGGCAATATCCTCATAATCGGACGAAGGACTCGGCGACAATGAAGGCGATTCCCCAATCCCACCACTCAATGTCCGATACCGTGCTGTGCAATTGTTTGTTCCAATCTGTAACAAAAAAAAAAACAAAAAATTAAAATCAAACGTGAGATGAAAAATTCAACGTGAAAGGATAACGAAATTGACAGTAAGGAAGTAAGGATTCCAACCACACCAAAGTTCGTCTAAGTACTTAATCAATTTAGGCGATGGTGGCACGCTTTAAAGTGGGTGGCCGCATTCTTTGGTATGTTTTTCTTTGATTTATTTGGCGGTTTGTGGAATTTGAATTGGAAAACCGTAAATCGATTTGGAAAATGGAGGAGAAATTCCATTGATTGAAAATCTCTAAAAGTCTGAAAAGAAAACACTGCGTGTTGGGATTTGATGTGATTAGGTCTGTCATTTGAGGAGTGCGAATTCCAGGCAGCATTTGTTGCCCGTGACGTTGGTAGCAAAGCGAATATTTGTGGGCGGTATAAATTTATCCAAACCTGCCCGCCTTACAATAGCAAAAATGTCGGCAACAGTGTTTGCTTTCAATTGAAATGTGCAATCTATTTTTTTTCTTTCGCACAAGGTTTTTCATTTGATTACAAAAGCGGATTTGGTTTGGAAATAATATTATTTTTCTATTATCATTTCTAAGCGAAGTTTTTGTGACTTTTAAAATTCGGGAAATCTTCAAAATTATGATTATGAAAAGAGCTTTAAAGAAACTAAACTGAGAGAGTTGAATTTACGTACTTCTTAAGACAACCAGTCTAAGATATCCGGAAGTGATTTTAATTGATGTAATTTGTCGGGCAAATTTTTTCCATTAACAATAATAAAAATTATTGTGCCTCATTCTTACTTTCTTTAGCAAGCCGTCAGGTATTGTTTTCTCCTTTACTTAGCCCGTTAAATACTCCTTTGGACAAATCAACATCGACATTGACAAATCCGCCGCTTCAGGAATCAGCCTCTATAACTTTTTCAGTTTTCGATGCGATTCTTTTGGCACCCACTTACAATCGAACTATTGCACCAACACCTTTTGCGTCAACGTGAGGTTATGAAACTGTACGATTTTCGTAGCAAAAAAATGTCTGCAGTTGATTTGATGGCACATCTCACCGAAAAATGGAACCACTCTCTGCGTCCTACAAATGAAGGTATAGAAAGTTTCTTGCGCTTGATTTATAAAATGCATTTGCCTAAGAATGGCATCAGGCTCTACTATGGAAAAAATGTGCATTACGCACCGATGATTCTGTTCTTCGTAGGATTATAAACTATATATATGTACGTAAATGATGGCGTGCTGGAGGGCACCGTTCTAGATCCCACTCTTTTTACAAGTTTCTTAAATAATCTATTGTGTACTCTTTCGCTCAGACTGTATCCTGACTTCTTCTCAATCGTTCTCGGATTCACCTTCCGCATCATCGGCTTTCTAAATGGAACGGCAGTTTCTTTAAGCTCAGTAATTTTCCAATATTCGACTTCTTATGTTGGACAAACTGCATGACCGACATGACTACATGACTCTACGATGTTTCCTTAAACTGCGTATGCTTTATCCCCTCTGATTTGGCTGCTTTTTATAAGGCTTCTTCAAAGACCAAGCTAGGCCTATAAGGCCTTATCTACAAAGTTCACCTTTTTCCTGTTATTTCCTGAGCATTTAAGATCCCAAAGCAAAAATTCAACATAGCTCACGGTGCGTGGTGCCACTTACGTCATAAAAAAACATTCCGAAGCTTTAATATGAAATAGGAGGCAAGATCTTGAGATAACCTTGAGGGAAAGACCTATGTTACTCGAATTTCTTTGATCTGATGAAGAGATATGGTTGCAAAAGGCTGGCACTTTATCCCTTATCGTAGCATAACGTTTAAATTTCTGAAGGAAAAGAATTGGATCATCTTACAACGAGGTTTCGTAATTTGACTGGCGCGGTTGACTGATTTGACGCTCTCTTCATTGCTTACTGTGGACCACCGTCAAGGCGCAATTCCACACGAAAATCCATGGACTTTGAAGGCCAATACTCATCCAGCTATGCCTGTATACAACTGCAAAAGAGTTGAAGATGTTCCTTTACAAGACCCTTACAGTTCACTAAAATTTCCATCCGAACGGAAATAATCAGGTTACGAAACGAGGTCAAAGTTCATTTTTTTCAATGCGCAAGAAGGCATATTTTTCTAAATTTTTTGCTATTCACACACGTGTTTTTGTGAATTTATTCCGTCAACCGTTTCATTCATTCATTTCATTTTGGAGAAGGCTACATGGACGTTATATACTTGACGGAGACAAGGTTTAAACCAGATATGTGGAGTTCATCCTCATGAACTTTTTCGCTACTCTGTATCTCTTGATTTCTCTATTGTCGAAGTTTCGACTCTTAATAATAACAATCAATTCCTCTATGACAAGCATGTATCACTCAAAACTAAAAGACTCTCCTTGCTTCACTCGTGAAATCCAAATCCTGATTAGAAAAAGGATTTTTGTTTATGCAAGATGGAGAAGGAAGAAATGTCAAGCGATGTACGAAGAATTCAAACACAAATGTAACACAGTCACATAAATAATTCGTACTGATAAATTGAGCTGTTACTGAAACAAGTTTTGCTAAACAAAATCAAGCAAAGAATTTTTGAGAAAAATTTAATTAATTGGATTTAGTCATAAAGAAAAGATGTCAGAGTGCGAGGTGGATCTGAATGAGCTCAATGACAAATTGTCACAATGCACACTCATGGAACATAGCGATTCTTCCAGCTCCTGTATAAAATCAAGCCCTTCTTGCTTCTCACCTAAAGATTTTTTCTCCCTTAAAAGCGTAGATGGATGTTTGTATCGATAAGTTTTTCTTTTTAGTGTAATTCAAAGCTGTTGGCTTCGACGGTATTCACCTTAATTTTATAGAATTACTTCTAGTATCATCAGACATAAAAGAAGGCGAAAACTTTACCCGTTTTCAAAGGACACCTAGAATTTAGGCCGATAGCTATCATTCCCTATAGGAGTAAAATGATTAAACTTATTATTAGCAGGCAAGAGAGAAAGCATATTGAAAAAAAAAAATCTTTTGATAGCATACCAATCGGGTTACAGGCTTAAACATTTCTGTAGTACAACTTTGATGAAAGCGATGATAGCCGAGTAGCTTTTGACAAGGATTTAATGTCAGTTGTAGCTTTTCTTGGCTTTTCAAAAACATTCGACTCTGTCAGTCTGAAAACGCAATTCGCTTTTGAAAATATTCGGAATGCGAATTGATTAACTCCTATCTCCTAGGTCGTTCCCAAGCAGTGTTCTCAGGACAAAAAAGCTCACTTTATTATTACCTGTTCTGTGGGATGTTCCACAAGGCTTTGGACTTAACTCTATTATTCACACTATTCATGAACGATATTTCCAAACTGCAATTTCCACATACATATATGCGGTTGAATTTCAAATATATTATCATTTTAATAAAGAAAACCTTGTAAGCGGAGTTCGCGATTTGAATGATGAGCTCAAGCAAATTAATTACTGGTCTAAGAAAAATCGTCCACGCAAATAAAACCAAAGCGTAGTTGTGAATCGTAAAAAACCAGTTGCGATAAGCTCATTTCCTCCTCTGCCTTTGAATAACTCAATAAATGAATGTTCGACTTAGTGTAACTCTGCGAGTCAATTTAAACTAACAACTGAACTGGATGATTCACTTAATTGACATAGTGACAAAAATGTACGTCGAACTCTGAAGTCTGAGATCACTTCCTACTTTTTTACTCATCAAAGTAAAATTACAATTCTTTTTTACCACTCCTTATCATAAAGGGTTGCGAATTATTTTCAGATTTGGACTTTGAGACGGAACGAAAACTAAAAGTTGCCATATAAGAGTTGCCCTCGATTTATCTTGAACAAGACCTGAATTCTCAAAATCAAAAAAATCAAGAGCTCAAAACATACTTTTACCGTCCAAAAAAACTTTGTTTGATTTCTGCAGTATCCGGATTATCTAAGTTCTACTGTACTGAGAATTGTGCAGCAATTCATATTTTACCGATGATTCAACACTATGCCTTCTTGCTTAGTCTATTTCGTCCCCAAAGTGTGCCAATGGAACCCTTAACAAACTACTGTTCGTTGCTTTTAAAAAATCGCAACTCAATCTTCCGCCAAGAAATAGCTCGTCAGAAAGTTGAAATAAAAAAACAATTCGACTGCTGCATATTGTATGATGGTACGGAACTCCTTCATATGCGTCTTGGGGTCGCACGTTATAATTTCTTTCTTCATGAGGCTTATAGTATAGTAGATGAGTAAAGCATACGCAACCCTTTGATTAAATTGTAATAAATATTTCTCACCTTAATATAAACAAAAGCTCTTCGAATACTTACTCCGTTAAGTAACTGAACGAAGTTAAGGCGCAATCAAAAAAGGATGTCCTTCCTTTTTCAAAAAAAGAAAGAAGGACAACGTGTTTTGCTTCACACATCGATTTTATCGCTATTCAATATCATCACCCTTTCAGTCAGTCTACTTCTTTATTGAAACTCTGGTGTAGATACCTTTCATTAATTGGATTCGTGTTTAAAAAAAAGGACAAGCACAAAAGTAAGCCAAGCAAAAACTTCAAAAGATACATCATCATCCCGAAGCAGTATAATTCCACCATTTTTACACTGGATACAACAAAGTGAAATTGCTGCGCTCGGTTTACTTCACTACTATTCCTTGGTGAGGTATCCTTGTGGTTCAATGCATCCACATATATGCGCACATATATCTGTATTAATACCTGCCAAGGGGAGCAGGAAAAGCGCAGAAAAATATGAAAAACATGGGCAGAAAGAAAAAAAAATCGCCCGTACGTGAAGGAATTTCCATTTATCCCTGCCGCTCCTTCAGTGTTTGTTTTTTTTTTCCTGTTCTTTTGGGAAACGATGATCGATTCGTTGTAGTTGAGTTCAGCGCGTAGCTCAGCATCGTGCATTTCCGTTTCCTTTTTCTCATTTTCCATTATTTTCCTTTTTTGGATGGAAAAAAATCCTTTTCGTCAGACGTGACGACTTTGTTGCTCATTTATTGGAGAATTTTGCGGGCGATATTTTTTATTTTTTTGACTTTTTGACTGTACCAAATATTGAGGTTGTCGGAGGAAGTCTTCTTGGCATTGTATCCTTGAATTTAACTGCTTTTGTTGGGGATGTATGCGGTGTTACCATTGTGATGTGCTGATTGGTGGTGGTGGTGGAGGCGCTGTTTTGATAGAGTCGACGGACCATGGAGCCGGCACGAAAATAACATTTTTACATTCATGATGATGGATGGGAAGTGATTTATTTTGTAAGATTTGTTTTTTTTTTTCGTGTTCAGTTTATTTATTTTTTTCGCGCAAACATTTTTCAAATGCGAGTTGGATGGCATGTGTGGAAAATGGGGTGAGCTGTAACAAATGTAACACTTCCGGTGCAATGCTGATGTCAGCCAGCGTATGAATGCAGTCCGTGGCAGGTTGTTTTCGAAAATAGACTCATCAATTTATTGCACCAACGAGGTTGGACGGGAATGCACGAGGGCGGCCGATAGTTTCGCGATTCCATCAAAAAACGCGAGCTTAAATCTTTCATTTGGAAGATTTCGCAATGGGTCTGGTTTAAAATTTGGCATTCCTCCAATTTTTGAGATACCCAGTTGTGTGGAGATGCGTGCACATATACTGCCATCCAAAAGTGTCCGGTAAACCATTCTTCTCGACAATGATATACCGTGAGGAATGGGATCCAAGCCTACTGATTCCCGACGACTCCACCACGGTACACTGTGAGCTGTCAATGCTGATTCAAAAGTCGAAAGTGGTATCTTTTCGAGTAATTTTAACCTAGAATTCATTCGCATTTCAGATCCAAAACTAAAACGATTAACAACGCTACAAAATGGTTGATGTGGAAAAGTATTTCTGCAAGGGAAACATTCGCCTTTACCGACAGGCAAGGTGCCAAAATGTCACTCACATGTGCAAGCACTAGCTAAGAGAAACAAGGAATTCTCAAGCAAGGTATCGGATAATTCCACAGTGACAGAACACAGGGACATCAACGGAAACTCAAAGCAGGGTAAAGGGTTAAAAAAAGCCTGTGATTTCACAATTTACCGACATCCCCTTGACTACGGTCAAACTTGACAGTAAAACCAACTTAATCCGCCTGAGAAATCATCAGGCGAACTCGGCCCTTCCTTAATATACAAAGGACCTGGAAGCTACTCAACCTGAGTCGCAACTCCTTTTGTGTTCCTCTCAGTGTCATCCCGATACACTGTCTTATTAGAAGATGAGCGGAAAGACTTGAAGTGCGGTTAAATGATTTTTGCAGAAGGTGCGGCCAGAGCTAAATCAAGATACTGAAACTTTGGTTCTATATTCTTCATAGCAATGCCTGAACTTGCTCAAAGAAACTCAAGAGACCTCGCCTGGTTCATTTGAGATACAAACCTGCTCTCTTTTCCTCCACACTCCAGAAGAAACACCTCGCAAAACCCATTCCCAAAATACAGGTCGATAGTTTGAATCCAAAAATACCTCGCGGCATCACAACGGACCAAAACACTTACTTACTTATGGTAGCCACCGAAAACTTATCTAACATAAATCTTTGATTTAATCTATGATTTAAGTAAACAATCTTTTTTCAGAGAAATATAATAAAACTAAAACTTAAAATAAAAAGCAGCTTAAGACGGAAATAATTAATTTTTTCGAGCAAATTTCGAAACTTCTATATCAGGTAGTTTTTGAAAAAAAACAGGAAAGGTTGTGTATTCTTCCGCCACTATTTCCTGAAACTTCTATACTAATATTCATTTAAATGTCGAAGTCGATAGTGTAAACTAAAACAAATAAATTTTTAGAAACGTCATTTCTCAAGACCTCAAGACCGAAAGGCCGATCTTAAGTTAAAAATATGAGAACTTCACTATAAAATTAATGAACAAAAGGGAGAGCTCAACCATTCGTATTCAGAGCATGTATCAAGAACAACGATAAAAATCAGGCTAGTATGGGTAGGATACACACAGGAACCGTAGCACCGTAAAATATTTTACACAATCTAATTTTTTAGAAAACACAAATGAATGAAAATGACAACAGAATGTTTTCAGAGGAACCATTTCCACGGTATATTATTTTCAGAAGATACAGCTCTGCGACAGACAGACGGACAGAGGAACCTTAAAAGGCGTAAAGGTGCCGCAGGCTTTACGGCTTAGTAGCAGTACGAAAACCTTGTGAAACAGCTAGTTTAGGGCGAAAAGCACCACTATGGAATTTTCCATTTATAGTAGAAATTTCAATTTTTGAAGCGGTTTGCTGAAAAAAAAAATAGACTCCAAAGTTGGTCTCACGGCTTTGACTGGTTCCATCATGATCTGGGAATGTTTTTCATCCACCGATGCTGACGGACTTAGAGACAAATATTAGAGCAACACACTTATCAAATGGTTTTGTGGAAAATAAAAAGCAGCAAAAAAAAGTTTAAAATGGCATGAGCCTAATCCAACCTCAATCAAGTAGAATCCCAGAATGCCTAGAATGACATCAAAACTGGTGCGAGTTCAATGTTGATTTTACGACCTTTAATATTTTGCGCATTATTGCCTGGTCTTCCGAAATATCTCCGTGGCTAAAAACAATGGCTATTTCGTACTTAACTCAAGCACAAAAATAAGCTTAGTGACAAAAAATAAATAGAAAAGGTCTGCAATTTGAATCCTGGGGAACTCCAAAAATAACATGATGCTAAAAAAAAGTGAATTATTTCTTATTTGAATATTTTGCTCTTGTAAATAAGAACGGATCCTTTTATTTTAAACGTTTTTTGTTTTTATCAAAAGCTCCTCCTTTAAATATTTTGTATCTCCTAAAAAGCAGAACTAAAAGCAGGAGAATTCGTCAAACAAACTTGTCGTTTAGGTGAATTTTTCAATTTATTCCACGAGCTTAGATAAGTTTGCGTTTAGTTTAAATTTTATTTTCGAAATACCATAAACGCATCTATTTATTTACTTTGTAAAATTCAACACGACTTGAAGAGGAAGTGAACGAAAATCATCTCAAACACAATCGTGACGCCTTGCAGTGAATTGTTAGATGTCAAGTTTGATTCTTTTCAATTTCATCAGTGGCTACTTAACGCTTTTGGGTCGCAAAACATGCACTGATGTTAGCTGATGGACTTGGAGTTGCCATAGATAGAAAAAAAAAAAATCATCCATTATATCATATGGAACTGAAGTATCGTAAATTGTCTCTTCACTGTCACTTGAATCAGTAGCGTTGAGGGACAGATTTATCTTGCATGACTACAAGGTTATCAAAAATTTCCAACGTGATTTCCAGTACCCATTGTCTCCGAATTTTTTTCCAGGGAATACTTTCTGTGATGCTCAGGATCTTGTTCATCCCACTCAGATTATAAGAGCTTTCAATTTTAGATAGGGGGCAAAAAGTCCACAAGCCTGCAAGTCCTTCCACCTCAGCTTGCCATCTTGTGCAGGAAACTGTAGTTCTATCGATTAAGATGAGCTGACTTAAATTTTTCCAGGTACATGGAAATACCGTGGATCATTTCTTCTGCCATTGTCTTGTGGATATTGCTGTTAATTTTAACTTGAAGTTTTATTAATAAACGATAAAACAAAAAAAGGGCTTCCTAGTTAATGCCGTAGACTCTTTTTGAAAGGAGTTTAGTGGAGCCTATTTAGACTTTTCTTTGGAATCAATTTCCTCATTGCAAGCACTAAGGATCGTGACATTATTTGCTCGATAGAGAACATCATAAAAAGGAATGAAATCACGCGCCTAGTACCAAACTTGTCCTTAATATCCACCTATTTGCATATTGTCAAAATGTTCCCTCTTCAGTAACACAAATGGCAAATATTTTCGTTTTATATTTTTGTTCCACTTTCGCCTCGAGTTGTCGGAATTCAAACAAACGAAAAACACAGAAATAATAATCTCAGAAATAACATATACAAAAAGAAAAACAACTTCATTGCAGGTTGCACGTAATCCCATCGTAAACAGGGACGATTTTTTTGTTTTGTTTTACGAAAACCGTTCCTGGCGCAAAGCTCCAACAAATTGTTTCCAACATAAAAACAATAAGGGCCTACATTTCGAATACATGTTCATGTCGTTGTTGTACCGACATTTCCAAAGGAATATAAAAATCCTAATCCTGTCACCTCACACCATAAGCGCACAAACATACACAAACCGTACCCTATTCACCTATACCCCATCGCTAACCGTAAAAGCGTCAAATGTCGTCCTCGATAAAATGTTTGTTTCATTGAATGGGAGTTTGATTCGCCAATGAGACGACACACACCACTGTGGCCGCAATTAGGGGTGGAACTCCAACCTCCACTCGTACATGTCGCATTACACGAATTGAAATTGTCCTTTATCAGTGCAATAAGGCGTAACCATTGAGTCCTTTTTCCTTTTTGCCTTTTTCCAACCCTCTATATTTAACTCTTCTATTTTATTTGTAATCATATAAAAAAAAAAGTAAAGTGAAATAATGACGTTGAGGATGTCGTGTGCTGTTAGTGCTAAACGGACGAGCAACGAGTCTCAAGGAAAAGGGGTAACAAGACGAGTCAGATTTGTTTATCAGGTGCCACAAATCAAAACCCCTGGCAACCATACTCGTAAATTTTCTTATTTTATGGAAACGGATAGCGTTTGGAAATAGGTATGGATGAAGAGAAAAAAAAAACTCTGGATACTTACCGAAACCGCACTTAGCCTGGAAGTTACGCTTTGCAAATCTGAAATTGATCCGGCATAGTCTCCACTCTCTCTGTCGTGGGATCTGAAATTGAGATAAAAATTGTTGTTTTATTAGAAAGTGTTTCGGTCTTATTTATTTATGTTTGAATATAAGGTTGATCCTTTTTTTTTTCTTCGTTGTGTGGAATATCTCAAAGTGGAATACATTATGCCAAAAGTTTTCCCATCAAAAGAAATGAGAATGTCGATGCCATGTGGTGCTATAGACCTCATTATACAAGACCATCATAAAGAGTTGTGGCTTTAGACTGCACAGGAAGCCACAACTTATAGTCCAATGTATGTGTTTTTTTGGCAAACTCTTATTCCCCGTAGAATAATTTTTTGTTTCTGGGAGTAACCACAGCGGGAATAATTCTGAAAAGTCCTAATCGCAAAAATAAAACTACACCTAAACGTTTTTTAAGCACAGTGAGAAAAGGTCACAACTTTGTTTTGTTTTTAAAATTCGAAAAGACCTTATTTGACCAATTTTTTCAACTCGTATGAATAATTTGGTTGTTGCAAATACATGCTTTTCGAAGAGCCATTATGAAACACATTCATCTAGAGTGGTTTCACATAACTCATGTTTTTCTGAAGTCCCACAAGGGAGGCAACTAGGCATCGATCTTTTTTTCATTTACATTCCATCGACTGTAAATGGGCGTTTTATACAAAAACAATTCGATAGTGATTTTGGAGAAGCGTGAGTTTCGAGTTGGTTTCTCAATGAACAATGAACACCGACTTTAAAGAAGAAACATGAAGAGCAAATATCGTCATTCGAATTTTCGAAGCTGAACCAGATTTTTGGGAGCGAATTCTGAAGAAAAGGTGATTTTCGTTTCATGGCTCAATCGCTGGTCGCTGGTGAGACATTCCACGAAGATCGATTTATGGGGTAATCTTCGAAAAAATCGCACTTGGTGGTGTTCAAAAATACTGCGAACTGAGTGAATGGTAAAAAAGTAGATGCTTAATTCACATTCACCTGGATAAAACGAAGCCTTATCACATTTTAATTTCAAGCTATTTCCCTATAATACTATATATATCCCTTGATTATCCCTTGAGAGTGAACTTGAAAATTATTGCCAATAAACGGAGAAAGCAGCTGACTTGGGGTATATTTGAGGCTCCTAGCAATAAAACAATTTTCATTAATGAAAGTTTATCATTACTATTATCATTCTGAAATAGACGTTTATTGAATAAAGCCAAATAAATTAAAGAAGATTGCGTTTTTATGGTTTTACAATGGAAACATTTTGATAAGAAAACAAGAAGCAGAAAAAGCTGTACGACTTTTTGCTTTGAGGATCTCGAAAAAATATTTAATTTAATATTTATGGTAATCATTCAAAAGAGCGTAATCAATGATTCTCTAAATAGCTTATTTTCTCCTTTCTGTGAGCACGAAAATGGGTCTTATAAAAGTGGTTTTTCTTTGCAAAATTATTCAAATACATTTTCCATTATTCATCAAAATATTGGAAGACAACGTAAAAATGTTGATTCATTTCTGACTTGGATTCACTCTTAGATTGATTGAGATTCTGAAATCTGGATATATAGTTATGAAAAGGATTTTTATGGCATACCGGGAAAAATTTTTTATTCTAAATGCAATAATTCTTATGCGGTGGGTGGTACTGCGGTTTTTATAATCAAAAATCTATTTGATAAGTGTGAGTTCAGTAGCTCTGAGCTATTAAGTTCTGATTTACTTAAAGTAACCTGTGCAATCGATGGTCATAAGTATGTCTTTTTTTGTTTCTATACGTTTCATAATGGAAGTGAGGATGTTTTTGTAAATTATTTTGAATGAGAAAAAAATTGTTTGTTGTAGGAGAAATGAATCTGGAAATTCAAAACCAAAAGGCCATTGCTAAGAAATATCTTGCTCTAATGTCCTGTATAAATGAGCCAACTAGAATTTCTGACTCTCCTTCAACGTGAATTTGTTAAAATCGATCGTCACCCTAAAATTTCTTTAACAAATTCAGTATCTGACTTAAAAATTTCTGATCATAGCATGACGTGTCTCTTTATTCAGTATGAACTTAAAAAACAATCTGATTGAGGAAGACTGTTCATATGTTTACACTGCAAATTATCGCTCTGTAGGCTTTGATTTATTCTATAAACGTTAGAATAGTCTTGTCAAAATGTGTTCTTCTACGACTTCAAGAAAGCGTTCCAAGCTTAAGAGACTCAAGACAAGCATTACTTATGCCCATATTAAATATTAAATGCGTCCTAATTGTGTTGTAACTCGGATGTTATATGATGAAATCTGGAAAGAAGTTGCTACTGAAATTTCGCCACGCAAAAGAGAGCTTCTATATCGATAAATTTCATAGAGCTTAAGGTGACCTAAAAACCGAATGGAGTATTGTGATTGAATTGTTTGATAAAAATTCATAATCAGATGCATCTTCAAACATTAATTATGAAACAAGTGGTTCTTCAATTTTGGTTAATATTTTCAATGATTTTTTACTGCTGCTTAAACTCTCTCAAAAGCAGGCTTCAAAATAGTGTGCTATAAATGCCCGGAAAACTGCTTGCAGAAGGAAAAACCGCATGTAAATGGCTTTTTTTCAACCTATTTTTTCTTTTGTACTGCAAAGACATATCATGGTTTACACTTAAACCTTTCTGCCGCATTGTTCATCATTTTCTAAGTATGGATAGATATACAATCGTGGATTAGGAACGATTGTACCAACAAATATTATTGGATTTATATTTCGTTTAAAGTTGAAGGATATTATACTTTGTTATAAATTTCGTTAGTTTATTAAAAAAGTAAAAAAGAAGAAAAGAAAGTATCCAAATTGCAAGTTTCGAAATGGTTGGCGACCTAATTAAGAACGTAAGGTGTTTGCTTATGTGTAAAATTGTTATTTCCTACGGCCTTACGATTTCGGGGCAAAGATGCAGTAAGAGCGCGACATTTTTCGGGTAGTTTGTTGGCACAAACCCTCCTTACTACATCAAATAATTTGTTCAAATATTTAACTTTGTGCATGCCGATTTCGGTTTCAAGTTCATACCACGGATTTTTTTAAGAATTTAAATTCCGATTTCCTGACGGCCACTCCAAAACATCGTAATAATTGTTTTCGAATCATCGTTTTTTAATCCTTCCCGGTTGCTTTGAGTCATTGTATTGTTGTTACACGAATCTCCAAGTAAGGAGAATTTCTCTCTCAAGAAAGGGTGACTAGATATTTTCTGATATTTTTATGTAATGCTCCGAGTACATAACAACTCCTATTCGATATAAAGGACGGTTTCTTTAAATGACATACAATCCCGAAGCATCGCTCCGTAATATTTTGTTCCGTTCCTTACCTAACTTTTCGAATTTTTAGGGAACGCTTATTTTCTTCTTGTCGGTCTATCAGAAAGTTGTCTGTTATTCAATCATTCCCGTATGGAGCGTACTAAAAAGGGATTCGGGTCCTCACCAACAACTTCCTGTTGTTTATGTTTAGAACCTTAAAATGGATCTTTTTTGATAGCTCGAACTAGGCTTACATCCTCAGCCTAATAAGTCTTAAGCGAACGTTTTACTACCTTTTCCGTATTGAAGGCCATTGTTTTTGTGCAATTCAACCTTTTCCCGTCATTTGACCATGTTTTGTTGAATCACGCTCTTAATTCGCCAAAAACTTGACACTTCTAAAACTCATGTGCAAATAAATTTATTAAATGGAATGCAATGTCATTTCGAAAAATGTTATAAAACAGAGCGAAATAGTTATCCCATTTTGGGGTGGCGTCGTCATAGGATTGTATTTGAGAATTTTTCAAGTACATATGTCTGATCCATGGAACCTCAGCATTATTTCCCCGATCCTAAAAAAAGAAAATCCTCTGCGCTCTCTGAAAAAAGCTTTCTTAACACCGCTTCCTTTTATTAGAATTTTTAAAAACTATAGTGTGGACGCCGTAAACACCTTGTTAGGGCACTTGTTGATCCATTTTCGTTCGGTTTAGGGTCACGAAAGTGCTGCTCAGAGCTCTGCAGATAACATAGAACTTAAAAAACGATAGTTATCATTATAAAAAATCATTGAAAAATTACACGCCGACAACAGAGTTACAGCTACTGCAACAGCGTATTCAGACAACATTGACACTACTGCGAACTAGTAGTAGTACTGCGAGTTGTCAATGATGAACAGGAGTGTATCAAAAGTGAAGCAGAAAAGATGGGACTAGAGGTGAATAAAGGCCAAACGAAAAAAGCGGTGTCAACAAAAAGAACAGACTTAATCGTCGCAAAAGAAAGGTTCGCTCATAACTTCGGGTAAGTAGTTGCGCAGTAAACTCGACACCAGCGAAGATGTCAGAAAAATCTTTCTGTCGATTTGTGGGTCGGAGCAGGTTCAAACAAAAGCTTAAAGGCGGTGATACGGTTCCAGCAAGATGTTTCCGGGCAAAACGACTCATGAAGCTATGACATGTAGATGTACATCAGCTCTGGGCCAAAGCGTACATTAACTAGCTCTATTGATAGATGGAATCTAGGACCAATACGGACTATAGTATCAATTTTCTAAATTTCTAAAATCGGATATGTTTTCTTGCATCGAAACTGCTTTAAAAATAAATATTGTATGTGTTTCAAATGCAATTGATTGTTATTATTAAACGAGTTCATAAAGTTCAGTACCGTGACCACGTTAAAAAGGCTATGATTTGCAAGTGATACGAGTCAATTCTTTATTTGTTTCAAGACTTTTGAAAGACTCTACTCGCGCGTCAGAGTTCATGAAATCGAGTGGTTTTTCTCGTCCTTAGAAGGCACGTCAGTTAATTAATATAATATTTAGGGAAAGGACTGCCAATTCCGACTATCATAAGGACAGGCCTAACAACAAGCCAAGAGTCCCAAAAATTGGCCGAATAACTTCCCTCTTTCATCATGAAATCTACAAGAACCGTATTTGTCGCCGGGTTTTTTTTAATCACACTATTTTGCGTTTAAAAATAAAAATTAATTTGATTAAGCTTTTCCAAAACTAGTAAGTATTTGAATACACAAGGATTCTTAAAAAAAAATCCCACAGCTTCCATTGTTACAATAGTCTTTCTCAAGGACCACAAACTATTAACAATAGATAAAAAAAATAACCTGTATCCATTTGCTCGATACTTGCAACTACACTCTTTTGCCGGAGGATCTCCCATCAGAGTTTACACAAAAAAAGCAAAACGACATACAAGTATTTATATCCGAAACTAGTTGGCTGCAGATGAGAAACACATCAACAAGAATCACCCCCAGATAGCCACTCCAAACACAAAGACGAAGTCCTCTAGATTTCACTTATTATTACACTCATTTTTCTCACCGTATCCCTTTGGCTTTTATTTTCAATCTTCTTTACCTCTTTAACTAAAGCCATTTGCCCCTTCCTGCACCCAACACTTGGCCGCTGGCCACAACAATGAGTTCCGATAATCAACCCAAAACACTTTAACCAGTCCGGCTTGTAATGGGTGGATGGCCAAAGAGGATTCCCAAATACCCATTGTATACGAAATCCATTAATAAGGGTTCAAAGAGCTCAATCAAAGGATACCAAAGGAATATATCTTATTATTGGTTTCATCTCATTTTAAGAGCCAGACACAACGGAATACCGCCCCACTGCCTCATAACAATCCTTTAGATGATTTCACTTTCGACTATTTATTATGATCTCTTCCACTACCAACGAACATCATAAAAGAAACACCATTCGTCCTTTTACTCCTTTCGATGATTTGCTACTGCAAGGAAATCGTATTATGTGGGAAAAACTCATCTTACCTGGCATGCGTTAGGGGTATTATTGTTGGCGGATTAGGTGGCTGTTGTGGCACGATAAGACCTCGTCTGGGTGGACCTCTTTGTGGCAAGGATATATCGCCGGCTGATCTTAATGAAATTACTCCGGTGCTTTCACGATTCGATGTGAATCGGACACGTCCGCCCTGAGGATAGAAAGGAAACAAAAGAAAAAATAAAATACATTAAATATTTTTGCAATAAAATCAACACAAGAATTAATAAAGACAGACAAAGAGAGAAGGACGAGAAATAAATAATTGTTAAAAGGTTTTATAGAATAATGTATAATTTTTTTTTTGTTTTATGTTTGAACTTATTCTATTTGATATTTGTTTTCCATCAGATTTATTTGCCAAAGGGACAGGATAGCAGCTCCTTTTTATGCAGATGACGAGTGAATACGGAAAAAAAAGAGGGATTTACAGGATTAGCAAGGATGATATTTGATGGGGAAGAACCAGCGAAACAAGCCACTGTGACGGAAAATTGCTTTTGAGATTTTAATTCACATTTATTCAGACGATTATCCTTGGGGATTGCAATTTGAAATTGCGTGGGAATTTTACGATTATTGATCCCGTAAAAAATATTTTTAATGGGCACCGTGCTTTTGTAAGTCTGGAATGTTTTTTTTTTTTGTTATAAATAAAAATTAAAACCGAGATCTTTGCTATTATATAGGAAAACAACACATTTGTGGTATAAAAAGAAAAAAAAAAGTACAACCATTAACGACATATCCATAGTCCATTCGAAAAGCAGTACGTTTTTAAATTTTCAAGCGCAATCTTTGATGTTAGCGTTTCAGCGCAAAGTTGAAATTATTTGTGATTCAATGTATTCTGAGAATGTTGTTAAAGTTCTTTCAAAACTGATCGGCAAAAGCAAGGATTTTTGGAGACTTAAACAGTTTCGCGTAATAGCTTAGGCTGCGGAGGACTCATGGAACTAGTTCATTGTCAGGATCCAATTTTAAAATTTGGAAATTTACAAAATACAATAATAATAACTTAACGAATCGCTGTTTTGAAGATATGTTTTGGTGAAAAGAGAATGAATTGATTTGCTCTATTTCCACTTTAACACTCGTTTACAATGACACTACAGTCACCAGCTCCATGGAGAACGCAAATCTGTTCGCCAATTTTTGGTCTCTTTGCGATTAGGTAGATGCTTCGTCTCCTCCCTCCAACTATTGACCCATTGCCTCAAAGCCCCTGGTTTCATAATCATGAAGATGATGATAACTCGTCAGGTTAGGTCATATGTCTTTCGTAGCACAAGATCCTCTCAGATAAGATTTCTCATCGAAAAGTTGAACCAGTATTTTCTTTTTTCAGGTCAAGGTAACATTTTTGCGGTGGAAGCATTTGAAAGCATTTGACTGAAATTGTTTTCGAAAAAAACGCGCTGGGAAATATTGCGACATTACTTTGAAAATCATGGTAATGTTGCAGAATGTGTGCGAAAATTGCGTACGGATTTTGGAAGAAGAGAAGCATCGTCAGCTCCGTAGGTTCGTTATCTTGTGAAAAAAGTGAAAGAAACTGGCATCCTCATCGATAAACCAAAGCGTGAAAAGCCAAAAACAGTGCGTATACCCGAGAATATTGCTGCTGTGGCAGAAAGTGTGCGTGAAGCGCCATCAACATCAGTTCACCGTCGTTCTCAACAATTGAACATTTCGGAGACATCATTGAGACGAATTTTGCATAAAGACCTTGGTATGACGCCATACAAAGTCCAATTGGTTCATGAGTTGAAGCCAACTGACCATCCAATGCGTTTTCGCTTCGCTAAGTGGGCCTGCGATCGACTTACAGAAGATGCCGATTTTGCCAAAAAATCATCTTTTCAGATAAAGCTCATTTTGATCTTAGCGGGTATGTAAACAAGAAAAAATTGTCGCATTTGGGGCACAGAAAACCCGCACGCATACATTGAAAAGCCGATGCACCCAAAACGAGTCACTGTTTGGTGCGGATTTTGGTCCAGAGGCATAATTGGGCCATTTTTCTTCGAAAATGAGCAAGGAGTGGCCGTTACAGTCAATGGCGAACGTTATCGGGCCATGTTGAACGAATTTTTGTTCACAAAAAATGAAGAGGAGGATATTGGCAACATTTGATTTCAACAGGACGGAGCTACGTGCCACACAGCCGAAGCTACACTCGATGTTTTGCGCCCTGTTTTTAAAGATCGCATTATCAGCCGCAGAGCTGATGTCGTTTGGCCACCTCGGAGCTGCGATTTGACACCGTTGGACTATTATTTGTGGGGTGCCCTCAAAGGTAAGTGTTACGCCGACAAGCCAGAGACAATTGACGATTTAAAGGACAATATTCGTGAAGCAATTGGTGAAATACAGCTGCAAACAATCGATAATGTGCTTAAAAATTGGACCGATCGTGTAGGATACTGCATGGCCAACCGAAGCAGCCATTTGAATGAAATTATTTTCTATTATTAACCGGAAGGATTGTACTTTCAAATAAAAAAAAAAATTTGAGAAAATATTCAGCATTTTTTTTTTTTAAAAGTTATTTAGCGAACCCGTTACAATAAATAATCCAATTCACTCGTTCGTCGACCACAGTGTCCAGATGTTTATATTCGCAGAATCAGGTCCTTTGTCTATAGTAATATATATAGTATTAGTGTGGGGAAAATATAAATGCCTTGATGATCTTAAGCGTTATATTAATACCCAGCCATTATATATGAATAAAAGCCTTTCTATTTTGAAGATTTGTGTTGAAAACAACCGCGGTTCGAACCATATAAACGACTTTGGTAAAAATGATGCAGGATGTCTTTATTTTTCCTTAAACAGACTGATTGGACAGACTCTCATTTAAACCATCCTTATTCTTCTAAACATAGTCAAAATTCAAGCTATAAGGCTTAAACGAGGCGAAAATATCGAAAAGTTCACTTCAACATCGACGCAACGTATCCCCTATTCCTTTTATTAAAAGTGCTTCAGGGAAACTCATGTGAATTATTCGCCACATTCCCAAATCCTAGTTAGGAAAAGAATGACGGGTCAAAAAACAAGGAGTATGCTGTAAATATATATAATTGATGTGAAGATAACTTTATTTTGAGACCGGAATTGGTTTCTACTTGTGGTATATATAAGAATGGACACGCAAGCGAAGAGTTCCATGCCACCGTTAAATATACAACACTAAATAATTTTAATAATTTTTTATTTTCCATCGCCTGCAATTTTAAAAACTCGTTTTGTATATTAGAATTATTAATTAATGCTAAATTCACTCCAATATATGTACATATTAAATAATAAGGTTTTAAGGAAAACGTAAACAATTATTTGTGTTCCCATATTTGTGTAATGGAACCCCCTTAATTTATACAAAGATAGATTGACAGAAGATACGATAAAGCCACGGAAGGATGACTGGACAGACGTAGAATCAAGCCTTTGTTATAGAACTCCGCTAGCACCCTTTGGGTACGGAACCCTAAAAAAATATAAGAAAATACTGTTGGCCGACGAAAATATTTGAAAAATTTTGGACTTTTTTTAATCCAATGGAAGAAATAATGATTATTTTGTATCGTCCATTCAGAAGGAAAAGGTCCTTCTTAGTCATGATAACTTTCGACGGAATATCCTCCACTGTGCATGGGAAATTCAAGAGTGCGTTTATGAAGTGTTACAGCGATCGAGGGTCAGGCAGGCAGCCCCTAAGTGTCTCTTAAACTTCGCCACAAATAAATCAATGACATTGTTCGATCACTGAATTGATTCTACTTGTCATGAAAATGATGACGAACAAACTTGGCTTCATGATAAAAGATAAATATCGATTTTTTTTCGAAATAATGCTCCAAACACTGTATAATTGTTAAAATAAGTTTTATTATGTCCTAGGATCAGTCTTGAATAAAATATTCAACAATAGGTCAACTAACATCTAATTGAGCAACTGAACAAAAATCTAATGGCATCAATCCGCATGTTAGCCTTTCCTGTACTCGTAAAATTACTCTCTGCATTATCATTTCCGATGTTAAGCCAAAGTTCATTCCTCAAATCAGAGTTTTTTATTATAGGATGTGCTCTTTCGATAAAGGTCCTCACAAATCCTGTAAGAACACGAACCGATCCATGTAATCTAAGCAACCCGAATTATGCCGGAATACATGAATGAAGTTAAGTGGGCGTTGGTCATTAGGTCATCTTCAAATGTCATCCTTTCTAATAGGACACATGTCCAAAAAAAAAAGCCCACATGCCGACAGAAAAGTCAAGGATTTTACAATACGCAAAAGAAAAACGAAAAAAAAAAACAAAGTCTTATTAACTCCAACTTGATGATAACTCTCCTTGATACCCAAACCACCCAATAAACTCAGCTAGGACGAAAAAAAAAAAAACTTACAGAGTTCGTTCAGTCGAGAAAGTTGTGTATCAGAAAAGTCGGACTGAAATAAGGCAGGACGTGCTACAGACCTTTCAGGAATAAGCCGAGTGAGCCATAGATATTACCACTCTCCCCATTCCATCGCTTCTATTAGACGAAATCAAATTGAAGGTGAAGTACCTACCCGGAAAAAAGTTTTGCAAATCAACTCAACTACAAGAGTGTAGTCGAAAAGGTCTAAGGAATCGAAATCCGAATCCATAGAATTAGTGCGAGTGTGAGTATTCCAAGAGTCATAGTAGTTGAACTTCCTGCCAGAGAAGTAGGATTTATGAAGCAAACAAATCGGATGAATTTCTTACATAGTCCTTTAGAAAAAAAAAATAAACAAACACACACAAACTTCCTTCAGAAATCATTTCGACTTTGAGTGAGTGAGTGGGTTTGAGGGCGAGTGTGCGGTTTATTTGTTGATTCCTAAGAGCATTATGTCCTTCGTTTTTTTTTTTTTTTTTTTATTCTCAGGCTTCTTCGAGTCCTTTTTAGAGCAATCCTAGTTCGTTTTATCCATAAATTCGAATATGAAGTTTATTTCTCTTCTTCTGCTTAGGAGGGGGAATATACGTTTTTTTTTTTTGCGAGCTTGAGAAAAAAAATCCTTTCGAAGGATTTTAGTTTCTCTGTGAGGGGGGTGGATGCAAGCGGCGCGGTGATAGACATTCAACTGCCGGAATTGATTATATATCGGTGCGGAGATACATTTATTGAGCGGGATGACGGCCGAAGATGAAGGCAGACTCAAGGAGTCGTCTGTCTGAAAAGATTTTCCTGTATTGATTTATTCTTTGGCCAAATATCACCGGAAAGAAGGAACATTCTAGCATTTTATCACTTTATATCCGGGCCGGGCGGGGGTCGAAATGTCATTCGTTTTTTTTTTTTTTTTGGCGGGGGTCCTTAGTGCTGGCACTTTGATATTCCATTTGTGTAAGTGGAGCTGTTTACTTGTTGGGAACCAACTGGCAGAGGGGTGCCTGAGAATGGCAGTGCCGGGCAGAGTAAGCGACTTACAGTTTGTGGATTTTGTATTTATTCAAGTTTAATGCGGCAGCTGTGATTTATTGCTGCTGCTAAGAAGTTTTGACTGAAGATTTCCGCATGATTTTACTAGTAAACGGATGTGATACAAACGGATGTGCCGGAGTCATTAGGGGTGACAATAAAAATAAAAATAAAACATGAGAAAACAAAGCTGTTTGTATGAGTTTGGTGGCTTAATTTGGGAAATGTTTGATTCTGTAAAGAAAGGTTGAATTCGAGACCGAAAAGAGTATAGTTAAAGAAGAGTCCGTCTTTCCAGTCGTGTGTCCTGGGGCAGAGTCAAGGCGCTTTAACAGGTGACCCTTTATCTTCTGTCAATATCAAGCTTCATCTCTTAAAAGTATTTTTGTAACTAAACAATGGTTATCTACTCACAATAAATGGCAGAGGCAGCATCATAGAAAAATTTATTCGGCAAATTACCAGAAGCAGAGTCCTTTATCTCACAGTTTTTCCTTACAAAATCGATGAGTGAGTCTTCTAGATTAGGTGGACTACTTCCTGAGAAGAACATTATAAGGGTAGCTTAGCTTCGATTCCTTATTCAATGAAATATGTTGGACTTTGATCTAAAGTTCCAACATCATTTACTTTATCAGATCATTTACTTTTTTTTTTTGATTTCCCAGAAAACATAAGTCAGTCATTTCATATTAAATAAAAAATGAGTTTCTAAAATTAAAGTGTTTATCTTTGTTAAACTGGTAAAATGTTGTTATTGGTTCTCTTGTTAATTCTTAGGTCTTTGAATACTATAACGTTATGTTTGATTGTTTTTAGAGAAGCTGGTTCGATTACTACAAAAAAAAAGTTCAAAACTTTACCCAGCTTGGCTCGATGGTGAGATAAAAAATCTGAACCAATTGTAATCCCCTTAGATTCAAAAATATTTTCATAAGAGCATCGAGTTTGAAATACTTTAATTTCATCCAGCGGAGCAAGTGACTTAAAAATTAATCTAATGAATTTTTGGAATTTAATGTAAAAATGACGAATGGTATTCTTTCCGTCTGTTCTTAGTTATAATAACAACTCTAATAATTAATAACGCTCTGGTTACAGCTAGTCTATTTTCTACATTTTCATATCTGCCTTTTCAACAAAAATGACCCACTTTTTGATTATGTGAAGTCTTTTAACGAATTTACCAACATGAATTCTAGAATAACTACTGACAATATAGTGATATTAATACGTGATTTTGATGACAACTTAGCATTACGTCCAGATCGTGTTCCATCTATAGTTTTAAAAAATATGTGCTGAACATTTGTCAAGTCTACACTCTATTTTGTTCAATCAATCTTTGGCTGATTGTGGAAGAAGGGTCGCAAGGCTGTGAGCTAGACATAAATTGTTCGAATCTGTTTTGCGTGAATCACTGTATTTTAACGTTAAATCTATTATTGTCTCAACTTGGTTTACACTTTAACTTTAAATCACATAAACCTGCTTCAGACGGATCGTATATTCACTGACTATATTAAATGTTCTTAATTTGACTTGAGTTATATTTTGTGAAATAGATTTTTTTCTATACTTTTTAATGATTATTTCTCAAGCTATTTTACTTTACCACAAGGTAACTGGTTGGGTCCATTATTGTTCATTTGATTTACAAATGATTTGCCTTGTTTTTAAGATACATAACATTGGAGACTGCCCTGATCTGTTGCGTGATCTTGATTAGTGGTCAATGTCAACTGTAACTTATTTTATTTGAAAAAGTTCACTAGTATCTTACGCAAACAATTAAAATTGTTAGACAATGTTTGAGATTATACAGCACATCAATATAAGTTCCAGTAAAGCGAATTCAATGCTTGGTAGGATTAAAATAAAGTCTAAACAACTTAATCACCCAAATGTTGTCGAATATGGTTGTTAAGTGTGGTCACCCTACTATAAATGCCATATCGACAGTATTGAAAGAGTTCAAATATTATTTTTGCATTTTGTCTTGAGGGGACTGGTAATGTCCGTATATACAAGCAGACTTAATCTGAGACCTTTGAACTTGTTTAAGGATGTAACATTTAAAGTGTGGGTCATCTTTTGTTCAAAAGTTGTCAATAATTGTTGCTTTCTTGACAAGAGTAATTCTTCCAATTTATTTCATTCATACGACTGCCTCTGGTGGCTTGGCGGTAGGTCATGTAATGAACTCAATTTTTGAATACACATTATTTTTACGAGCACAACTCGTCTCTGAGGTTCGCATACCTCACAAAAGAATGCCACGGAATCAAATCGCAGTTCTGTGAAGGCAGAAGTAACGCCACGAAAACACCAAACTGACTGCGTGCAATAATCGATTGCTAGACGGTTTGTGCATCACCTGGCTTCATGTTGTTGTCCGGGTCATAAAGTACACGTTGATAGCGCTCTCCATTGAACGGGACGTTTTTTCCATAGGAAGAAAAATGTGTCAAAGGCTACTTTACGAGTACCTGTGGACAGTCCGAGCTCGAAATTTGGCAAGTTTACTCCATGCTAGGGCCCTTGTTGAGCTTCTAGGTCTTAAATGAACATTTCGGCAACATCTGCAATATTCTCCGTTGAGCAGAATAGGTTAGCGAAAATTGTTCACAAATTTGCGAACACCATCTGTAGTCGGTGCATTATTTTGACCGACATTTCATCTCTTAACTTGCCTTTTTTGGCGGTGCTGAATTGACCTTGGAAGTAACTTTGCAATATACTATATCACAACGTTGTTCAAGTGTTGAGGTTCTGTAGTTTTTTTTTTTAGCGCAAAACAGATGTCACTGTCGAAATAATGTACCGATCCGTTTGAAGGTTGGTCACCCTTTGGCCACCCTTTTCTGGTGCAGTTCTTGGAATTTGTGATAGCTACGTTGTTTTTTGGCACTAGATTGCAAAATATTGTTCCGATAGGCGTCAAAGTCGATGTTATTATGAATAAGAGTTGCAATAAGCTCGTAATACCAGTCCGAAACGAACCGAAATCAGTTCGGAATGCAAAGCACATTTATTATGTCTGTTACGTCTTAACAACCAAAATTGTAAGTATAAACTTGTTTTTCTTGATTTTTTTGTTAATTAAGAAAATCAATTTCAAGCTTTTAAATAAGCTAGAACTTTTATGAATAAAAATAATATCAGGTTGGCCTCTCTACAGTCAAGATTTCGATCGAATTGATAATATCTGTTCAATAATGAAAGCGAAGATTGCAAAGACGCGTCTCGAGTCAATTGAAAACCTTAAAAAATTACTTATCCGCCTAACTAACATACTAACTAAAAAACACACACAAAAAGTATCATGAAAAGATTGAAAACGCATAGGAAAATAAAACCTCTTTAAAGGACTTTAAGTGATTGCAACAAATTTCGAAAGAAAAAGTTTGACTAACATTTTTCGAACGGCACTGTATGTGTCTGAAAGAGACCAATAGATGGAACTTTGCAACAATTGATCTCTTTTACCCATTGTCTGTCGAACCTTTTCTGCCAATCCGACAGCATTGCTCCGAGAGTCGGAGCATTATTGTATCATGTCTTTGAAACGCTTGGGCTCGTGAAAATAACATTCGAGTTGACATAATCCGGCAACGTCGCAGACAACTGGCTTGGAAAATGAAATTTTGCATTGATTTATATAATTAAAATGGTTAATTCCATTTATTAGCTCCTTAAAAATACAAAGGACCCATTCGTCCTGAAATCTATGCGAAAAAATCGCTGGCATATTTTTGTCGGTTTTTTTTGTTTGGAAAAATATCGAAGAGGAAGAGAGAAGTTTTCTCAATATAAAATAAAATACCAACATACCTTCAAAGAAGAACACAAAGCTAACAAATTCAAAAGGAAACTCAAAATTAGTCAATAACGAGCTCAGCTCTGATAGTACTGCCGAAGCAAAACCGCGGCTTCAACAACAAGGGACCAATTGGGATGACAATGCTGTCAATGTTTCGCCAGCCGTCCGACAGGTCCCATTTCCATCGGAACAAAGCTGTAAACCAGAATCCACGATTATGTGGCGAAGAACTATACGCAGATCCGGCATTTACGGTTGGGATTTAAAGCGGTCGCAGTTTTAAGAGAATGCCGTGGTTCTACGATTGATGTGACGTTTTGAATGATGCGTTTACGTTGCTAAATCGCCCGATTTGACCGATCCAGACTTCTATCTTTGGTTTCCTGTGTTTTTTTTTTTAAGTCACGAATCTTTGAGAACAACTTTGAAAGCAGCGTTTGCGTTTTGGGATATCTCATCATCACTCTGCTGTCAGTGTGGATCATCTACACAAACCTGACAAGACCACCACGCTCCTGTTAAAGCGCCATTGATTTGATCCCAACAGCAATCTGTGACGAATCAGATTCAGATAAAAGTTCAAGATTTGCTCTTGGTATCGAACCTCGTACCTCGGACCTTAGAATTGATCCAAAGTTTAACCAACTGAGAAATGTTCAAAAAGAGTGCCAGAAGCTATGACCTGAATTTCTCCATCCCAATTACTGAAAATAGAGTAAAAAGATAGTCATTTTGGAAGCAAGGACATAGCTTCACAAGTTTTTGGCTGACTCCAATGGCTAAAGGACCTTAATTTTGACAGTTGCACTCATTGAAGGATTGTCAAGCACTCGCGCGATGTGAGCCGTGAAAAAATACCATAATGTTCATTCCCGGATTTGATACCGTGAACTCACACTCAGCAGCCGAAGAAGAAGCAAAAACATCCCAGTGGTCACCAAGACTGATATCATGGTCGAAAAGTGGTGGGAAAAAATAACTTACAGGTCAAAATAAACATTTTGCAAAATAAAATTAAAAAGATATCGTTCGTTGGTGAGTTTTTTATGGTCACCCTGCAGTTATATGTGAACTGCGTGAAGATCAATCGGACATTTATTTCTTCAACTTAAAGCAATGATGGAGCATTAAAAAAAAATAAAAGTCCTTCGTCTCTTAACCGCTATACTCGCAAGGCACTTAAAAATACCACAACCATAAAACTTTAAAACGCCAAAAAGAGGTCGAAAGAATGCACAATAAAAAAAAACTTAAAGAGTATCCTCCTGTTGATTACCTGAATTGTAGCTGCAGGACCACAGTGGATTCCCGACATCAGAAAATCATCCGGATCGCTTTCGTATGGTGGCTCATCGTACCAGTGTCCCTGATGGTGAATGCCACCCATGCCGTAGGCAGCTCCACGGACCGCATCATCGTACATGTACGTGTCATCTGAAAGATACAAACAACAAAATGTTGAAAAATATTTTTATTTCTCTTTAGTCAGTCCGTCTTGCTTCCCGCAGTCATGTTTCTGTCATGTTGATTTTTGCACTTCCTTGCCTTTCTACTTCTCCAACTCTTCGGCTCTTCATCGAAATCAATAAATTTTCATTGTGTACTCGTAGATCCTTGTTTTTTTTTTTCTCATTTTCTTTTTTTTTCTTCCTAGCCTCTGTGTGTGTATCCTTTTAAGTCAGAACCGGAAACTTTCAACTTTGCCACGAAATTACATTCATCCGAATATGATATTGACATTCAAATTTTTCTCTTCCTTTCCTGTTTAAGATGAACGAGGATAAAGGCACCAGGAGGCAGGATAAGAAACGGAAACTAACGTTTTGTCAAGTTGGCAAGTTGGACCAACGTTGGAAAAGTCAGAGGCGAAACTTTTTCTCGTCTCATATTTTTTGTTTTTTTGTTTTTATAAACGCGACGAAAAGTCCTGGAATTTTCAGTATCCTTGCAAATTTACAATGCGTACACATACAGATACGCTTACACATGCAAAAGTGCTTCGCGGATGCACCATATGGGCGGTTGGTTAGAAAATTTCAGATGCAAATCTTGTTAAGGAACGAAAGAGTTGTGGAAGGAGTGGGCGTACCTAATGTGACAACTTACCTATTCTGCCCTCTCGGCTCATTTGCAAAAGTCCTTGCCGAATGTCTCGGAGAATCTGAAAAGAGTAAACGAAGATGATAACAACAAGAAAAAAAATGTTCTCAAAAGTTTTCACTGGAAATTTGTGTAATGAGATTGAAAGAGTGACTTTTATGTAAGGATAATTGCTTTGCAACATTTCTTCCCATGACTGAGTGTGAGGGTTCTGAGTCCTGTCAAATATTGCATGAATGTTGAAAAGAAAAATACGCATATGTGATTGATTTTGAGTTTGAGTGTATGTATTTCATTGTGCCATACAAACATTGAACATGTTTAATGGACTTTCAAAAGTCATTGCTTAGGTTTGATTTTTGAAAAGAGTACTGGATTCTGTCTTCTAAAATTTGAGGAGGAGATTCTTCCTTTTATTTTCACTGATTGCGCCTTGAACCATCACTTGCTTTGTCAATGTCATAGTTAACCAACTTTGTACCTAGACGAGGCGAGCATTTCAGAATCGAGCGTTCCAAGACAGAGATCCGTGCTCGGATGGAGTTAAACACAATTTAATTGGATCATTTGATACAGCGATTTTTTCGTCGCATGAATTCGATGATCGAAACAAATTTAAATCTTGCGGCTAACACCTTGACGAACTATTATAAAAGGATGAGAAGACACAAGCCATCTGTTGTACCAGGAAAAAAACTTCTTACTTCCTTCCGCGAAATCAAATAATTTCAAATGGAGAACAGACAGAGCGGCAGTCTTTATTTAAATATTTGGGCATTCACCTTGAACCGAAATTAATGTAGAGCGTGAAAGCCATGAACATCCTTAAAAAAATGCCATGGTGTAGTGATTTCTTTATTGATGGGAAATCAAGCGGAGTTACAAGTTCATGTTGCCAAAATTTTGAAGATGATCTGTCTCTGGTACTGCTCTGGAGGAGTAATGCAATCTTCCAGAACACAGACGATCGCACTTGCAGATAAATATTAACTACTGGCGAATAAAATTCTGCGAATTGAGAGTGTGCAAATAAAGTAGATTTTACATTTTTCTTTTTGATTAGAAAGAGCATTGGCAACCAAAATAAAAATGAGTATGACCAAACAGTCTTTCCTCTCTTCTTCTAATCCGTATACTCGGTCTGTACAAAATGTATATTAAGGATAGTCATGGTCCCTTGATAGCAAATTAATTATTAAATAAAAAAATAAAAGCTGAAATGGAAAATAGAAACTGGAAAAAATTTCTCCCGTGGCTTGAAAAAAGGCATAATCTTCTTCTTATTCTCAGGAGTATCTTTCACAAACTAAGGTATCGAGGAGGAAGAGTTCAAAATCTATCGAACTTATTTAAGAATTTAATTGTTTTAAATATTAGGTTATTTTTTAGCCTTTATCAACTCATTGCGATTAAAGTACTGTGAATTGGGTAAATGCAAATAAATTAATAGAAAATTCTCAGTCCTTATTCGCATCCCGCCCATGAAGAAATCGAAACTTTAATATATCTTAGTTTCAAATCACATTGAAGTCCTTTCTGCTCGGTCTGTGCCAATCGCATTATGTCAAAATCCCTTGGGGGAATTGTAAGGCCTGTGAAAATTTATATGAAAAGAATGTAGGTTGAGCTTTGCTTGCAGTTTTGCTTCAAGCTTCGTTTTGAAAGCCCCAGTTATACCGACACAAGCCAGGAAATGTAATTTTAAAATCTTTTTTCGCTTTCGACTGATCATTTTAAAAGTATTATAAAAAAATGTACAATCCTAGTATTCAAGATTTTCGAACTTGGATTGGTGGACTTCAATGCTAAGACATCTAAGATCCAAGTACTGAAACGAACTGAAACCAAGACGACTTGAGTGTCCGTGGGGAGTGAAGGAAAAACGTGATTAGTTTTCCAAGTCTTGAAAGTGGTTCTATGGAAAAGTGAAGAAATTTAAGCATGACATTTCTGTGAACAAAAGGAAGATCAGGGATATTGGTTTGCTATGCTGTGAAGACTTGTTTCAAAGACTACAATTGTCCAAATCAAATCGAACCATGGCTTACATTTTACATAAATTTAAGTATGAATTCATTGTCTAGTCTGTAGACATAGCAATATTATTTTTGATAATTTAAAACTGGATAAACTGTAGCATATATTTAAAAGACAATGTCTTATTATGTTTCATGCTTGAAAAATAAAAAAATTAAAAATGGCACGATAACGATAACGCAATCTTCACAAAAAAATATACCCCTGGTACTATCTCAACTAATTACAAATAAAATTCTGCGTTTTAGGGGTAGTGATAATCCCTTGAGAGAGGTTATTTTATAAAAATATGACTCAATGCACTTTTGAGGAAAACATATTTACACAAACTGTTGGCTAAGTTTGTTAGTATTTGCATTAGATGTAATCCAGTTCTTATTTGTAACCATATTATTTTTAACCTTTCAGAAGATCGGTAGCTTCATGATCTAATACGTGATTTCATGAACGTCATAAATTGAATCAAAAGCGGTTGGTGCCGACGAAATCCATCCGAATTCGTAAAAATAATTCTATCTTATATACTACCTGCTGTAACCCACGTTTTTAATAACGTTATTACCTCATCGATATTTCCGACTTCTTGGAAAGTAGCCAAAGTCATCCCCCGTAAAAAGCCTTAGCAAATTCGCCATCTGAATATCGACCCATAGCGATTCTCCCATTTTTATCAAACATCTTTGAAAGATTGATGTCAGCAAGTTTCAGCCTTCATATAGCGCAACAATCTGCTTTGTGTGAACCAATCTGGCTTCCGACAACACCACAGCTGTGCCACTGCACTGCTTAAAATTACAGGCGATCTAACGGTAGCAATGGACAATGATCTGACATCATTTCTCGCACTATTTGATTTTACCGAAGCCTTCGATACAGTCAACTATATGCAGCTTATAAGAAAACACAAAACTTTGTTCGGTTTCTCCGCATCAGCCACCAATCTTGTCGTTTCATAACTTCATGAAAAACAACGAACCGTTTATGTTTTTATGTTTATAAAATGAAATCAAATTCAGGAGTACCACAAGGATCTATTTTCGGTCTTTTGCTTTTTGTCATCTACATAAATGATCTTCCTTTAATTATTAAAAACTCTCGCTGTAAGACGATGTAAAAATCTACATAAGAAGTAAGCTTGAACATGTTCAATATGCGGCCTCGAAGCTTCGAAGACCGAACGAAGACCTTTCGAGAATACTGACCGGACCCAAAGAAAATTCACTCAAAATAAACCCGAATAAATTCAAATGATTGATTATAAGTAGGAACAATATCAACACCGATAAACTTCCTGCTGAAGCTTTGAACAACGAACGGATCGAGTTCGTAAAAGGGTCAAAAATCTTGGTATCTGGTTCAGTCCAAGGCAAAAGACATCACTTTGTTTTCTTAGACACTTTTATAGGGCTTCTTTATGTATAGATACATAAGTTCAAATCATATTTTCAACTTACTACGCCCTTAATAGCCGGTCTTTAAATTTAAGAGAGAAAACTTCGCCTACATAATTTCGTCAACTTCCTTCAATTTTAACATCACTTTGAATGGCGACGATTCAAGAAGAACATAAATCACGCGACACGACATAAAAACTTAACCATAAAACTTGTCCATAAAAAAATATTTGGCATGTTTAGTTTTGGAAAACTTTTCCACCCTCACAAAAACCGCCACGCCGTAAATGTGGATCAAGAATATGTCTTTCAAAATTGACAGCCAACATGTTTTTTTTTTTGCGCCACTGAAAAGTTATTGCTCTTTGGACTTTATGAACACAGATAGATGAGAATTTGGCACCACAAAATCAGCAGACCAACTGGAGTAATCGTCTCGTCAGTTGGAAAATGTGGAACTTCTTTCTCGTTTCTTTAAATTGGCTTTCTCCTTTTGTCTGGTCTCTTGGCGGTTGGAATGATTCTTTTGTGTTTTTATGGCATAAGGGTGGTAAAGGTAAACACAATTGAGCCACGATGTAGAACGATCAACCTTAAAAGTTTCCCTTTACGTGACTATTAAATTGTACGTTTCAGGACGTGCAATGCACTTACTCGAGCTACCACTGGAACCGTTCCAAACAAATTAGAGACCGATAAATGAAATTGCTTACATTTTACAAGGTACTTGAGTGTGTTGCTAGGACAATAAAGGATTATCCATCCTCCGCACGATTACTGACAAATGTTTTCCGTTCATTTGTATCATTACCTTTTTGGAGGTTAATGACGCGGCTCGAAGGACCACATTTTTTTTTTCTAAACTTCCAAAATGCATGTCTGCCTATTTGAACAAAATTCACGTTCTTGGGCAAAGGATAGACTACCCCAACAAAAGGGTGCCTGGAATATTCTTTTTACAAAGGACATTAACCCACACACAAGAATTCGTTTTGTTTCATTTTTTTAGGGCATTCACCTGAACCATTGTTTTCACACAATTTTCAAGTGTCTCCAAATCTTTTACTCTAGCGAAACAAACAGTGAGGCGGGTGTTAAATGTGCTCGAAAGCGAGTGCACCTCTTCAGTGTGCATCCGTAGCATTTAGGACACTAAAATCCATTTGATGCTAGGCACACTATAGTGTCACGTCAAGTGTAGTATTCAAAATCTCTTTTGGCCATCTCCATTTATAATGAATACATTTCTCTATGGATTTGAATAAGGAAGTCAGACGACGATGAGTTCTGCTCTAGTTGGAAATTTAGGCAGAACAAATAAAGCCTGCCAGTGGTGGGTTTTTTCTTGTTTTTTAATCCTGCTCAAAGGAAGTCGCTCAACTAATGTGGGACTTGTTTTGTGTCATTTTATATTTGTATAGCTTGGCTTACCTCCTCGTGTTCCCTTTGAAATTTCTCCTTTTTCCGCATGGCCTCTTGTACTTTTAACTGTAAAAAAGAGAGAGAGATATAAGTTAATGTTTTTGTTGAAATCAAGCAACGGGGGATTTTTTGAAGTGCAGGCAACGTGGTAAAATATCTTATAAGCTAAGACGTAAATTAAAAAAAAAAAAAAATACTCTTAAATGAGACTAAACGTAGTGAAGCAGTTCTCTTCGCGGCCATGCAGTGAGGTAAATGGAGTTGGACTTAATTCGAGATATAGAATACCTTCAAGTGTAAGGATCTGAAATCTACGACAATTCACAGTCAGCATGAAGTAAGGT